>JAABOM020000001.1:37806487-37833608 GCA_011800125.2 Solanum clarkiae | reverse complement strand
TGAATGTGTTTGCGAAATTCATATAATATTCATTCATTCATTCCATGACATGCATATTTGCATTGATTCCGGATATTGATATTGTGATGCCGAGGTAACATGCCGGCGAATTTATGATGATATTGTGATGGCGAGATAACATGCCGACGAATTTATGATGATATTGCGATGCCGAGGTCTTTGCCAGCGATGATGTGATATCGAGATATTTTCAGTAAGGTTATAATTGCATAATGCATTGCATATCACCCTTGCATACTATTGCATAGCATGATGGTATCCTTATAGCTTTGGAAATTGTGATATAGTGAAATACCATATTTATTATGTATTGCTGGGTCGAAATAACTCTTTGTGCAGGTTATATACTCAAATCTCAAAAAACCTTTTCCGAGCTGAATAGAGGAGCATGCCTAAAGCTGTCAGCCTCCAAAGTTCTCCCGAAAGTAGAGTTGGCATTGTTTAACTGTTCCATGAACTCGGTTTCAACCACAAACTGCACACAATCAATCACGATAACAGTTTTACTATGAAACTATATTATATGTAATTACTGTTGCATACACACAGCCGAAAGCAGCCAGGCAAGTAGCTTGTTCGAGAAACAAGATATCTGGTGCTTTCATCATTACGTTTATATACAAAATAACACCATTGAGGCAAATACAGACTCCAAATCAAAAATAAGACAGAAGTACTTACTAGCGTCTCGACTATTTAAATCAAACTCCAAAATGCATCATTTCACTCAATTGTTGTAATGCAACATTGTTGCTGGTTGATTTTTCAGGAACTCCTAGTGTTCCAAACAACTAAAGGGCCTTTTCTATGGAATTCACATGGCTGGAAACCGTTCATTGCCTTACCCATGAGAGCCATGGCACCAAGGCTCGGAAGTTGTTTCTTCTGGAAATCATCAAGCTCCAACTTTGAGGTTTGAGGCTCACAAGCCACTGCCGGTTGGGGACTCTTTGTTGCAGAGGTAGTCCTATCATGAAGCAACCTTTGAATCCAAGAGTGTGAAGTCAAAACCTCTAGATCTTTCTTGATAACATTCACAGAAGAGGGACTAGAGTTCATTGCTAAGTCTGGAGTGTTATTGTGAACAATCAATTCGTTACCATGACGTTCATTAGATGCTGGTTCGGAGCTAGTTATGGTTGCTTTAGGAATTTCGCTGGTGAACTTGTGTGATTTCTCATGAGATGTTTCCCCTGCTAAACCGCTGCTTTTCGTACCAAAAGCCAAAGAACTGGAAGTACTCACTTTGAGGCGCTTAACCCATCTACTAGCAGGGTCATGTCCAAGAAGTCCTTCAGGACAGAAATCAGTTCTTGATGAATTGGGTTGTTCAGCACGGACCAGTATTGATCCCAAGTCGAAACTTTCCGTTCTAGAAGAACTTGCCTCCATATTATCAGTTGGAGCAGGAGGCTCTAAGTTTATATCCAACTTGAACTGTTTGTGTCCAGCTTCTTTTCTGGAGCTGTCAAGTGCAAATCGACGGACCAAAGTGTGGTCCATTTTGTTCACCTGCAATATATCTAATGGTGAAAATTAGAATCAAGATTCTAGATTACACGTAGTCTCGTCATCAGTAGTGTATTGACCTACATGACAAGTAGGTAAGCAACTGCCTTGCAAGCCCCAGGAATGCTGCAAGGTACACTAGTAAGATTGCAGAACATTTGACTACTTTCAGACTTGGTTGACACACGAGTAATAACATTTTCCCATTTGCTGAAAAACTTGTTTGATTTTAAACTTATCATACAATGAAGAGGTGTAAACGACCAAGTCATTATTATTTGATTTCCCCGATTTCTCACATTATAGTTGGCAAATATCATGTAAGGAAGAGGAATATGAGAGGCAGTTAACAGTACAAAATTCAAGATAAACCAAACACCTTCTTGAAACTCTGGCTAGAAGAGAGGAAGTATGAAGAATTAAATAAATCTCAAGATTACCTTCTTTACTATAGAAGAACTTGTACCTGCAAAATAGAGGAAAGATAGATTCAGTATACGAGTTAAATTATGTACACTCAAACGGTATATCTCAACTTAAACCTCTTTCCCTTAGCTTTTTTCTTCAGTTAAAAATAGTGGCTAAGCCTTAGAAAGATCTCTTGATTATTTGATCAGTAAAAACTTAGCAAGATGATGAACATAATAAGCTCTAACAAAAATATTAAACCACTTGCAGAGGATGTACATACCACAAAGCTGGTTCTTTTCCTGAAATACATCCATGTCCATGGTATCAGTTTCAGCTGAAGATTCATTCTTTAACACAAATTCAGAAGGCCTGCGGTCTTCTATGTTTTCTTTTCTTTCATGGCAGCAGTTTTGAATTTGAAGCTTCATTCCTCCCTTATAATGACCAAAAGATTTAGACGGGCTACCGTGATTACCTAATGATGCTTTCCCCTTAATTTTACTCCACATCCTTGAATTACCAATGACGTTATTTCCTTCCAACAGATCAGCATCTGCTCCTTTTGTGATTAACATACTATGGGTTGTCTGAGAACAGCGGGGACGATCCCAAGCCATTCCCACCGCAGAGTCCATGGTATTACTTGTTCTCATTTTCTCTACATCAAGCAAAGGATGTGGTAGCTTTTGTTGGTCAAAAGAACGAGAATGTAACTCTTTTGATTCAGTTACATGGGAAGGACTAGGTTCATTTTTTAACAACCTGATGAAGGAACCACCTGGAATTTTCTGGAACTCCTCTCTGCCAAATTCTGGAAGAAGTTTTCTGCTTGTGGAAGGTCCATCTACCCGTAAGGAATCTTTCTGCCTCAAATATGGAGTTACCGATCTCCCATGCTCATGCTCCGACATTCCCAGTCTAGGCACTTCTTCTTTTGCTGCTAGGATTGATCTACTTAGGAGAGGTTTCTGAATCTTTTCCCCTTCGTTAGTTATGTACTGGCCGGGATCTTGGTATGGCACCAGATGAGATGCTGAGTGACTAGGATTATCTAGCGAAGGCCTCGATGCAACAATGCCGTGACCAATGTCATATGGAAGAGTTCTGCCACAATCCAAAGGGTCCTGGAAGGCAGTTTTGACATATTCACAAGGATTGTGCAATGGTAGGTGCCAATTGCCAAGAGTTCCTTTTGCACTGGTTCTTGAACTTGTCTCGTGAATGACTTCAAACGTTTGAGTTTCAGATTCTCTTAATCTTTTGACGGATTTAGAAAGGTTGGGCATTGTCTCCAATTTAACAATTGACTGGAGAGACTTAGAATCTTGATCATTTTCCTCGTTTCCAAGAGCAGTAGGTGCATGATTTTGTGTTTCTGCAATAGAATTGTAGCTTGTTCTTGTCCAATGTGCCATCCAAACAGATTGAACTGAATGTACAGACTTCCCGTTTCTACCATCACAATCCGAATATGAATGTGTAACACGATCAGACATGATATCTTGGCTCTAGATCTTGCTAGCTGACCTTCAGTTTTTCAGCAAAAGGTTGTCTCCTTTAACTGAGAAAGAGAATTGAACAGCAATAAATCAAATTATAATTGTTGAACTATGTGCCCATCTCATCTATAAACTTAGACAAATCATAAATACACAAACAACAAATAGGCTACACAGGAAATGCATAAGTTCAAGTCAACCATCTCAAGCTTAGATAATTTTATTTACTCAAACTATTATATCTTCAACAACAATCACACAATATTTTCCATGTTGTTAAATTGGATCATGGATGCTAGTCAGGATTATAATCCCCCACTTTGAAATACAATCATAAGAAGAAACAATTGAGACATCAAATCACACCCCCACTTTCTGAAGATCCACAATTTTGACCTAAGTTCACACTCCTAAAAAACACACAACTTTTCCAAAATACAATAATAAAAAAGCTAAATTGCTGCAAAATCAAGTATTAACCAAGATTTAAGTCTAAAGACAAGCACACCCAAAGTTAAAATTGGTACAAAGTCCAAAATACAATAAGTAAATAATAAAACTTGCTACAAAATTCAAGTCTAAAACAAGCAACCCCAGAAATCATTCCATAAAAAAGATCAAATCTTTAGAACCTGAAAAAGGAACTCACCAGCCAAAGTAGGACAGAATTTGAAAAGAGACTATAACAGGGTACATGGATTCATATATGTATCTGGAGAAGAGCAGAAAGAAACAAGTGAAGGAGGAGATGAAGAAGAAAAGACCCAAAAAAAAAAAAGGAAAGCTTCACTAGTAGGAAAGTCACACCCAAACAAACATCAAGACAAAAGCCACCTTATCAGCTGTGAACCTATGGCTTCAATCTACATTGGGCTCCACATGTCTGCACTTTTCCTCCTTCCATGGTGGTTAAGTTTTGCTTTTACCATGCTAAATTCTACGTAATAATTACATGGAATAATTTCTCTGTCTCTGTTGACATAATTAAGAGAAAATTTTCATTAGTAGCAACTAATAGAGGAACAAAAGTACATTAAATCATTCGTATTCGCAGTGTGTAGATAGGGCCGCATAATCTTTTAAAATTAAAGAGAAGTGAGCCATCCTTGGATTCTTGGAGGATATTGAAGTTGTACTATACTAACTATTCTAAAAAGACATAAATGTTTTAACTTGATAACAATCAGCAACTAAATATATTAACTTGTTCTTCATGTGTTTTGTGAATATTCTATACTAATGAGCTTCATAATTTTTGAAGATATCGAGATGGTCATTTTAAAAGTTAAAGTGTTTATTTAACACAATAAAAACAAATTATTGTATTTATATGTTAATTAAAGTCAAATTTAAGTATTTGTTTATTGTATTATGCCTTCTAAAAACTTAGTCTTTTTTCATGCCAATTGAACCTTTTTATTATATTTTTTTAGTTGAGTGCAACAGGTGTATACATGTGCACACGCTTAGAAAAAATTATTTACACTTGTACAAATTAATTCGTACTTAAATTTTTTTTTTATAAATAAATGCGAGAATAAGATTAAATGAATATGTCATTTTTAAAATATTTTTTGTCATGCATTTATTGTTTTGTTGGAGATTTGGTTTGTGATCTAGATAAAGTAACATGCGTTGTTTAGTTTAATAATTGCATATTTGGTTTGTGAAATAGATTAGGTGAAGATAAAATTTCAACTATAATTAAATATATTTTTCTTTTTAACTCAAATAATAAAGAATATGTCATCCCAGATGTATGCAGCCCAAACAATGCAATAATGCACAAAATATCTTCTACATTTTTGTGCTGACTTGTCACTGATTTGGAATATCCAAGTAATGATCCTGAGAAATAGAGCTGACTCACAATGCAAATCGATTTAATTAAATTAAAAAATATATTGAATTACTAAAAAAATTCAAAATAATTCTATCTTAAATAAATTCGATTTAATCGAATAACCTCACACCTTTTCTTTTTCTATTTGGCAACTTTAAAAGCCACGAACCTGGTTCTCCTGCCAGATATGTTCATGTGGTTAATGTTATGCCACGTCATCATTGGTCCATCTCAATCTCATCCAATTAGTACTAATCCTAATAATCTAGTACTCCTATTTGTCTTTAATATTTTCCTCTTCTTCTTGTTGGGATTTTGCAAAATTGCTTGTCCACAAAACAAAAAGAAAGACGACAACATTTTGCCACGTGAAATACGATACTCTTGTTCATAAATTACTGCAGTTTCCACCGTTGATGGTGACAATTGATTTATAGTTATTTTGAACGCTTTAATAATAACAATAACATATTTAGTATTTTAAACGCTTTGCTTATGAAAATATAATCCATTTGATTTCATTTAAATGTAGATAGATAATTGCTTTGCTTTCTTATTTTTTTAAAAATTATTTTCATCCATTAAATTTAAAATCTATATTGATATATAACTCAAGATTGATTCTCCATAATTTTTGTTATTTTTTTTATTTGATATGTTTCATATAGTGATAAAAAATAAATTTCTTGTAGTAAATTCGTGAGTTTCTTATACTCATTTTTTCATTTCAATCTAATTTATTTTAACCCACCTAATTTTGAACTAATCACTAATCGATCTATTATTTATCAAAGCACACTGTGATCCATCCAATACAACTTAACTTGCTCATTTCACATCTTTAGTTGCAAGTAGCTCTCTCATGGTCTTCTTTGAAAAGACAAAATATCATGTCAAAATATCGTTCATTGAAATTAAATTGGAAATTTTTATTTAATCACTAATGAATAATATATAGGGAACTTATTAATTCGTACAATTTAGCCAATATATTTACAAACTATATATACAAATCAATCAATGTATACGCAATATATATGTATATTACGAGTGTGTATATATTTATATTCTGAGATAATACACATTCATACACCAAAAAGTTAAATTATTTTAAATCCTTTTACTTTCATACTCTCCTTTTTATTTTAAAATGACATGGATTTATTTTAAAATACATTGATATCAACACCTAGTTTAGATAATACCGTTAAGTATCAATATACCAATAATGCATTATAGAAGATGTTAACAAGGGTATCATATACA
This sequence comes from Solanum clarkiae, assembly GCA_011800125.2. Lineage (NCBI taxonomy): Eukaryota > Viridiplantae > Streptophyta > Magnoliopsida > Solanales > Solanaceae > Solanum > Solanum clarkiae. Next base: position 37,827,059 of record JAABOM020000001.1, on the reverse strand, counting down.
GATGGAGTATATTAAAGGATACCAATAGGGTATCAAGATAATGATGGAGTATCATACATGATACTTATATTGAATCAACATACAGATGGAGCATCATAGAGGATTAAGTTCAGTCTTATATGATATCGATGTGGTATCACTATGGATGGGACTGTGACTTCAATAATTTTTTCTTGATTGTTTCTTATTTATTTATTAATGAAAGATCCAAAACCTATATGATACCGATAGGGTATCAATTTATTGACCAAGTGTCACGGAGGATATCGATAGGGTATCAATATGCAGATGAAGTATCACAAAGAATACCAACAAGGTATTAATACATGAACTGACTATCGTAGAGGATTAAGCTCGATCCTATGTTTTATCGATATGATATCAATATACCAATAGAGTATCACAAATAATATATATATATATATATATATATATATATATATATATATATATTACTAATTTAGAGTTTAATACTTTAATGATTTTTTCTTCAATTATTTCTTTAAAAAAAACAGTCTAATCCTATATAGTGTTTATGTCGGTCCAGTTCAAACTCAAATAGGGCCCAACCGTTCATTTATGGATGCTGTCCTTGAAATGAAAATGGGCTGGGTCACGTTTCAGAATATCTAGGCCTTCTTTTATCAGTTGGATTACTTCAGTGATTTACTCGAAAGAAATGGTAGCTTACCATTTAAATTCTATTTATATTAAATTATTAAGAGCTATGTACAAAGAAATCTTAATAGTTTAGTTAGTTGATTAATTATGTAATATTTTTATTTTATTGATGAGGATTTGATTCCCTCGCCTTGTACCTCCCTTCTCGTTCCCCCTTCCCATTCCCCTCCAATATTTTATTTTTATTTTTTTAAAGGGTTGTGCAAATACTATATATTAGATTTGATAAAATACAACAACAACAACTCATATGAAATCCCACAAGTGAGGTTTAGCAAGGGTAAAATCATAGAGATAGAGAGGCGATTTTCGAACAACCCTCAACTCATATATATCTGCCGCAAAAGTAGAAAATAATAGATACAAAACGACTATAGTGGAAAGCAAACGTAAACTCATAAATATAATATAAGTAGCAAAATAAACGACGGACTATAACAACATTGTATATAATGACACGACTAATCCTACTATATCACAAAGCAAGATATCATCCTACCCCTACTAGCCTTCTACCTTAATACACAACCTCCATTCCTTAATATCTAAGGTCATGTCCTCGATTCTGCTATATAAGGTGAAGTACTGCCAGTCAAAAACTCATATGTTCAAAAGATACAAGTTATGGAGATGAAGATGTTAAGATAGATATATGGACATATAAGGGGTGATAAGTTAGGGGTGGCCTTTGTGGTGGACAAGATGAGTGAAACATGACTACGATGGTTTGGACATGTGCAGAGAAGAAGTGTTGACGCTCCTGTTCGGAGATGCGAGAGGTTGGATTTTAGGGGTTATGTGGGGGGTAAAGATAGGCCGCCATTCTATACAATTTACCTTTAAGTTTACGTGGTATATTCTTATTATACAATACTCAGAGGAAAACTTCCATTTTATTAATGCTGCTCCAATACGATGTGTGACATCATCAATATCACCACTAGACTGGATGATGGACTCGAGATATTTAAAACTTCCTATCTTGAGAATAAATTAAGTGACAAACCTCACTTTATTATCTGCTTTGTTTCTCATAACACGAACTGAGGCTTTGGTCAAATTAAATAATTGAAATCCAAATAATAACATTAAAATCTTCATCAAATGAAAATAAACTAGACGGTGAGATTGAATTTTCCACCTTACAATACATCCCCTACATCGAATTGCTATAAAAATAAATTAGGAATTATTAAATTAAAATCCAACTAACTACTCGTGTTATATATTATAAGCGGATAAATAGAAAATGTTAGTTTATTAGGGCATAGTAAAATGAGAAATAGCAGAAAGGGGAGAATTGTCAATTGAAAAAGAAGAGATAAAAAAATTTGTTCTCTCGTCGGCAGCCATTAATAGCCACAGATCCGATCATAATTTCTGCTGTGCCCTCTCTATTCAACACTTCTACTTCTCTTTAGTAAGCGAAGGTACTTTTTCATCATTTGTATTTTTCAATGTTATCTAACCCTAACATTTCCTAAGTTCAGGTGATTTTTGTTTTAGATCTGATTCTTCCTGTTGTTTGTAACATATAGATTCGTTTGTTTGTTTTGGGTATAGTTATTTTTGAGGTGATCAATGCTATGGGACAACAAATTTACAGCTGGGTTCTATTTGACCCGAATGGGTTTTAATTTTAGGGTACCGATTGAGGATTATAAGGTGTTCAATGGATGGATTTTGAAGGCTGAGTTGGTTCAGTCCGAAATATGGGTGTCATAGTCTGGGCATCTTTAAGACTAGGAGATATAAATTGTGGAGAGTTATTCTGTTTGCGTTTTTTGGAGTGTTTACCCTCTGGGTTCCATTGGACCTAAATGAGCTTGACTTTAGGGCAGTAATGGAGGATCAGAGAGTGTTAGATTGATGGATTGTGGTGGGGTTAGTTAGATCAGTCTGAACTTCTCAGAAGTTTGTTTTGGTCAAAATGAGTTGGGTCCGAGTGGGTTATAGTTCAAAGATTTGAAATCAAAAATCACTTTTCCATTTAGTTTGTTTTCTTGTAATTCTAGCTACATAGTTGACTTGCTAAAGAGTAGTTTGTTGTGTAATGCAGTTTGTTATATCCTACATTGGCAGGACTTGTATGATTTCTACTTTTTTCTTCAAAACTCTCTTATTGGTTGTGACTACTAGCTGAAGTTAAACCAATTTCTTCGATGAGTTTGTTTTAAATCTTAAATAAGTGCATCACTCATTCAACTCTGCCTAATATGGAAGGATTTCGATGATGCTGTATCTGAGATTGCAAACTTCTTTCAAGGTCTGGTATTTACTATCCTCCTCTTCGAAAAGGGGATATTGTCATTCATTTGTCAATGATTGACATCATAGTTTGAAGTCCTAACTCTTCTATTTCCTAACTTGAGCTAGTGGTTCACTCAGTTAGCAATGTCTTCCTTGAGTTGATCTTACTGCATTTGTATATGGCACTTGTAGGATTGTGAAGTTGAGTTTCTATGGAGGGTATTGGAGGTGATGGTGCCTCAGCGGCTACAGCATTGAACCAACGAAGGCTTGAACTTTCGAAACTTTTTCAATACTATTTGGATAAAACTACTCCTCATGCTACATATAGGTGGATTGGAACTTTTGTCTTAGCATTGCTTTATGCCATGCGGGTTTATTATGTTCAAGGATTCTATGTTGTCACCTATGGTTTGGGCATCTATATTCTCAATTTGCTGATCGGTTTCCTGTCACCTCTTGTTGACCCTGAGCTGGAACCTTCAGATGGACCTATGTTGCCAACTAAAGGTTCAGATGAATTCAAGCCTTTCATACGTCGCCTCCCGGAATTCAAGTTCTGGTAATGATTCTTGCTTTTTATGGTTTTTATATTGCTAATCTCTCGGAGAAAGGGTTTGTCATCTGAACGTTATGTATTATCTTGTATCGGAATTGCTTCAGTTTGTTAGTTTCATAGTTAAACGTTTGCATTGGACTTAGCTCTCTTGGTGGTAAACTTTGAAAGTAAGTATTAGCATAGCAGAACCTCCTTGCTGCATATATTTGAAATCTGGATGAATTTTCCAAGCTAATTTACCTTTTATCAATTATAACGGTCATGTTGCCCATTGAAAATTTTTATATTTGGCTTGTCTGTGCTAGCATTAACTTTATACCTCAAACACCTTCTCAAAAAAATAACTCTATACCTCAAACCAGCAGCATGACCATGGATTCAGCTGCTTCTAAATGATGCCTGGAATATTCAGCATTAAGTTGTACCTAGCTGATAGAGACTTTTTTTTATAAAGGAAGTTGCACCTAACATAGAGATTTTTTTGAAAAAAGGAAGTTGCACCTCACTGACATATGTTGGGGTTCTGTTTATTCTAACCTTTGTCCTTTTCTTGATTTGTATATCATATCTGTACTTCAAAGATCTCATAAATGATAGCAACTAAGATGTATTTGTCTTGGGTAGATAGACTTGGAAGTTATGCCCAACTTTTACTTATTGAATTGGATTGGTCTATGACCGACTTGATGGATCTGTCCCATAACAGATGAGCCCTTCAGGAATCAGGAGGTTGCCTATTTGGTTACTAATACCCTTTCAAAGAAATATTTACTCGTGGCTCTGTCATGGCTGTGATGGAGAGTATTAAGCCTAGTGCCTGACAGCTGTTTTTCCTTTTGGGGCTTGCTTGTTTTTTAATCTTTTCGGATTATTTGTCCTTTACAAGGTCTTCCACGACCTCAAAATTAGCATTATGTGTCATTTATGTCTTTGTGTGCATGAATTTATTGTTCTGAAACACTACCATATTTTTGCACTATTTACATTTAAGACCTTGTGCTGGCTAATATTTTGCTAGTAAGAAACAGGAATTGAAGAAAGGTGGTGAAGATTTCTTTTTTCTTTCAGTAGGGCATTGCCAGACAGGCCAATATTCATATAGCCAACCCCTTTCTGTCTTGAGAAATAGCAACCCCAACCAGTTTGGAATTGAGGTAGTTGATTGACTATGTTAATGTCAGAAAGCTAATTCAACGCGGTGCTATGCTTTAAGTGACTTAGTTGGGTCTGAAGTTGCCCTGTATCTTTTATTATGTAGTCGACATAGCATAAGGGAGGTTTTATGCATGTTTTAGGCGATTAAATACTTTTGTTTTGCCCTTTCTTTCAGGTATGCCATAACAAAGGCTTTCTGTGTGGCATTCGTCATGACTTTCTTCTCTCTATTTGATGTGCCCGTGTTCTGGCCTATATTGTTGTGCTACTGGATTGTTCTTTTTGTCCTTACCATGAGACGACAAATTACACACATGATCAAGTACAAATACATTCCTTTCAACCTTGGAAAGCAGGTAACTGCCGTAGCTATTGAGAGTAGTTTTATATCTCAACCAGTATTCTATCTACTGATGCACCAAACTTTAGGTTACTATTCTCATTTTGGGATATTTAACATGGTTTCTTTTGTTATTACAACAGAAATATTCCGGTAAAAGGCCATCAACAAGTGGCAGCAGCCCAAGAGCGGACTGAACTTTGCTCGACTTGGACCAAATGGAGGGGGAAGCAGGAGAAACTGTAGTAGGGAAAAGAAAAAAAGAAAACAAGATGGATTGCCGCATATTTTAGTTAATGTCATTTGTACTTACATTGAACTTGGACACGAAAACGGAGAAACAAATGTAGTAGTTTGTTAGCGTTCTTTAATTGTTTTCTTTTCCAGTTTCTGATCATCTCTGGTAGTAATATAAGTCTAATTTTGGGACGTAGAGAACGAGAGTTATTGGGTGGTTTGTAATAGAAGCTTCGTATACGGTGAAGGGTCTTTTGTAGTGACTGGCAGTGGATTTTCATTGGCATATGAGATTTACGAAGCTCATTCCTTGGATGTATCATATATATAACTTATACGCAGGATAGTCTTTGTAAGAACCAAAGCGCACTGAAAGAACCTACCAATCGTTGCTAGTCATAACAACCAGAATGGGTTTGTCTTCATTTGCCCCATTGGTGAAGTCATAAGTTGTGGTGGGATCTACTAGAGTAATTTTACGTGTGGGGTCCAAGAGGTAGATAGTAAACATCTTATTTCTACTTTAGGAGGTAGAGGTACCATTTTCGAGCCGCTGAAATTCTGCCTCAAAATGCTTTAGAAACGTCCACAGTGCTCTGGAGGGCTCCGGAATTCTCTAGAACAGTGTAGAACTTGAAAGAATAGCCTAGAAAAGCCTGGAAGGTTACCAAGCAAGTCTCACAGTACGAGTTTCTTTCTTACAAAAGCTCTCTTGTCTTTTCTTATCTAGCGTTCTCTCAGTGATCTTAGTTGAAGGATTGAAAGATTCGTGACCATTTGAGTCAAGAAAAAGCAAAACAAAGCAAAATGTTATAAAGCAATTTGAAGAAAGGAAAAATACTACCAAAAAATGTAGGATAATTGAAGTATACGAAATATATATAGCAGTAGAAATCGAAGGATAAGAAACTACCGGGACAAATAGTGTGTGACAATGTTCAATTATCTACTACCCTAATCTCTTAGTAACGCTTGTGTGAGTTGTCTAAGATCCAACTTATTTAGTGCTACTAGTGTTTTGTAAAGTGCCTTTAACATGGCACAATTCCAAATAAAGTTGAGTTCGACTATATAAATCTTACACAATTTCAAAATAAAGTTGAGTTCGACTATATAAATCTTACACAAGTTACTAGGGCTAAAAGATTAAAATATGTTAATTGTTGTTTCGAGGCCAAACTTCTATATAGGATTAAAATCTTTCTTAGTTTCTCATAACCTTTTCTGCATATGGTTTAATGTAAAATTCTATAGAGATTATGGATATTGCTTTTGTCATTAAAAACACACGGAAATCTGCATAAAGTCGAGAAAAAAGGATGAAAATAAGCTGCTGTAATACATAGCATATGTTGTAAACTGCAAAAATAAGCTGCACAGTGTACTACATAGCATATGTTGTAAACTGCAAAGAGAACAGAAGAAGTAAAAATCTGGTCTAGCAAAAGGTTTCTTTTCAATAAAATTCAGCCACAAGTAATCCAATACAAGAACCTTATATCCGCCATGACATACTCGGTGTAAGGTGGTGTGTACATAGGATATGTATTTCTCAACATGTCATTCTATTTTTCCTGATTATCTATAAACCATAGCATGTTACAAAACGTGTGGCAGAAATGAAACTAGTTTTGCGAAGCTTACGCTGAGTCTCCAAAAATTAAGCTTGCTCTCTGAACTTCTTGTAAATATCGCCTTTATAGAACTTTCTTGTTCTAAGCACCAAAATGTATGATACAATACACCCTACAAAACTTGCTGCAGCAATTATAAGAAAAGAGGACCTGTAACAATCTATACCGATGCATGTCAAATGATCCCCAGGCTTCCTTAAAAGTCCCAAAGCTGCCATTTGCCTCAAAGCTTCCTTGTCATAGAAATTGCCAACCAATCTGACATTGAAGACATAAGCTCCAATTGGGCTGGCAGCTCCACCAAAATTGAGCAGCGTAGCATAGTGTTTTAGGCCAAAGAGTTCTGATATGATGGAAAATACCAAAGGTGCCATAGCTCCAAAGCAAAACCCAAGGATAGCCAATGCAACATCAAGAACCCTTGGAACTCCCATTGCTATAAGAATATGGCCAAAGCAAGATAAAAGGAGCACAAGAGTAAGCATCAACGGACGAGGGACCTTATACTTTGTCAACAAAATCTCAGAGACAAAGCCAGATACTACTCTTCCAAGATAACCCCATATACTCACTAGTGAAGTAAGTGTTGCTACACTCGTGTTAGGATATCCTAATGCCTTACCAATTTGACCTATGTTATCAATAGCAGTCAACGTTCCACCAGCTCCAAAGATAGTAGTAATAAACAAAATCAACATGTCAATGCTCAAAAGTGCTTGCAAAATCGTATAGTCTTCACCTCTCTCCGGTGGCTTAAACACGTTCTTGAACCATAAAACTTCTTTTCCCTGACTTCTCGAAGGTAATTTCCCTTGCTCTAGTCCTTTCAATGGTACAAAATCATCAAAAACTTGTTTCCTGTTCTTCCCAATTCTCAATTCTTCTCTGATTACAATAACTATAGGCGCAAACAACAAAAGCAACATGATACACGAACTCAACCTATATTCAACCAAATTAAAAGCTACCCTATTTTGCAAAATGGTGACCATTAACAGAAATCCAGCAAGACCAAGTGATATATAAAGAAGCTGATAAAAGATCTTGACCTCATTTTCATGACGACTAACGCCTTTTATAACCCTAACATATTTAAGCAAAGTAAAACAAACAAATGGTGGAAGCCAAGCAATCAACAAGACTAAAGATTTCCCATCATTCCCATAAATTGCATGAAACAATTGTGTTATAATTGCACCACTTAAACCAACAAATCCTTTTAACAATCCAATGACAATTCCCCTACTTTCTGGAAAATTCTTGACACAAGTCACTAAAGCACCAGTATTAGTAAAAGTTTGAGAATTTGCACCAACCATTAAACATAAACACATTTGCCAAACCTGGGGTTTGACAAATTCATCACCATTGACTGCTAACCACAGGTAAATGTACCCAGAAAAATTCATGAATGCCCCAATTAGAAGAACAACCCATGGCGGGCAAACTTCATTAATTAAACCAGCGATGATTCCTACATTGGCACCCACATCCTTAAAGAAAGATAACAAATTTAAGGTTGTTTGGTCATAACCCAGTGAAGATTTGACATGTTGTGAATAGAGACCAAATAAGTAAGTGCCACCAGAAACAGACAAGATCAAGATTGAAGCGAAAACAGTGAACCATCGGCCATTGAAGGGGACTGAGTTTTTACCCCAATTTCTAAAACTGAAATCTGCCCTCATCAGTTAGATCGGACAAGTTTTTTTGCGTTTCGATCTGTAGCCACCTGCCGTTTGGTCAATGGCTTTGAAGTTTCCATTTTCATGGAAAAGTTTAACATTTTATAAAATGGTAAAGGGAAAAAAAGTTCAGGGGTCGTTTGGTACGTGGAATGGGACAAACATAGTAATTAGGGGTCATTTGAAGTTTCCTCATGAAAGATTATATGATGATAAAAATATTTTTTTATATATATATATAATAAATAGTAATCCTTCTTCAATTAGTTTGTGCGTTATATCTTATAATTTTGAACTTTTTTTAACAAAAATTCTGGCTCTCGCTAGTATAGGTACTAATTATTTCATAATTACATACGCTGTCTAGTTTCAATTTAGATACAGTGTATTTTGAATAGTGGAGCCATCATTTTCATTAAGGCTGTCCATATTTTTAGAATATGAATAGATAATTTTTGTATTAAGAGTGTTCAACAATTGATATATATCAAAATATCTATATTGAACTGATATATTCAAAAAAGTTTTTCAACGAAGGATATTCAACTAAACACCCTTAGGTGAATGTAGCTCCGCCTCTGGTCGAGTGATCTGAAGCCCCTTTATGGAAGGATCTATGTAGAAGCTCATTCCGGACAAAGGAAATCTCTAACACAAATTTAGACTTCTCCGATTGAGAAAAAGGAGGAAGATTCAATATTCACACATCAAATATTTGGTATGAAGTGAGCTTTAGGGTGACGGAGATGAGATGGTCAAGGAGTGTTGATTGGGGCTTTAGATGGATTTGAAATATCATTAATAACCATATTTTTTTTCACTTATTTTTAGTAGAATTTTTTTTTCTCATTTTTAGTAAGCTTATTTTACTAGAAGAAATAATTTTAACTAATTAAATATAAAAAAAATTACAAAAAATGTAGAAAATTTTCTTCCGCACCACACCCACCATAATCTATTTTGATTTGTCCACATATAGTTAGTAAGTCCATCTTCCTATTGATAGTCCAATTTCAAAGTTAGGGTGGGCAAATTTCAGAAAAATAATTGTTAAAGTAGTTTAAGTACTAGTGAGTGGAATATTAAGACTATAATACATTCACTAGTTTTTCCTTAATCAAGCAGAGAGGCAAGATATATTTACTTAATTTTCAAAATGTGAATTTTTACATTTCAAAAATTCACATTTTGAAGATTTGAGCCATAGGAGTAGTATATATTTACTTAGTTTCCATTTTTACATTTTGTGTTAGACAAAATACAGTGAACATTTTGGAAATATAATTAATATGATACTACAAATGTTCACATGTACAATAAACATGTCCGTAAACAGAAATAGTTCTATTTTTTGTTCTTATCCTTTGTGTAATAGATAATTTTTTACAATAGTTCTATGATGGATCTTGAAGCAGGGCCTGATATTGAAATGGGTCAACTCGACCCGAAGGATGAAAGAAATCTCTTAAAATTCTTTGAAGAAGTTGTCTGATATGGAGGGGATTAAAAATCTTCTTATCAATCTTCAAGACCTTAATGAAAAAATCAAGTCGGTCCCAAGTGCCACAATTCTTCAAGGCTTTAGAGATCAGATTAACTCTGACATTGTCGCGGTTCTTAGGAAGGCGACAAGACTTGAATTGCTTGATAAATCCAATCTTGACAACCGAGTATAAAGAGGGAAGCCCGGTTGATTGAACAAGGATTTCAGTGACTAACGTTTTGAGAATCAAACTGAGGGATATGATGAATGATTTTCAATGCTTAAGGGAAAATATTGTAGCAGAACACAAAGAAGGCTATAGTAATGCTAACGGGAGTGAGGAAGTGATTGATTTTGATGGTAAAGTAGAAAAGGGGGTAATGGAGAACCAGGAAAGGCATGAGGCTGTGAAAGAGATACAGAAAAGTTTGGTTGAGCTGCACCAGGTGTTTCTTGATATGGCTGTTGTGGTTGAGACGCAAGGTGATGAGATGAACAATATTGAGCAAAATGTGGTTAATGCTGGTGGATATGTGAATAGGAGTTAGATCGTGCTATTCGAATGAAGAGGAGGAGGACTTGGGCTTGTTGGATTGGCGCGTTGGTGCTGGTTTTCTTGTTGCTATGTCTTACTGAAATTCTGTTTTGAATTCAAGGTGAGAAATGCTTTAAGGATCTCTATCAGCTTTTGTTTTGTTTCTTCTTTTCAGTACATCATGCTTCCGATTGTTCTCCAATGGCGGCTGTTTGGAATTCGATACTTTCCCAAGGGTTATGTGATGAATTTATTTTCATCAACTGCGCAGTATGTAAAAGAGATTGAAAATCTTCCATTACATTTGGAGATTATCGTGTGTCTGCTATCCCTTAGATTTTGTGTTCTGTTGTGTCATATACAAGGCCGGTGTTAGGTAGGCTGACCTTAACTAGATTCATTTCCTTGGAAGTACAGAAAAATCATAGCTTTTGAATGTCATTCTAATTTTGAAGATCCTAACGACTTCTTAAGCATGACAAAAATTTACTACTTTACCCCGCGCTTGACCTTACTGCGTCTAGTACATCGAGGAATCTTTTTTATTTGGTTCCCCATCCGTTATTATTTGCACTAAAAAGTTTTACAACGCTTCATAATAAAGACGACTCTGTATCAGCAAACAGACTCATACCGGAGACCTTACGATTCAACTACAACCTCTATCCGTAGAATCTTGGATTACATGCTACAATGTACTGAGCTATTGATAGACGGCCCAATTGAGTAGTTTGACACCTTCAAAATGGTACGGCGGGGTACTGTCACTGTGTCATTTTAAATATGAACTTTTGAAAGACTCTGAAGCCATTTTTGTCACTTACTCATTATGCAAACACACTATTCAATGTAGAGTATAGGCAAAGCAGGGATCTACTTTTATATAAAAATCCAAAATGATCAACATTAGGGTAAATTTCTTGTTTGGGTGCAAAGTCAAGATTTTCATTAAGAGTATTCAAAAACTGAAAAAATAGACACATAAACTAGTCAAAAGAGAGTTTGATATCTGCTTACATATATAAAAAATTATTTTTCCGAACCCCCCAACCATAAGGTAACTCCCCATCCGGTAGGGCCCAAGTGAGCTGTTTTGCACATTTACGTTACTTAAAAATGGTAAACAATATCAAGTTGTTGGATTTCGGATTTTACATAAAAGGTAATACATATTAATTAGTAATACATATTAATTTCTTCCATCTCTGGTTTGGTTGAAGAAAAATCCAGTCATAATATTTTGTTGAGAAAATGGGAAATGTATTTTCATTAATGAAGCCAATTTTGTACTTTGTAATGAAATATATGGGAATGACATCGAAAATGGTGGAGATAGAACCTGGAACTAGGTTGCATTTTTGGGTTCCAACCATCAATTCAACTAAGCCTGCAGTTTTATTAGTTCATGGATTTATTGCCAATGGAATTTTCACTTGGCTTTTTCAAGTCCTCTCCTTACGTTCAGATTTTGCTCTCTACGTCCCTGACCTACTTTTCTTCGGAGACTCATTCACTACTCGTCCTCAACGATCAACCAGTTTTCAGGTATTTTGAGTTGTAATCATATTATGTATCTCTTCATCCTCAATTTAAATAATACAAAAGGAATTCCAACTTTTCATTTTACTTGCTTCAGGGGCAAAAATTTATGTTTTGATCCATTCTTGAAAAATAATTATAATCCCTAGTCAAATATACAAAACCTGCTGGCTATCGACTACTTACTTTTTTCCTTTTTTCATGAAACAAACAGGCAGAATGTTTGGCAAAGGGTATGATGAAATTGGGTGTGGAAAAGTTTAGTTTGGTTGGATTTTGCTATGGATCAATGATTGGGTTTAAGTTGGCCCAATTATATCCTTGCATGGTTAAGTCCATGGTCATTTCAAGCTCTGGTATGGAGTTAACTGAGTCTATTGGCAATGCTATGTTGAAGAACATTGGATATACAAGTTTCCCTGATTTCCTTTTGCCCAAAAATATCTCTGGGGTTAAAGTGCTTCTATCTCTTGGCACCCATAAGGCCCCATGGTTTCCTAATTTTTTGTACAGACATTTTCTTGAGGTATGTGCATCTGATACTCAATAGCGACCAATCTTGGTTACATAAATTTTATTTTGTTTTCATCGCTCACTTATTTTTAACTCAGCTCATTTTGATCTAGCCTTTTCAGCCAATTTAAAATAGTAGATAATTGAACACATTACAAATACTAAAAAAATAATAATTAAAACTGGATTAAGAGATGAGTGGATTAAATTATGACCCATTATTTAATTAATATGAATTTAAGGTAAAATGTTTCAAAGCAGGTTATGTTTGCAAACCCCAAGGAGAAAGAGGAACTTCTTGAAGCTTTAGTGATTAGTGACGAAGACGCCACTATTAATCCTAATTACTCCCAGGTTTGTCCAACATTTATCACTAATGAAATAGAGGTGTTTGGAGTCAATTTATGTATAAACACATTACTTTACTTGTTAAAAAAATTTATGATCCGAATTAATTGAATAATTATGAAATTGTTTTCTATTTATGTAAGATATGTAAGTGAGAAGAAACTTATCATGAATGTCGTGTAACATTCCTCCTTAATGATTTCACAAGAACTCTAGTAGTAGAATTTTTAATATCATCTTCATTTATTCTTACGTAACAGAGAATTTATATTTTATGTGGTGAAGATGACAAGATTTTTATCAAGTCGATTATTGATGATATGAAAGAGTAAGTTATTTTATCTTAAAAATTAATTCAAAACTCATAAACTTTAAGTTTGATACGGTCTTTTTGGATACAATAATTGCAGGAAGTTGGGAGAGATTGCAATACTTGAATACCTAGAAGGTGCAGGACATCTAGTTCAAATTGAGAGACCATGCTCTTACAATCGTTGTCTGAAAAAATTTCTCAACTCAAGTGAGTGACCCTACAAATATGTGAAGATTTTTCTATACATGTATAATAAATGTTTCCCCAGACCCCACTTGTGGGATTGCAGTTGTTGTATGTATAATAAATGTTACTTCAGAAATTTCACTAATTTAGTTGGTTAGCTGTCAAATTTTTACGTAATTGATACGGATTGAAATCTCTGCCTCGTAATTTCCTCCTCCATTTTTTCAACCCTCAAGCATAATGATAAACGATTCTCAACTCATAAGTCTTTTGAAAAATTTGACTTTTTTTCAGCATCAAATTTTTCAAAGTGAATCAACATCACCAATAATTTTGATGGTTTAAATTGCTTTTTATTTCAATGTTATATCTCACAAATCACAATTATTGAGTTTCCTCAAATCGTACTTAAGCTATCTTATTCCTTGGGGGATGAACATTTTTATACTAATATATATTTTTTTTCAGCGAAATTGTTATTTTCGTGGTTTAAAAAAGAATGATCTACTTTGACTTGACACAGAGTTTAAAAAAATAAAGAAAACTTTTCAATTTTGTAATCCTAAACTAAAATTATGTCAAATGTACCAAAATGTTTTTTAATTTGATAGTCTTAAATATGCCACTTGTTGAAATTGGATAACTGTTTAATATTTTAATACAATAGATAATCGTATTTTATATTACGAATATACTCTAATATGACCTCAATAAATAACTAATATAATAATTAATGAATTGCTATAGTAAATTAAACAGTTTGGATTTTAATTTTCCCCGGTAGGAGTGACAATATTTGTTGACCCTGATCTCTTGAAACGGGTCGGTGCGGGTCTTAACCAACTTCGCCCGCCAATCATATTCTTGGACAGAAATGGTGCGGCTTCCTCATTCGACAGGCTACGTGACCAGCCCACCCTCTTTGATCTATTAGACCCTGCTCCATAACACTTGTATTCACCATAGTATACAGTGCTGTCACAAAAAATACAAATAAATAATACACGTCAAATATAGAGATGGATTCAAAATTTTAAAATTATGTGTCTTGATCATATATACTTTTTTGCATATCGAATCGAGATAAATTATTTATTCAAATATGATTAGTTACCTTTGCTTGGTGGAATCTCCCCAGTCATTCCATCCTTCTGGCTGTATGATATTAGCCATAAATGTATAGGCAAAAACCACCCTAGAGTATGAACCCCATGGCCTTCCTAGTGAAGTGTTCCCTCCTGTCCCTGTTATCTTGCAGCCCAAAAATGTAAATCCTGTATTTTCTAATGGAGACTCTCTGCCTTGTGCAGTGATTGCCCCTGCTGCAACTGAATGAATGTGACACCTCTGTCAAATTTTGCAAATGCGTACATTATTAGTACCACACAAATATAATTTTGGAGAATTTTCATAAATAACCTAGGTTTGAATCTTAATATGATCAAATAACTATATTTTATATAATTACACGGTATAACCTCGGCTGTATGACCTGGAGGGGAGGAGAGAGGCGAGCGAAGGAGGAGAAAGACACATTGTATATGTATATTTGTCAAATTATATGTGCATATCTATAAAATAATTATATATGTGTAACTAATATACATATGTATGTATTTGTATATATGACGAGTAAGATTGAGAGAGGGAGGAGAGGGGTGAGCGAGATCGATAGATAGAGCAGAGAGGGGGGTGAGAGAGGGCAAAGAGTGGAGAGATACAAATTATATATGTATATATGTCGAATTGTCCATGTATATCTGTCAAAATAATTGCATATATACAGCTGGTATACACATATAATTGTATATCTGGCAACAAAATGCAGATAGAGAGAGATAAGAAGCGAGAGAGAGGAAGAGAGGAGAGAGAAAGTAGCAACAAAACTCTAACTATAGCTATAAATTGTAATTTTTTTCAAACTATAGTGATATAATGTAAATACATATCATATATTTACCTAGTTACGTAATTTTTCTTATAATAATTCATTCACTAACGAATTTAAGTTATATGCACTGACAATGACCTTTAACTTGCTAATGGTAACCAATATATTACATTAACATGTGAAAACTACATTAAAATGTAAGAATGAGAACTTACTTCATAGAGAGAAGCTGCGCTTCCAAAAATAAAATCAACTGCTCCTTCAATGTAACAATTGCTATAATAATGCCTTCCAGCATCGTCTAACAAAGTGTCTTGGTACGATTGAATTCTACAGCCATAGAACGCAGCTTTATCACCTTTAACCTTTAGTGCCACAGCTTTGCCACTCGTTCCGAATAAATTCTACATATTCATCAGACAAATAAATTGAAACGAAAAAATAAATATATAGCGGAAATTGACAATTTAATTACCTGAATTGTTAAATATCTTGCAACAAAATCGGAGGCTAGTACAGTGAGTGTAGGAGATTCAGTAATATCTCCACCGTCACTAGATGTAATTATTGTGTTAGAAGCCTCTGTTCCACTCAACGTGATGAATGGCTTATCTGCAGCCACCACAATCTTCTCTCTGATAAATTTATGCAAATTAAAATAGATAAGAATTTTTTTTTTTGTTTTTATGTAAAAGAACACTTCATAATTAATGTTTGATAAATACACATAAAAAATGAAACTAATAACTTTGAATAATATTAAACAATTTTAAATTTATGAATTTTAATTTTTAAAAAAAATTAAACCAACAATTTACGAGTTTTGGATAGATAATTCATACATATTACCGTCAAATAAAATATCTCTATGTATTGATGCAACATTATTTGTCTCGATTTATTTTTATTACTCTTATAGTGATCTTGTTCGAAAACATATACTACTTCTTATGTTTAAAAGAATGATCTAATTGGACACAGAGTTCAAGAAAATAAAGAAATTCTTTTAATCTTGTGATACTAAATTAAAATTATGTTAAATGTACAAAAATACCAATTGATCTTGTGACCTTAAACATGTCATGTGAAAAGTTGAAATTAAAATATTGTCAAAAAGGAAAGAGGTCATTTTTTTTTTAAAAAACTAGACTAAGGAGTATATATTGTAATATTAAAAATGATTCTAAAGAAACCTTTGGTCATTATAGTGAAATGGTATGACAGAGAGATGTCGATTTATAATTAACAAAAATGAGAATAAAGCTATTGAGTTCCATGGAACTTGTAACTTAAAACTCTTAGCGTCCCGCTCCTAAGTCCTAATAAGAGATTAAAAGACAAGATGAATAAAAACCTGTAAGTCCCAGGCTTAACCCAAATGAAGAATAATTCAGTATTATTCGATGGAACAGCATCAATAGCATCTTGAATTTTCTTAAAATCTCCCTGACCTGATTGGTCCACTCTAATTAGAATGGCCGTAGAGAAATTAATATTAGAGTCATTTGCAGCCATGGCTAAATTAATTGAAGTATTACAACAAATGAGGAGGATTAATATAACATGAAAATGGATAGCATCCATGTGCAATTAATTTTTCAAACTAATTAAACACCGGCGGTCTCGATGGGGGTGCAGAGAATAAAGTTAATAGTAATTTAATTAAAATTAAGTAGAGGTAATTAAAAAGCAGAAACATGGTTAAGCTTTATAAAGAAGGTTTCTTCCTTAATGAACGCCGGCAGCCGAGAATCAATGTCAAAGGATTGGTGGCTCACTTTTTAATTTGCTGATTGATTATGGTTTAAGTTGTTCAACATTCACGTAACTATGCCATGCATGCATTCAATTCAACATTACTGGAGTATAATATTAAATTAACATAAACAACTTGGCCTAGAGATTAGGTTTTGTAATTTTCACATATAACCAGTCAAAAAATATCTTAATTATGCTTCATAGGGTAATTGCATTTCGCAACGATAGTTATAACGACGTTTGCATAATTCGTGAATAGTTTTGTATAATTCGCTATACAATTCGTAGTTTTTGTATAATTTTTATATATTTGGCTATACAATTTGTGGTGCTTGTACATTTCACTATACAATTTAATTAGCACACAACTTTTATGTAATCGCGCTCAACGTTTGTATAAATTGTGCGAATTATATAAAACTTAAATCGTAATTATAGTTAGATGTTTGCCGCGAGCCGTAATTAAGTCAAACTATAGCTATGTTATCTAATTAACTAGTATATATTTGCTTATTCGCGTAAATTTTTTCTTATCTTTATTAGGGATAATTTCAAATACATACGATAAACGAATTAATTTACAACAAATATAACCCTCTTTCATTTATAATACCCCAAAATCGTAGAAAATATACATGACTATACAATATAATAACTCGCCAAAACTCATAGAAAGTATACACTGACTATACAATGTAGATTACTTATACATGCGCTATACACTGAATTATACATTACGATGCACTATAACACTCAATATAATTCGACTGTACATATCTATACAACAAATAATAATAATTATTTTTTTGCCAAACCACCGTGCATGTAATTGCCCCTTTTTATTATATGGTCTGGCTATTTTACATTGGGAAATAACCTCTCTATTTCTATGAGGTAGCGATAAGGTCTGCGTACAATCTACCCTCCCCAGACCCCACTTGTGGGATATCACTGGGTATGTTGTTGTTGTTGTTGGTCTGGCTATTTTACATGAAGTCCATTTTACTCCATTTGATGGTTAAAATACTTCTAACTATATATAAACACAACAACAACAACATACCCAGTATAATCCCACTAGTGGGGTCTGAGGAGAGTAGATTGTACGCAAACCTTACCGCTACCTCATAAAAGTAGAGAGCTTGTTTCCTAAAACCCTCAGCTCAAATCCCAAAGGCAGAGTACCGGAGATGAAAAGATCCTTAATAGTTGTGATAAACAATTGTGATATATATTGATCTGGTTAACCAATCTCCTGCAATGCCGGAGTCTTAATAGTTGTATGTGATGGATAATATGGAAGATTTTATCATCAGCAGACACGCTAACCTTTTACTTGTTTGTGAATCAACACAACGATGATGTAATTGCTTTATTGGAAGTTTGCAAATCATAACTGGTACTCGTTTGATTATTTAATTTGAAGCTTAAACTTGAAATTAGCAAGATTGAAAAATATATAAGCAAACGCTAAATTATATTTAACATTATTCGATCGAAAGCATAATTTTTTTAACAATTATCTTTGCACAACCCTCTAAAAAATAAAGAGAAGTCTAAATGAGGGCCCCCGAAAAAATTAAACATCAATGTAAATTAATATTTAAAAGACGAATTGTCCTTTAAATTTATTGATATTTATTTTTTATTTTTTGAAGTGTTTCATTTTAATGTAAATTAATACTTAATACATTAATTACTCTTTAAATGAGTTGATCTTTAATTTTTATTTTTTCAAAATTAAAATTATACCCAATAAAACATAGATTTTTTAAGGACATGAAGCATAACTTATGAAATATTATAATATAAAATTAACTAATGCCTTGTAAAAAATATTATTTACCTTAAGAAAAAGAAAAATCAATGCAAAAAGTGTAAATGACCCGGTCCAAACAGACAATGGGCCTGGTAAATACAAAAGCCCATCTTTTCAATATTGAAACCCGCCGCCATCTTCTATAAATCTGAAGGAAACCCTAATCTGACAATATTAGGGATTCTGTTTCGGCGCTCTCTCTTTAATTTCCAATTCAGGCTTCCATCTTTTTTTCTTTTTTCTGTCTGTGTTTTGTGTTTAATTTGATTAAGAAAGAGGTGCGATGATGAGATTATTTAATAATCTCGTTAATCTGATTATAGCTGAGGAAAACTCTCTATCCATTCTTAATCCACTGAGCACTTCTCATTTATTATTTAATTAGTTTTCCTGCAGATTTGTTGCTTAGGTAATGGTCTTTTGTTCTATATTTGTATTAAAGTCTAATTAATTTAAAAAATTGCTGGCTAGCACTCCTGAGAATTTTTTTTTATTGCATTGCTAAGTTAATTGATTCCATGAAACAGCGTCTCTACTTTTATGGTACAGGAAACAGCCTCTCTAGGTCTACTACATTCTACCCTTTCCAAACCCCACTTGTGGGATTTTACTGGTATGTTGGTGTTGTTGTTGCTAAGTTAATTGATTACAACTTTCACTATTTTTTTTTTTGGAAAAAAAAAAGTTCGTTTTTTAATAAAGGAGGTGCGATGATGAGGTTGTTGAATAATCTCGTTAATCTGATTATTGCTGAGGATAATATATCTATCCATTATTAATCCACTGAGCACCACCTGTTTTTTTTTCGTGTTGTTTTGTTTTAAATTTCAAGAAATTGAGCGTGCTGTTTCATCCCACTTCAACTTTCTGTAATCATTCAACACCATTACATGGAGCTCATGTTTTACTTGTGCAATGGATCAAAGAACCTGTTATGTCATTCAAGTTTAAACGAATTTTGAAAATGGAGGAAGGCGAGATGAGGATGAAGAAACAGGGTATTCCATAGCTTGCAAACAGATTTGAATTTCATCTGGCAAGTAGCTCAATATTTTATCAGGAAGCTGGGGGTACTTCTCCATGCTTTCTGAATTACAAGATACAAACCTCCAGTTAATTAACTTTGCTTTCAGACGAGTATAGATGGATTTGCTTTTAACTTACATGACCATTATTTAAAATACTCTCTCCCAAACCAAGTAAGCTCAAGTGACAAGTTTTTCCATCCACGCGTTAAGTACATAGAGATTTATAAAATAAAATTACTATTCCCTCCGTGCTTTATTAGATTAAATTAAGTTAGAAAAAGTCATTAATATATTAATTAGTAATTGGATAAAATGAAAAAAATAATTAATTCTATTTTAATTTAGTAAATGCCACATAATGTGAGACAAATTATTATAGAAAGATGCTTATATAATATGAGACAGATAGTAGTATCTACTTCATCTAACTTTACTTCATCTAACTTTATTTGTCCTCTAAATGATAGATATAATTTTACTAAATCACCCTTTGAATATATATATGCAATAGAAAAATGACTATAATTAATGACAAGGGTAACACATAACACAATTTTCATAAATTCTCATGAACATGAACGCATATGTTATGTATGATATGAAGAAGGCATGGGTAAT
>JAABOM020000001.1:37780974-37805615 GCA_011800125.2 Solanum clarkiae | reverse complement strand
AAAATAGTATAGGGGCCAATACAGATGGATGGAGGGAGTACTATTTTTTTTGCTAAAAAAACTAATTATAGATTTTGCAAACACGAGAGTATAGATGGATTTGCCAACAATAGTGTTTTTATTTTTATTTTTGTGTGTAGTTAATAATTGAATTGAAATTGATAACAATCATATTGGGTTTGATTTGACTTTTAATAAATTAAAAATTAATTTGATTTTGATTTGACCAATAAGTTATTGGCGATAATCAATACAAAGTTCTAGTTATTTAATTTATATATGTTAACTTAAAATAATAATAAAGGCTTGAAATTTAATTTTAAACCTTCAAACTTGAAACGGCCCTGGAGGTAGTGCTGTCTCGTATGCATCTTCAAAGAAATTTTCTTAAAATATTTGAGATTAACATATTTGTTGGACACAAATTATCACAAATGCACAATAACATATTAATCTTGAAATAGAGATTTTATTTCTTTATATAATAGTCTTTTCTTGACTGTTATTTTAAATTACAATGAAGCATTTGAAGTTAAATAGCATTCAATACATTCTAACTCAAGATTGTCATACCGATATAAAGAAAGAACCATTTCTTTGAGTTGAAAAAAAAAACGATACTAAACTTGGAGACTCAACTCTGGTAATCTATTCATATGTTGATATGAGTAAGTAATTTTACGAAAGCTCAAAAATTATATTATATCCCTAATGCCTTAATCTAAAATTACAAAATAAATATATAAAAATATTTTAAAATAATATAAAATAAGAGAAATAACAGTAATACAAAAATTTACACGACAAATTAATTGTTTATCTATGTTATATATTAAAATCGTGTTTGAACTTTTTATCCTTTATTAAAAGGTTTTACTTTAGATAAAATCATACTTTCACTATTTTTCTTAATATAGTATTTTATCTTTTATTTATTTAGTTTCAAAGTTCACTTTTGATTAGAATTAACATAGCACACACGTGTAAAAATACGTAAACTAAATTAGTATTACGAAACAAAAAAAGGAAGTCTACAATATGAGAGAAGATTGAGAACTCGGAAGCTAGGATTTTGATGTACGTAAATGCTGAAAGAGAAATGATGCGAATGTTACATCCATCTTCACCAATTTGCATATACCGCCTTCACGGATGCACCACCGTATTTTTTTATTAAAATTGTTATTTATTTGTTACGTTGAATTTTCTTTAAAATATGATTCGAATATGGAGCTAAAAATATCATAAAAACATGAGTTTTTCATTAAAAAAATATCTAGCCTGCATAAGATTGACAACAATAAGTCCCTTTGTCTTCCAAATCTTCGGACGTTATTACAGTTCCTCTTCATTACGTGAACATGTAGATACTCTTGCTCCGAAGCTTGTCAATTCTTCTAGTATTTGCATACCTAAATGTCAATAGACAAATTTTTTAAAAAATAGAATAATGCATAAACTAAATTGATAGTTAAGATGAGTATAAAATAAAAATTCACATTGATACAACAATAACATATCTATTGGAATTCACAAGTGGAGTTTAGGAAGGGTAGAATGTACGCAGATTTTATCAATACCTCATAGAATTAGAGAGTGTTTTCTGGGAACCCTCGTCTCAAAAACCCATAAGCAGAATAAACTAGATATGATAAAAAGGATTGGAAAGGGAATAGAAAGAGCGACTAATAATGAAAAGCACGTAACAATATGTAAATACGACAAATAATGATAAACATGATATAAAACACAACTACTCGTGCTACCCCACTATACCCCAAGGTCAGACATCCAGCTAATCCTACCAACCAATTAGTCTATACTCTAATTCGCAACATCCACTCTTTTCTATCTAAAATAATGTCGTCGGTGTGAGATGAATATTTAAAAACGTATGGTCGCAAATAGGAGCGGATGTTTGTAATAAGCAACACATTGGGCCTTGTCAGTCATGTATGGCCTATACTTTTGAGGAAAAGACAGAGAATCACTTGTCCCAAAATATCGAATACATACTCAAATTATATATTGATCATATATTTCACCAAGAATGACTTGTTTTAAAAAAAAAAATCTGTTTAGATAACTTTTTTCGTGGCAATATTTTATCTCAATTTTTCACATGACATAATTAAGATCACAAAATTAAAAAGTATCGTAATATATTTGATATAACTTTACTTTACAATCACAAAATTAACTTCTTTTTTTTGTTTTCTTAAATTCCATGCTAAGCCAAATCAATTTTTTTTTTCAAAACGGAGGAAATAATATATAACGTGAGGCCAGGATTATAAAATAATTTGAAAAAAGTAGCCAACCGTATTAATAGATTAGAATGAAATAATTCTATTATTTGCAATATTTTAATCGGACAAGCTAAGGTACCAAAAAAAAAAAAAGATAAATAAGAGACTTTATAAGCCTGATTAATACAATACTGCATTATTGTTTGCTAGCCAGCCCAGCCTGTAGGCCATATATATAGATAGACTCACAGGTATATTCATCTTAATTCCTCCAGAGAAAATTAAGACCAGTTTGAGAAAATGGGAAATATATTTGTAATTTCAAAGCCAATTATTCATGGTGCAATGAATAATTAATTATTTTTAATTGACGTTTAAACAATTATTTTTTAATCGTTAATTAAAAGTATCTAATTAATACTTCAATAACTAATAATTTATGGACATGTCTAGTTAAAATTTTAGAAAAAAAATAAAATTAAAGTCAATGTTTAATATAAAAAGTTTATATCTTTGATTTTTTTACTAATTACAAAGATTTAATTTTCTTCGGATTCCAATTTGATTATTTAAACACGCAATTCACCCATCCCGCCTCATATTAATTTTAAAAATAGTTCCTTCAACCCATCCACATAACTTTAAATCTATCTGACTCCACCCCACATAACTTTAATTGTACCCGACAAATATGCAATTAAAATTAAAACAATAATTAAATACTAAAAATACATAAATATGATAAAATAAAATAATTATTTGAACAGAAAATAATAATAATTTATATTTGTGATGGTGATAGTTGGCAACAGTGACAGTTATGATGGCGAAGATGATTTTCGTAGAAAACGATTATAATTGTGGTCATGGATGAGGTTATATTGGTAGTGGAGTGATTGTGGATCTAATTATAATGATGGAGTTAATAAATTATGTGAAATAAAGCTATTGATAATAATAGTTGGCTACAGTGATAATTTAAACACTGAATTATTAAGGCTATAATTATTTAGTTTTATATCTGACTGTATCGAATTATGAATTATTAAGAAATAAGCTAAAGCAATACAATTACAAGAATATAATTAAATAGAATATTAAGCATGAGTTATTTTGTTGACGACGTTCCAGCAATAGATAACGACGTTCTTTAAATTTGTCTAATATTTATCTAATGAAGCATGGGTTATTTTGTTTGTCTTATGAGTTAGCTGATGAGAAAAATTATTGAGGACCGCTGCAAGGACAAGTCACCGAGACCAACTTATCACTGCAATTAATTAATAACAATACCTTAATTATAATTGAAGCGATTATTAACGATTATTATTCACTCTCTTCAATATTAATTGTTCATTATTAATTTGATAGTTTTATCAAATCATTTTTCGAATACAATAAATATAATATTTTGAAAAACGTAATATATAGGGAAATACTTATAATCGATAATAACGGTAAATTGAGAACTAAGTGTAAAATTATTAGTAATGTGCATTTTTGTTTTACACTAAAAGTTGCTTTTATTGTAATGATACTACTTTATAGGCGATCTTTTGATGTGACGAACAAAAATAAATAGTTACAAAATAAAAAATAGTGAAAGAATAAAATTTTAATATCTAATCCAGAATATTAATCCTAATTTGGAGAGGGTGTTGTAATGAGCAATACATTGGGCCTTGTAGGTCATCTATGGCGTATACTTTTGAGGGAAAGAGAGAATCACTCATCCCAAAATATCAAATACCTATTCAAATCATATATTCCACAAAGAATGACTTGTTTTACTTATTTATTTATTTTTTTGCAATATTTTATTTCAGCTTTTTAACGTGACATGATTAAGATCATAAGATTAAAAAATATTTAAATATATTTGGTATAATTTTAGTTTAGAACCACGAAATTGAATTTTTTTTTATTTCTTTTAAATCCTGTGCCTAGTCAAATCATTTTTCTTTTCAAAAGGAAGGAAGTAATATATAACGTGTGGGATTGTAAAAGTAATTTGAAAAAGGTAGTCGACCGTATTAATAAATTAGAATGAAATAATTCTATTATTTGCAATATTTTAATCGGATAAGCTAAGATACGAAAAAGAGAGGAGATTTCGTCAGCCTGATTAATACAATAGTACATTTATTGCTTACCAGCCAGCTTAGTCTGTAGGCCATATAAAGATAGACTCACAGATATATTCATCTTAATTCCTCCAGAGAAAATTAAGATCAGTTTGAGAAAATGGGAAATATATTTGTAATTTTGAAGCCAATTATTCATGGTGCAATGAAAGCTGCTGGAATGACATCTCAGTTGGTGGAAATAGAACCAGGAACTACAATGCATTTTTGGGTTCCAAACAGCAAATTACCAAATAAACCTCCAGTTGTATTTGTTCATGGATTTGTTGCCAATGGAATTATCACATGGCTTTTTCAAGTACTCTCCTTAACTTCAGATTTCGCTGTCTACGTCCCTGATTTACTTTTCTTCGGAGATTCCATCACCGATCGTCCTGAACGTTCAACAAGTTTTCAGGTATTGATATGATCATCTCATCTAGACATTTAAACTGTATGTCAATTAGTACGTATAATATTTTTTGAATTATATGATAAAATAGGCGGAATGTTTAGCAAAGGGAATGATGAAGCTGGGTGTGGAAAAGTTTTCTCTTGTTGGGCTAAGTTATGGAGGAATGATTGGGTTCAAGTTGGCTCAATTGTATCCTCACATGGTTGAATCTATGGTTATGTCAAGCACAATTATAGAGATGACTGAATCAATTAGCAATGCTTCTTTGAAGAATATTGGATTCACAAATTGGCCTGATTTTCTTTTGCCCAGAACTGTCTCTGGAGTCAAAGTGCTGCTATCTATTGGTACTCACAAGTTGCCATGGCTGCCTGAATTTTTCTACAGGGATTTTCTTGAGGTAACTTTTTTTGACCAGTATTTCAGATTCTATAATTACTGTTACTTGTTCTTATTGATTTGGTAATTGTATCTGATGATCTAATTAATGAACGTGCACTTGAAATGGACGTCCGAGTTAAGATTATTCTGTTTTTAAAGTTGACTGCATGTGTACAATTTTGTTTTCAAAATCTTAGCATTATGATATGTACAACTATTTCAAGTCAAAAGTGGCCCACGAAGACATAGAAATGTTGGTTTTTTTAACAAAAAAAATGAATAATTGGTATTCAAATTATTCTCTTGAGAAACCGGTAAGAGATGAATTTCAAAAATAATTTTTCTCAAATTGCTTCTTCTGTTTTTTATGATAAAAATTATTATCTCTGATCAGTAAGAATAAATATTTATGTTGAGACTTTAGATCTTGAGAGACCGAAGATTATAATGTTCTTCCGCTCCCAATAACCCCATCATAGCCCAAATAAAAAAAAAAAATCAACAGCTAAGTTTTAAAAATTTTAAATTATTTTATTAGAGCCCCAAAAGATTTAAAGTAAAAGTCAGAAGTGAACAATATGGTTTCTTTAACTCATGTGTGATAATATCTTTTGACCATTCAACCTAGCGTTAGACACGTCAATCACATAATATCAACTACAAATTTGACCAAAATCAATAATTTTAGAATATTTAAATTAAAAAATTATAAGTATTGAACTTGTGCGGTCCACGACATTTGGAACTCAGTTATCAATTCTTCCGTGAGAAAATTTAAAAAGTTTGCACAACTCACATCGTGAGAAGCACGTCTCCGATGTCAAATTTTATACGATAACTTATTATGTACAATAAATCTACTAATTATATATATAACACAATAAATAACAAATTATTCATTTAAAAGTAAATTTCTATGCATACAAGTCAAATTGACGTGTTTGTATCATGCTTTTTAATAGTAAAATTTTGTTAAAACAGACAATGTTTGGCAACAGAAAAGAAAAAGTTGAACTTCTTGAAGCTTTAGTAGTCAGCGACAAGGACGTAACGATTACGGACCCTAATTACTGTCAGGTGTGTTCTAGACGTATCACTTATTAATTTTCATGTTGTTTCATTAATTAACGATTATTTTTCAATTTTCATAGTAATTGTCAAAATTCCTCACCGATCTCTCCATGAAATAGTCTATTCATGAATCTCTTTGTTTAATGTTTTCATACAGAGGATCTATCTTTTATGTGGGGATGATGACAAGATTTTTAATGTGACATTTTCTGATGATATGAAAAAGTAAGTCGTTGAGCCATAGATTTGTTGAGTAATTTTGGAATTCAAAATTTATATTTTTATTTATCAAATCTAGTGAATTTCTAATAATAATCATTGAAAATGAGTGCAGGAAGTTGGGAGAAAATACAACAATTCAGTACATAAAAAGTGCAGGACATTTGGTTCAATTAGAACGACCATGCACTTACAATCATTATCTCAAGAAATTTCTTTTATCCTCATGAAGAGGTTTTATTTCTATATTTGAACATGTGACAATTAAATCTATACATTACTGATTTAAATTATATAGGCTGATAATGTGAGGAATTTTTATTAATTATTCTCGTGATGCTAATAAACAAAACTATCTAGAATAATTAATAATTGTTATTCTAGGTGATTGTTGCTGTCTCGTTAATTGTTCCTTCAAACCACTTAAGTAATTTTTCATTCAAAAAATTGATGAAGAATAATAAATGAATAATGATTACCATTTTGTCTCCACAATTTGCTTAAAACACTAGTGCACCATGTTTTTTCAAGTTGAAAAATATATTTGTAACTTAATTTATTTCATTGATTTTTCCCAATAGATCATAGAATTAAGTTAATCTAAGTGTAAAGATACGAATCAAGTTAAAATTTAAAAGATTGAAATATTAATGAATAAAGATAAACAAAATCATGATGCGTCATACTATTTCGTGCATTTAAGGCCGATGCCGCATTAGCATACTATTTTCTAATTTGATTTTATTTTTATTTAACATTTTTTGACAAATTAAAAGTAAGATAATTTTTTTAATTATTATACTATCAATTTATTATTATAGATTAATAAAAATATAATAAATAAATATGTTTAGAGTATTATCAATAAATAAAAGTAAAATGATAGACCCACTATATTAATAATAATTTTTAAAGGTATCAAAATCAACTTTAACAGATAAATTGGAACAAAAAAAATATTTCAAAGTATTCATGTTTTAAATATGCTTACGTTATTATGAGATATTTATTTTTTATATGGATAGACTCACAATATCCATCTTTTTTAACGCATTTTTAGGCTTTAAGATGCTTTTCTATATTAGTCCATTTAAACTTTCTAACACTTTATGATTTTATCGCTTTTTAGATCAGAAAAAAATACGTAAATTTTACAATTTTATTGTGATTTGAGTATTTGTTTTCCATTCTTGTGTGTTAATAATCAAATTGCATAATCAAATAAAGAGTATTAAAATAGATTAAAAATGAGAATTAAATTGAGTTCAATTGAGAATTCCTTTGATATTAATTAAAATTTAATCGAAGTCTAATCCATAAAATATTGGACGGATTAGATAAATTTACTTATATTTGAGCTCAAAATCCAAGTAATTAGAAAGTAGAATTCTAAAAGCTAAATGTGAGGAAACGCGTCTTTCTATCAATTTCGATGGAGCCAAAGATTGACTATTTTTTGGTCTTGGAGTATGATGGAATAAAGCAAAATGACTCTTTAAACTATCTGCCTTTTTTCATTTGTGAAGTAGCAGTTAGTCAATTCAACTTTCGACGCTCCTCATGGGTCATCTGAAAACAGCCGCTTTATGTTTTTAAACATAGGGGTCATCTGGAAACAACCGCTTTATGTTTTTAAACATAGGGGTTAGGCTGCGTACATCCAACCCCCTCATCCCGCAATGAGCGGGAGCCTTTTGAGGCATGGGGTATGTTGTTAAAAAAAAAAAAGTGAGGAAACGCGTCAAAACTAAAAATGGCAGGCACCAATGCCTTCGCAATGGCGCAACTTTATTCGTTGAATTCAAATAAGGTGGCTGGTGTCTCTCCTACTTTTAACGTGATCGCTTTATCCGTACTAATCTATATGTATTTCGTATAAGAACTTTCATAATCCAAAAAGCAAAATCGAAGAGAAAAAGACAACCCAAAAAGGCAATGGAGACGGTTATGGAAGACGAAGAGTACAATTGGAGCGAAGTGAAGCTTCGTTCTCTCATACCCGTAGTGCCGGAGCCGGAGCTCGATAGGGAAACCGGCACACGGCGTCGCGGCCGTGACATATTGATCGCTATAGATCACGGCCCTAACAGTAAGCACGCTTTTGATTGGGCCGTTACTCACCTTTGCCGTCTCGCCGATACGCTTCATCTCGTTCACGCCGTCTCCAGTTAGTTAGCATCCTTATTAATCTCCGTTTTAAACAATTGATCTCAACAATAATTGTTACTATACAACTCGATTTGTTTCTAATTTTGTTTCAGGTCTAAATAATGAGATTGTCTATGAGGCTACACAGGGACTCATGGAAAAACTTGCTGTTGAGGCTTTTTCGGTTGCCATGGTTAGTCTTTTTCCCTTTGCTTTTACAGTAATTATGTACAGATGGCTAATGATTTATGATTTAAGTATTTAATACTTAATATTAGATGCTTGTTTAATCCATTAAAAACCACATTTACTTTGCAGAACTAAAGCATTAGTTTGGTTTTCAAATTGGATTAATAAATGTTTCCCATATTACCCTTGGTTTATATCTAGCATTGCATGTATTACTTATCATATATGAACAAAATGATTAGC
The DNA here is from genome assembly GCA_011800125.2 of Solanum clarkiae. Classification (NCBI taxonomy): domain Eukaryota; kingdom Viridiplantae; phylum Streptophyta; class Magnoliopsida; order Solanales; family Solanaceae; genus Solanum; species Solanum clarkiae. The sequence continues at coordinate 37,796,577 of JAABOM020000001.1, read as the reverse complement.
ATAATGCAATTAGCAACTATGTTTGGTACTCTCTATATTTGATCATGCCATTCTCAGAACTACATTCCCAACCTTATGTATGTAAACATTAAAATTGATCTATTGCTCTCATAAAATGTGTTATGATAATATTGCCAAAACATTATCGGGAAAAAATGAACCACTTTACGTTTAAACTTTAAAGGCTCTCAAAAGATTAAAGGTATGCCATTTTCCCTCTCAACATGGGAGATACATGCTGCAAAATTCTTGAAGATGAATCAGTAAGGACCTTTAGTAATCAGCATAAGCAACACTAGTTTCTTGGAGAACTTCCCCAGTTGCTTGACTTACGAATAATTCATTGTGGGAAATATATATAACTCATTATCAGAACCGAACTTGCTTCACTTTGATTTGATTTAGTGGTCTTTCTGTGAATGGATTTTCATCATGATCGTTGCTTCTCAAGTTTAACTGTTCATATAGAGCTTTACTCTGCTGGAGAGTACCATGATTCAAATGGTTTGATAGGTCTATTTGACATGCATTTAAGTTTTCATAACTATCCATCATGAATTAGGCTGAGTGTGTGATGATTAAGGTGAAATTATTATGGCAGTTGCAATTCCCCTGTTTGTTGGCTATTGTATTATTGAGAAGCATGCTAGTCCAAAAATGTTTCCGTCTCTGACGGAGACGTGACTTGAAGGCTTGAAGATTGTCAAAAGATTATCTAATTGTTGCTGGAATGGTGTCTATATCTTTAATTTTCTAATTTTCTTTAGTTATTTCACACATGATGTGCCATTTCATGAGTTTTTTTTTTCATTTATCATTTATATTTCTGTTAACAATTGGTACATATGTGCAAGTTTTGTTTGCTAGTGCATTGTGATGACTATTAGTTATTCTCATGGCATATGCAACATCTGCATTTCCAGTTCTACTGTGGAAATCTTTTTCTTGCAGATATTCCCTATATTGTTTTTTTCATTTGTCAGCATTAAAAGCGATGTAATAAGAAGACCTTTTTCTTCACAGAAAGAATGTACTATCAACCCTGAAAGAAGTTTGTCATTGTTGGTTTTATTGAATGTGACTTTTGTTCTTGTTGGTTTTATTGACTTTGACCACATGTAAACCAGTAATCTCTATAGTCCTGGTTTCATAGGTATAATTTCTAGAAGTTGATAACATAGTAAACTCAGTTCTCTTGGATCCATGTTGAAATAGGTGAAGTCAGTGGCTAGGATTGTGGAAGGAGATGCTGGAAAGGTAATTTGCAAGGAAGCAGAAAGGCTGAAGCCTTCAGCTGTGGTTATGGGAACCAGGGGACGTGGCATAATCCAAAGGTATCTCTGGTTCTGTCACTCTCTCTCACACACACCAGTGGATGCACAGGACACTCAACGGTTGTTAAGTCGATTACTGATTTTTCTGGTTGGGTTTTCTTTAGTGTACTGCAAGGAAGTGTTGCTGAGTATTGCTTACACAACTGTAAGGTAGCACCGGTTGTAATAGTTCCTGGAAAAGGTATAATGCTTACACCATTCTGTTCTTTAGCATTGGTTTGATTTTTCTTTTTGAACTTTTAAGTGTTGTAAAAATCTAAACTAGTCCAAATTATTGCCAAAACAGAAGCTGGGGAAGTCTCTGTGATCTAATGAAACTTCCAAAGTTTGGGAAATTTACTATGAAGTGATATCCATCCAAGTAATGCTGATTGGTATGAGATAGTGGCAGCACCTGTACTAGTGGCAGGTTCTTCCTTTATAATGTCTGTGCTTATATAAAGAGCTTATGCTATAATTAATATAAAGTGTTTTATCTGGTTTTAAGTTGTGTTTATTTTATGTATACAATATTTAAGTTCATTTGTAAAACCAATTTATATTGTGAATAGTTGCTGATAGCAGCGAAAAAACTCATCTATATACACATTGGATAATGTTCCTAAGAGATTGATGATTTACCATTTGTGCTGGAATACTTTAACAATTTCTATAATCAAGATAATACATCATTTCTATTCATATAAGCAGGAAAAGCATAATTTAAGATCTATTTGTTTAGCTCAATTAGAAGGATTCTGAACTAATTATAGTAATTTCCTTCTTTATTGAAAATAAAGATGCAACAACAACAATAACAACATACCCAGTGCAATCCAATAAGTGGGCTCTTAGAAGGGTAGAGTGTACACATACCTTATCATTACGTCGGGGAGTAGTTATAGTAAAAGGAAATACAGTAGTAAAGAAAAAATGATAACTAATAAGGAAATTAGTATAGAGTGTTCAGAAAAAGAACACTAACAACAATAAAATAGTGTGATAATCGAAACACAGTATACAACAGTTGGTAACAGATGCCAAAACAAGAAACTACATGAATAGATTATAGGCTAAAACTATGACATACACTGCGCTCGACTACCACCAAGCCTAATTCCGCCTAAAATGAAACAATGATAATTAACCATGCAATTATTTATACCCTCCTGTTTAAAGTCATATCCATTATAAGCTAAAGTTGTACTATATTTTTTCTAATTACCTCTCTCCAATACTTTCCCAATCCACCTCTACCTTTCTGTACGCACTATATACAACTTCTCACATATCCTTTTTGGGGCATGTGCACATCTTCTCTTCACATGTCCAAAGTATCTCAATGCCACTTTTGTCATCTTGTCCACCATGGAGGTGCTCGCTCACACATCCATCACAACATCTTACTTTTTGCAATTTGCATCTGTTTAACATGAGAGTTTTTAACTGGCCAATACTCCGCCCATTCAACAACACTGGTCTAACCACCATTTTTATAACTTTTAAGTTTTTGTGGTATTTTTTTATCACACAGGAATTCGGAGGAGAGCTTCCTTTTATCTACCCTACATCAATATGATGTGTGACCTCATTGTTGATCTCCTAATTTTCTTGGATTAAAGACCTAAGATACTTGAAATTCTCTCTCTTGGAGATGACCTGTGTAGTAAGCTTTAGTTCCATGCCTGCCTCATATTTTGCATAGCCGGACTCCAACCCCTGCTTGTGTTCTTTCAAAACTCTACAGAAATCTTGTATTGCCCGATCACTCTTCCCTGCTCATCTCCTGAATAGCATCGTTGACCTCCTCAACCTTAATACCTCTAATACCTCTACAGTACCCAAAATCTCAACATCTCTGGAAGTGCTCCAAATTTCCAAGCATAATGTTCCAGTTCCCTTTTCATTTAAGAATTTATGAAAGTATGTCTATCATCTCCGTCTAATGAGTGCCTCTTCGTTTGAGAGTGCTGTACTACACACCACACATTATGCGAACCGTCTAATTAGATTTTTAGGAATCAATGGTTGCGAGGATTTTAAGATAAGTTGATATTAACCGAAGGAGAACCACACACCACATTGCAATACCAATGTGGGACTGAAGTCCCATGGCTTATAATGGACCATAATAAAGTACCACATTCCGCATCTGTCTTCCTCGACGGCTCCACATTAGGTAGCTTTCACTCTACCACAGGTGCCCAGGAACACCCCCACCCCGCTAGCTTTGTGCTAGACATTGCTACCCTCTAGTGAACACTGCAATACTGGCCTCTCATCCATGACAAGGTGTGCACAGTGTGTGTGAGTGGCTCCTTATACTATTAATACAGCCCAGGGAGAGCCATCCCCAAAAGCTAGCTATTAAGGTGTGAGAGCCCAAGGCTATATAAATCCCACATCAACATATTGCATCGATGCGGGACTCAAGTCCCATACCTTACAATGGGCCATACATTAATATTAAGGATTTTAAAGGAATTGCTTCGTAACCTTTGTGAGTCCTGAAAGACAACAAGCAAAACCATCTTTCAGCATCTATTCCGGCAAGAAAAATCCAGTAGATTTTGTCTGCAGAAGAGGCCAGGTCCCCCTTATTCACTGAAAGTGAAGGTAATCAGTTCTTTTAGAGCAAAGAATTGATGGTGAAAGGCACAAGATGACATATACTAAGGCTCAATGGTGGTGCTGCCCCATCTCAGATGAATGCCTGTGGTTTGCTCTGAACCATCAAAAATGAAAAAAAATACCCTCCTGAACATAATGGACTGTATATTCCATAATGCTGAACGAGAGATGAAAAACAATAACAAGGTCTTGCAAGAAGAAGAAAGACGCAAGCTCGAAAAAATAACATAGAGTAAAAAAAACTCACTCACTGGAGGAGTGTAGTAATGAGTTAGATTACACGACAAGTAGTCACTACTACTAAGTTTGTTTAATGATAATCCACAGGTCCATTCTTTTGAATTCAAAGCCGCCAATATGGCATCTCCGTGTATGTTATCAAGTGGAAATTGGAAATGATTTTGAATACCTTTCAGTTCCTTGTATAAAACACATAAACTATTTATTCCTATTTTTACCTTTCTTTGTCCGACCGAGACAGACTGATGTGAAATACAATGATGCGTTATCTATGAAGTGTATTGTAATACTGGATAAAAGCATGAACTGCCATATGATTAATGATTAATCCTTTTTTTAATAGAGAAGGGATTAATCCTAATAACTAGTAGCTCAGATGTCTCAGTATCACCAATTATTTTAACAGAGAAAAAAAGGTTCCTTTTTTTAGGTCTTTATCGACATGTCTTATTCTGTCCAAAAAGCAACTAGGCTAGCCACTATGATTTTACTTGTTGGCTCCCTTTCAGTATACTCATGAAGATGGAATGCTCAAGATTTCCATTCAGGTTATAGTCAAAAGAGTAACAACTTGTGCCACTTGGTGACTATGACCCTTAATAATCAATCTTTGGAATATATGTTATTATCATAGAGCTATAGTCGTCTCTCTTGATTAAGAATTCTGGAAGAGGGTATTTTTACCTACAACTGACTGTAAAGTGGAAAATTATTATAATCACAAGCAGTTTTGATTGATTATAACCATAAGTTATAACACTACTACAACTACTACTTTTTATCAGACACAAATAAGGGGTGTCCAGTTGCCTGTATGAATCCTCACCGAGTAGCTATCATAACTTACAGTAAATATATAATATGGATATCTTATGAAGTACATTTTATTTAGAGTATTAGACAAATCATGCTTTTTCCTTTTTGGTTTGGTCGTAAATAATCTTGCAGGTGTTTTCTTAAATAACTATTGATTATTGGGTAACATAGATAATGTACTTTGAACAAATGGTCTTAATTAGTACTTCATAAATTACTAGAGATTTCAATTATAAAATGTGAATTGTTGTGGTGGTAAGTGTATATAATATAACCTCAGATCTACATGTGGAGAAAAACAAAAATAACTCCAAGTGGCGCCAAATTGAGTAAGCTATTGGCCTGGTTGAGAGGTTTGAGCTGATTTTTGTTGCAACCTAGTGATAATTTCATGTCCAAAGAAATCATTTCTGTAGGAATGGATTTTGCGCTCGACACTGGTTCTTGGGGATTCCTCGGTTATCTGCACTCACATTCAGATGCAGTTTCTTTCATTTCTCCCTTCAGAAGTTGATTTTGTTTGCCTTTATATATAGATGGAAAATAAATTTGCGTATATAGAATTTGCCAGATCTACTTCCTTTCTAATTTTCTAGAATGGATGTCTTTGGCATGGTTGGCTGCAATTGGGTTTTGATTAATTGTTATAGAGAAGATGAGGTTTCCAATGAACACTGTCATAGTATTGCTTTGATACTCTTGAACTGCAACATTTACATACATAATATACTATGTTATGTACTTGGAAAAAAAGAATCAGGATCCATGACATCTGAGGTGAAGTCATTCAAGGATCTTGAATGTCTAGAACTGTAAGGTCACATTTCCATCATCAGGTCATGTCCACCTTCAACAAAACCTGCACAATGATCAATTCTTTTTAGCTTCAACAATTGAACAGACGTGTAACTGCTATTATTCTGGTCTTAAATTAGTGCCACAATAAGTGGTTCCACTTTTAGATGTCTATTGTAGCTGAGATAGAATAGGGGCTCCAAGTATGAGAGACAAAGGTTCAAATTTCAGTATTGGCAGAAAGAACACGAAGTGATTTCTTTCAATATGCATACGTCTTGGTGGGTAGTAGTTTCCCAATACTTGTGGTGGTAGTATTTGACGGATACTCGCGGAATAGTTGAAGAGCACGCTGATTAGCCCAGCTACACTGTTATAAAAAATGAAAGAAGGAAAGATAGGGCCCTTCAAAGACTCGGAAGTTTTAATAATGCAGTTGAATAATGACTCTTCATTTGTGTTGGATGGTTAGTACCTGCCTATCAATCAACTACTTTGGGGAATTTTTTGCCGTGCAAAAGTAACACAGTTTCGATCATTTAAGGTGGAAGACAGAAATAAAGGGAAGATACCTAATCAGCAACCTTTTTCAACAGGAGTATAAATCAATTAGGACCCAACAATTTTCGAAGCAATATGATTGGTTCTGGGTCTCTAACATGGAAAGTAACACCCACCTTAATTGATTGCTTATCTTCTTTTTGTTGAAGCATCATAGACAGGATAGAAATATTGACTAGACATGCCACTTGCGGGTACCTGTACATGGATGGGGAAGAAACTGTGCTGATCTTCCTTGTTGAAGCTCCATTTCATACATGTTATCTAAGTCGGTATCCCAAGTTGGAAAGCTCTGAACTTGCTGTACGTTGAATGAAACTTTTGTTAAGCAAATTGAAAAAGAAAAGAGAAACTAATTGTTTATTGACTAAGATTGGTTTGATTAATTACATTGATACTGGATGAGTCTGGAAACATTTCAGGGATTGGTACAGGAGCACTAGTGGTTCTACGTAGTGCCATTTCACTTAGATTTAGAATACCCATTTCGAATCCAGAACTTGACACTATTTGCTGCAATGAATTGAACTGGCGTTGGGCCATACTAAGCATTTCAGATGATGTTCCAGCTCCCACTGGGGGAAAATTAGACGTGCTAGTTGCAAATATCTGGAGAAATAAATGTGAAGTAAGAACATATTTTTATCCTGAAGAATGAAATGATTTCTTGATATGATGTTCCCTTACATCTTTGTTGAAGAAATTATCTACGTCAATATCAAGCCTTGGAGTAACAGCAGCTAGTTTCATGGATAGGAACTGTCATGATAATGAGTTGTCAAATATAGAATCTCAATAATATTATTTCTAGCAAAAACATCAAATACATAAAGGACTATTGTTTCGTGATTTTTCTTTTACCTCTACTTGTCTTTGGAGAGATTGGACATAGTTGATTATTTCATCTAGCATTCCTGCTTTCCCTGTTATCTTGTTACAACCTGGTACTAAATCTTGCAAAAATCTCATTCTCTCACTGATCTTTTCCCTTCTTACCTGCCAAAAATATGAATTAACTTGTTGGTTCAAGTAGTTCACTGGAGTAAAATATTACTGATGAGTAGTTAAAAAACACTTTGACCAAATTTTCAGCTTACTCTTTCAGCCAAACTATGGCTATCAGTGGCTTGACCCCGACGTGCTCTGACATGAATATAGTCGACCTTTTTATCATCAGTAATTTTGGACTTCTCCTTTGAAGTATCAGAATTTTCCTTACTGTTGCTACTGCTATTAGCGCTCTTCTTGTTGCTGCGTTTCTCTGATGTTACCTTGGAAGAATCCCCCTCTTCTACACATTCTTTCAATTTCTTGTCTTTGGTTTCCTCTTCTGCAACCTCCTGAAAAATGTCCACCAATTGTAACTTACAAGACTGTTGAATTGTGTGAAGAACCGTTACAAACTATGTATCTTATTGCATACTTTTAACCTAATTATATTACATCTCAGCACAGGAGATGTGGATCTGATTGTTTGCGCGAAAATAGTTTTTGGTTTTGGGGTGTCTGTGAGAGTTGAACCCAAAACCTTTGACTATTCTAATATCACGTTGAGTAGTGTGGCTAAAAATTTCACTCTTAGAAAAAGCACGCCCTATAATTAATTATATTATACGTCAACCACATTGAAATGCATGGCTTAAACATAGGCAGAATATATAAAGGAACAGTTTTCAGTTGGAGGCGAACATACCTTGAGATATTGATTCTTATCTGCTTTCCTCTTCTTGAAGCTCTCTCTGCCTCTGTTAGAACACAGGATAGTCTCTTTGGGTTTAACAGCGGAAACAGCATTGTCCGCCATGGTAGGCGGACAGCTTGTAGTTCTTGAAATGGCATAATTCATTTCAGTAGGATGTGACATTCCTCCATGTCCAACCCCAACTGGAACATAACCAAAACCATTTATACCAGCGGTCCCAAAATCACCCCAATTGTTCTCCAAACAGGGGTCTGGCTTAATTGCCCGAGTAACAAGCTCATTAAGGCTCTGATCGTTTACATTGATCAGACCATGAAACTGGTGAGCTTCAGATGTTTGATGAAAAGAATTCATCAGTTGATCATTTTGTCCATTAAGATAACTCATCTCTTGTTGCTGGACCTGGTCTTGATGCCATTTCATTCTAACTTGTTGTCGTTCAAGCACACTCAGTTGTGAGCTTCGATTTCCTCCATTGCTGGTGATGTTATGTAACATTTCTGGTAATGCAATATTCATCAATAATAGAGATCCTTTTTTCAGAAAGAGTTGAGAAATGCTACTGTCCTTTGTTTTACTTTGCAAAAAGTAACAAAGGCAATTTAAAATTGTACTAGAAAAAATTAGGTAGCTTCCTAACGCCTGCCTTCTTTGTTACGTCCTCTTGAACCAACTCCCTCTTTCTTTCTCTTCAAGTACTACAGCTTTTAGAATAGAAGAAATTGGGTTCTTTCTTCCTTTTCTTGTATGTGTGTGAGAGTGAGAATGGGGTAGAATGCGTGAAGCTTAAAGGTATTAGGAAAGTGGGGTTTAAATAAGTATGAGAAAAGGTTGCCCAAAAGGCGGAGAGGGTGGAAAATATGAGAGGGAGGAATATGAAGTTGTATTTACCTTTTCTGTTTAGTTGGAGGAAAAAATAAACGATGCATACAAAAAGTTCCTTAGAACTTCAATTTCAAACATGTTATGATATTTTATGGCTCCACATAGGGAAATTTACTGTCCTTTTTTAAACCAAAAAAATAATAATAATACAGTAATAATATTATAATAATAATAAAGGTATTTACTATTATGGTCGAGGAAAGATTATACATTTTAATTCAGCTCGTCTTTTAAGTGGGCCAGGTTCCATGGAACGTAACCATACCAAAGTGGGCCCTGGTTAGTGGGCCCGGGTAGACATGACTAACCACGTGACTCTGTCTCGTGAGAACATAAAGTGTGAGAGAGCTTTTTTGGGCCTGAATTGGGCCCAAACTGAGAAATTAGAACAGTATACAATTTGGGTCTCCTACTGATACGTGTCAATCAATGGACCCGTCAAAGGTGACATGTCAGAAGGATGACGTGGACACCAGCCTAAAAAAGCGGATAACGGGGTTTCCAGAATTTTGTGCTAATGGTGTTCGGTACCTGAAAGTTAGAGAAACGCTCTTTTTCTCACGTGTGTGTGATGATCGTGAATCGAACGATTAATTGTTATTGGAGCGTAGAGATGACGCACCTATGGAAGAGGTGAGCTAATGGTGTACTAAATTAAATACCGTAACAGCAGAATCTCTCATATTACGGGGTTGTCAGGTTCTAAAAATAGCATTCCTTTCGCTTTAACTTATTTTTATCTATATAGTTAATTACTCCACGTCTTTACTTGTCCATTATACTAAAAATTACTCTCTTCATCCATGTTTACTTGTCCACGACTTTATAATTAATTATTTTAATTTTTATTATATTTTTTAAGATATTGTATTTATTTATTATATTTAAATGATGATTTAATAAAATTGTACCTATCATTTTCGATTTTTAATTCTTGTGTCAAATCAATTGTAAACAACTATTTGCTGAACAGAGGGAGTATTTTATCGAAACACAAAAAAGAATTATACAATTTGTTTTGGAAAGAACTGAAGTAGCAAAGTAGGCAACAATAGAAGGTCAAAATAAAAATCTTGGTATTTCTTATGCAATATTATGTTTAGTTGTGCATTGGTTTATCGGTTATTGCCTCTTAATGGTTATTTGATTTATTAATTAATTCAATTTTCACACACCCCAAATGAATTACGTATAGTTCCTAGAGGTGGGACGCTCATTTCTCTTTCTCCTCTTTCAGGGTAAAGCCGCACATAAAAATGGGTTAGCCTGTCAAGTCTGGTTAGAAGAATAAGGGGCAGATTTAATTAGATAGTCACGGGTGATTCATTATAATAATTGACTAGTTAGTAGGTCATTATAATAAATTAAACGCAAAAGTTTCCAAAAAGGTAGTAAGATGACATTTTAATGGATAACATAATGTAAGAATTAATTTGGAATTTTGGATAAGTGTGATGGAGGACCACTGGAATAAAAAAAATATTTTTCTTCTTATTTGTTTAAAAATATATTTTAGGGGGGTGGCTGTGGTCTGGGCAGATTTTCTATGCATGCTATCACTATCAAGAGACAACATAATCGAGGAAAGATTTGGTTTCATTTTCATTCAGCTTTCTATGAATTTTGTGACCACTGACTCCTTTCATTTTAATTAATATCCTTATTTTGCTTTCACAATTAATAATTGTATCTTGTTCTTTAAGTAATGCTTTCATGCCAGGTTTATTGGATCAATATTTTCTGTTAATGTTTAGTATTAACTATTAACTAACAAACAATTGGGTCAACTATGGCTGCAAATATTAAAGTCCTAGACAACTATGGATGCTTTCTTTCAAAATCATGTTTTATTTCACCAAAAGAGACTACTCAATAACCTCTACTTGCTGTTAGTATCATAACACATCGCTATATGTGTGGACATCAAGTGGTATATTTGCCTTCAAAATAAGTTGTTTCTTAAGATATATATGATCAATATTAATTTAGTATATTAGTTTTATGCATTTAAATATATTTCTGAATCGATAATAATTACAAGCTTCATTTAGATAATTTAGAAAGTACTCGAAGCTTCTCATCAAAAGATGCTATTCGATAATATTCGTCTAGTAGACCCCACTAATCCTAGGACTTGCCCAATATTTATTATGTCTCTTTCTTATTTAGTTATTTTTTCTCATAACGATTAAGAAATAAATAATACGTGATTTAAAAAATCATTTTGAATTTTAACATATTAGTGTTTCACGATCAGTACAATTAGAAATGAATGAATAAGAGGAGGGACTCATGGAACCGTAGGAAGGAGAAAAGAGAAAGATGATTTTATAAGTGAGGAAAAATGATCTTGGAAATCGTGAAAATTATTGTTTGACTACAACGCTAAGTACATGTGCTTTTGTTTCAAACCATCTATGTATCAACTTAATATAAACAAGAAATCCCATATGATTATAACTTTTGATGAATCGCTAAGTTTGCAGACTTAAAATTAAAGTTATTGATCCTTATCTTTAATAGTAAAAAGCAAATCATTTAGAAAGGTGCGTAGAAGGTGGTACCCCCATGTATATATTGGTTGAATTTATAGTAGTCCAGAGAGGATGAAGGCTACTACCATTATCCTCAAAATGGCCACTACTGGGCCACACTTCTATTCTAAAAGCCACAAATTCCTAAAGAGTGTGGTGGGATAGTTAGGATTCATATGTTCAAGTCTTGTCTTCAAGTTATTAAAAAACAAGTGGAGCTAGCTAAGATGTGGACTGTAGGTTCGGTCTAACTCAGTAACTTTAGTTTAAGTCTTGTATTTGTCTTTAGAAAAAGCAACAAATTCCTAATGAGTGTGATGGGTAGTTAAGATTCATCTATTCTTAATCAAAGTCTTATCTTTAAGTTATTAAAAAACGAATGGAGCTAGCTAGGGTGAGGACTATTCATAGGTTTAGTGTAACTCAGTAACATTGGTTTTAATCTTGTATGTCTTTAAAGAAAGTCATAATCGAGTGTGATGGGATAGTTTTAGGATTCATCTATTCTTAATCAAAGGTCTTGTCTTCAAGTTATTAAAAAACGAGTGGCACTAGCTAGGGTAAAAAGCGAGTGGAGCTAGCTAGGGTAAGAAGCGAGTGGAGCTAGCTAGGGTGTGGACTGTAGGTTCAGTCTAACTCGGTAACTTTAATTTAAAGCTTGTATTTGTCTTTAAAGAAAGTCATAAACTCCTAACGAGTATAATGGGATAGTTAGCATCCATCTGTTCTTAATCAAAAGTCCTGTCTTCAAGTTATTGAAAAGCGAGTGGAGCTAGCTAGGGTGTGGACTGTAGGTTCAGTCTCACTCAGTAACTTTAGTTTAAATCTTGTATTTGTCTTAAAAGTTATTGATTTGAACCTAGTAACTTGAAAAAATACGAATTAAGAACCCATAAATTTCAAATTTTGACTCCGTCTCCAGTGAATCGCGTACACACATATAGCCCTTACACCAAAATCAATAAGGGGAATGGAGCCATTTTGTGTGTCTTTCTCAATCTCTATTCTTCTATCGCTTTCTATTGTGGGCAAAATTAACGGAAAACTACCGCATTCTACCACTAGCACATATATGCCCACCATATATATCAATCTATTTGATCAATTACTACTTGTTATTTATATTTATATTATTAATTAATAGTCTTCCACCCCCACAACCCACACCCTGCCCCCTTTTTACTCTTGGATTTTTAATATTTTTTTAATTATATATTGATAAATTCGACCACATACAATGTACTAGCTACCCCACAGTAGTGCTTTTGTTTTCATGCACCATTTGTCCATGTGAAAACATGGGTAAGATATGTTATTGGAAACACATTCAAAAAAAGAAAAGAAACAAAAATCTTTAAACGAAGTTAAAGAAAAAACACAATCTATCATTGCCAACAAAAGAGAAGAAGAGAAAAAGAAGTAGATAGAAGATGAAGAGTATTGGTTGTCATCAAATCAAGAAAGAAATAATGAGAATTTGGAGGTTTGGGAGAAGCACTGCTAAAGTTCTAGTACATGGTAGATATCGCGATATAACAATTTCAGTCAAAACTTATAAATTATGTATATATAAATTTTTTTAAAAAAATTAAAATTCATAAACGTGAAATTCTAAGTTGGTGGTGTATTTATAAAATAATAAAAATGAAAATGAGCTCTTGATGTTTAGAAGAGGTTAGAGAAGTCAATAATAAGGGCTAGCTGACAGCACCAGACTTGTATGTGCATGACATATAATTTTTATTTTCATAATATACAAAAGCAGCACTCAGATGAGAATTAAATAATTGATATACATATATATAGAATTATAGGTGTATTTATGAAACCTCTTATCTTATCATATCTTCCATTTGGATGAAGGAAATGGGTGTAACGTATGGTAACATATTAATTGGCTCATCAGATATGGGTACTCTGAAATATTGCAGCAGATCCGAGGTTTCCTAGGAAACCATATAACTAGACACTTCCCTTATTATTTACATGACATTTTTTGACTTGACACGTGTTGAAGGAATTTTTTTTTTTGAAACGTGTGATCTAAAATAAATCATTCTTATATATTTTTATCACATATATATAATTCGTATTTTAGATAATAGACAAAGAAAGTATATATTATTCTTATTAAATATTGTAGGGGTAATTGTTTATTTTATGTTTGGTAATTTAATAGTTGAAGGGCCAGCTACTGATACGTAGTATGGACTTTGGTTTCTGATGATAATAATGATATACTACAATTAGAAAAGGCTTAAAATAATGAAATAAAAGGCTTTAATTTCCAATGTAACAGAAGTGAAAAATAATAACAATTGCGGTGAATCACTTGTACTATGTATGATTCAATAACGTTAACGTAGCATCCTTGTTTTACTCATAACTAACTTTGCAAGTTCCCAGACTACCCTTTCAATTATTTTATATCATACTTTTTTTTTCTAAATTATTTTAGTTGTTATATTTTATTTACACGTCTTTTAAAAAAAATTATTTGATTATTATATTTTTACTAGATAATTATGGCCCGTGTTAACACGAATCCAACGTAAAATTTTAATAGAAGCCTAAAATTGTGCAATATTAATGATCAAATAACTCCAATTCAATGGCTATCTCAACATATTAATATAAAAAAAAAAATACGAAAAAGGCATTACTTTTTCTAATCTGGACCAAACATGATGATTTTCATGACTCAACAATATAATTACCAATTTGCAATTCATACCATATTTATATTTTGTACTGTTTTAGTGCTATGAGTGGTGTTTCGTTATATACATCGCAAACGTTATAGTAAAATACAATTGAATGCAGACCAGTTGTAATTTTAAATTTAAGGCTAATATTACAATAAGTTTTTAAATTAGTTAATATTTGTTACTTTCAAAAATAATTATACTAGGACAAAATGAAAAGAACGTACTCAAATATATCTTGATTTTTAAATAATAGGAGTAAATATTTCTGACCATCTGTTTTTTATAAAGACGAGAAGTAAAAGTCGAGATGTATTATATATCAAAACTAGCTAAAAGAAACTTTATTTAACTAGCATTCTTTCATCATCGATTTTTCTATTTTTGGATCAACTTAGATTGCCGCAACAACAAAATACATGGAAAAAACACACAAGAAAGGGAAAAAGTGACTCAAGATTGACCCCTCGAAATTTTATAAGTTCTTGGTCTCTATTTGCACTAATTATTGTGTGAAATATACCAAAATTAAAGAGCCCATCCCATGTGTGTGTTGTGAATATACAAAAAAGTGCTTTATTATTGATCAATATGATCAAATTAAAAGTTGAGTGTTAGAAGATGACAAGGTGTCAATAATTCATGTAGAATGAATGAAACTATCGAGTAAATTAATCAGTGGCGAAGCCAATATTATCATGAAGGGTGTTTATACTTTTAGAATATTGATTGGTGATATTTGTATCAGGGTGTTCAAAAATTGATATATATCAAAGTATCTATATTTAATCTATATATTCGAAAAGGTTTGCTGACGAAGGGTGTTCATCTGACCACCCTTAGATGAATGTAGCTCTGCCCCTGAAATTAATTACATGTGTGTATAAATATTTATATACACTATACCCATGGAGAACGCATGCATGTAGTGTAGGGCAAGATTAGGTCAATGAAGTGGAACATCTTGAAATTGGCATACACAAGATTGCACAAATTATAAACTAAAGATGATGATTGATATATAGCTTGCACGAATGGGTTGTTTTTTGAATCTTAGATGTATATAAATATAAATATAAGAACGTCGGGTGTGCATGGCGTCCCTTGACGTCGAAGCCAGAAGGGAACAAGTCCCAAGATGGCACAGGCAAACTCCTAGGCAACTAACTCCTACCTATGACTATTAAAATATGAGAAACAGCGGATGAAGTTATCTTTTTTTAATTAAAGGTCTTACTTTTAAATTTAAAAATAAGAAAAAAAATGTTGATTGAAAATGTTACTTTTGAATAAGCGTTACTCGACATGAATTTGAATTAGTACTATCTTCGCCTTATAATATAAGGACTTTCTATTTTACATGGTGATTAAGAAATCATCAATGCATTAGTTAACTTTATTATTTTACCCTTCATTTATGT
>JAABOM020000001.1:37763622-37773861 GCA_011800125.2 Solanum clarkiae | reverse complement strand
ATTAAAGATGTTTATAATATGTATTATTTACTGAATTTAAAACGCATTAAGTTATTTTTTTATTACTTTCTCTTATTAAAGATGTTAAATAATTATTATATTAAAAATATATTACTTATATTACCCACGTGCATTAAAAATGTCTATAATACATATGAAGTATCGAATTCAAAATGTATTATATTCGTAATTTTTATTTATTTATTTAATTATTTATTTTTATTAATGATATAATAAAATATTATACCTGAATTTTAAACATTCAAGCACTATTTATTAGTTTATATATTAATACATTAAAATTGTGTTAGAAATGTATTTATATTTGTTTACATAAAATAAATTTTCTAATTTAAAAAGTAGTAAAAATATGCTATCTAAATTAAATAATTAATTAAGTATTATTTTTAAAGAAGGGAAAAAAGGAAGGTGAAAAGAGAAAGAAAGAGGCATAAAAAAAATAAAGACGTACAGGTCTAAAAAGAAAAGAGAAAAAAGGAGAGAGGGAGAGGAAGAAAGAGAAGGATGGATTTATTCCTTTTTTGCTATTTTAGGTAAAAAATATATATAGTTATTTTTAGCAAAATCAAAATATGTGTTAAAATTGGTAATTACTGTTATATAATGTAAATTACAAATTCAGAAGTTTTGGTGATACTTTTTGAGCCCATTACCGTGTTAAGGAAAAGAAGAAGAGCCCATGTTGCTTAATGGCCCTTTGTATCAGTTTGATGAAGAATTACATAATGGTCCAATTATATTTGGATTTATAAGGTTGGAATTTAGAAATTAAATAGATTGCTATACAGGCCATTTTTATCATCATATTGGGTAAATTATGTAACTAGAAAAATATATGGTATATATTTACATTATTTTTATTATATTATTATAGTTTAAAAAAATTGTAATTTATAGCTAGTGTTAAAATTTTTTTTGCTACTTTCTCTCTCCTCTCTTCATCTTTCTCTCTCCTTTCTTTCATCAATCTCTTGCTAGATATACAAATATCTATGTATATCAGTTGTACATATAAAATTTTTTTACAGATATACATATTTAATTTGATAGATATGCATATATGATTCTCCTCTCTCCACTCTCCTCCCTTTCTCGCTCTCTTCTCTCCTTCCTCTCTCAACTCATTTGCCAGATATACAAATATATATGTATATTAGTTACACATATACAATTATTTAGCAGATATACATATACAATTCGCCTCTCTTTACTCTCTACCCTCTTTCGCTCACCTCTCTCCGATAATATGTAGCTACGAATCATAACTTTAGCAAACTATAATTATTTTTGCCTTATTGGGTTTTAAGTGTTTGTATTTTTTGAAAAATCCTCTATTTTTTTTATTTTAGTTGTGCAAATATAACCCCATAGGAGGTTACTTTTAATATTTTAGACACAGAATTAATATTTGTAAATATATTTCTTAATTTGATAAATAAATATTAGATTGTTATTTAATATTTGAAAAACTTTTAAAATTTGAAATCATAATTTAACAATTTAGCTTGTTAGAAATACGTTTCAGCCTATGGAGTTTTGAGATAAAGATTTAGTGATTCATAACATTTCAAATTATTATATTGGTTCGATCTAATTATTATATTTATTTGTAGTAATAAATTAGACATATAGTGCAAATTTTAGAGTTCAAATGGTATCCAAATTTGGGGAAAGTGCACAAACAACTGAATTATTAAAAAAAAAAAAAAAAGTGAAGAAGAAAAGTGTCAGGGTTTGATGTTTGATTCAATTAGGATTCAATCAAACAACTGAATTAGATTCTTAATTGTCTTACTGTCAACGAGGAAAGACCATAATTGCCAGTCTCACCTCAAATAAAGAATTTAGCAGTAATAATATACTTGGACTTGTATTATATTTCGCTATAATAATTGATATTATTATGGATAGTAATAATTAATATTTTGTACAAATGTTGTTGAAGACTTTCACGACTCTAGATGCAATGATACGACCTCAATAATTATTGTTAAATACTTTACAATAAAAAATATTATCGTTAAAAGAAAAATCTATTGCTACTGAATGTCTCTTTTGCTGTAACGTGCGATACTTTGTTGTTTTTTGGGATCTAATGTCCAACTTGCATACTAAAGATGAAAACAACATAAGAAAAAGAAGAGAACTTTGACAATGAAAATATTTGCTAGGGATGACAAATTCATATTCCCTTTGCTTGGTACACGAAAGAGATACGTCTATCTACTTATCCCAAAATGTATGATGTGCAAAAAAACTTTTTTTTCCTTTTACCAAGTTTTTATTTTTCCCCCCTCTTTTTAATTCCCAACAATTTGGTAGAATATAGGATGTCTCCATATATTTTTTTTTGTTGTCCATTCTGGTCGTTTTATATTTAGTATATTCTGCATTTGCGGATGATTTTTTTGAGATGAGAGTTTATCGAAAACAGATTCTCTATCTCTATGAGATAATGGTAAGGTTTGCGTTTATTTTTCCCTCCCTAGACTTCACTTGTGGAATTTTTACCGGATATATTGTGGTTTTGTTGGTAGAATATAGGATGATAACACTCATCCAATCCACCAAAATTGGGGACAGATTCACCTTTCAATCATTGGTGCAAATGCACCTTTCACTCAAGAATCTAATTTTTGAAAATTTTCAAACTTGCAAATTAAAGATATTAACCTTTTTTTAGAATATATGTGAGTATATTCTGTGGATATGTTTGGTTTTTGGTGTAAAGAAATTTTTTTCAACTTTTGTAATGTTTGATTGTGGTCAAAATATTTGAAAAAAAAATTTTTTTCCCTTACAAAAAATTCTTTAAATATCAGAAAAATGATTTCCCAAACAGAAGTCGAGATTTTTTATTGCATAAATAGCATTCTAGGCTCGTTTGTGATTTCTTCTCCATCTACTACATTCCAACTCACTCATCACACTCCCTTCCCCACCTTTTCATATCTTTATAGCGTATTATTTTCTATTATGTATAAATATTATTGAGTAATATTTTTTGCTTATTTATAAAATATAAAAAAAAAAAAGCAAGGAAAACCTACTCTTATTTTTCATGAAAATATTTTTTCTGGGAAAGCAGTTTCACTCATACCAAACACACTTATTTATGTACTAGTTATTGTCACGAAAGAGTAGTCAATAGAATGATATATATTCTAATGGCTTAAAATTCTAAATTTATAAAGAGATTCTTTCTATGACTTTTACTGCAAATGGCATGGACCAAGGTGGTTCATTTTTAGCTAGTGGACCTTTTAATTTCTTAAAAAGTCAGAAGAAACATAGAATAAAAGATCAAAGAATTAATTTTTCCTATATATTTTAGTACCAGTGGTCATTTAGTTTTGCATTTATGAGATAAATTTGTTACTTTTCTTACCAAAAAAGTCACATTTAGCTATGAGAAAATGAGATTTTTGATGATGTTCAAGCGAATATATATATATTATGTTAAATTCAAGTGGAATGATTATAGATGAAATTTATCGTTAATTTTCTCGATAATTTTTACGAAAAAATTCTCAAGAGTCAGCTGATAGTGCTGCTGGTATACATTTATTGCCATAGCCAAAGGTATAAGGCATAAAATCTTGGAATTGTTACAAAATTTTACTTTATGGAAAAGGAGTTTCCAATTGACACCAAAGGGACCACGCCAATTATGTCCAACCTTTAGGGGTGGAGAAATGACATTCTTGAAAAAAGAAATAAAAAAAGGTTAATTCAAGAAAAAAAATCAGAGTGGTAATTTGTTTTAGTTTTATCCAGGAATAATATAGTAAATATTTACATCATATTTAAGATATTTTGCTTAGACCAATTTTACATATGAAATCGCAAAGTCACTTTCTTCATTTTTAAACATAGATCAACGAACTTGAAATTAAAAAAAAAAAAAAAAAGAGACGCTCAATTTGTTGCTTTAGAATTTAGTCCATTTTTTTATTTGTACATATCAATCTTATCCAGAGTCCATATTAATCTTTTCTATGTCGTTTTGTTTTCGATTTTATAGGACGATGTCTCCCAAGGGAAAATGTGACTAAATTAAATAAAAATTTGTATTAATATAATACACAAAAATAGAAGGACCACTTCATCGATCGTACAGAAGTACTAGAGTAATTAGTAATAATCAAGATAAAAATGGAATACCCTAATGAGAATGCAACATCTTGAAATGGACTATGACTTTTCAATTATACATTTTAAACCTTTCATATCACATATAGGACTCTTTGATTGAAAAAGAGGAATTTTAGTCTGTGCGAAAAAAATTTAAAGCTGTTATTATTTTGACAAAATGTTATATCACAAAATCATTGTCCTAAAACCCATTGAGGATGACAAGCCTTTCTAAATTTGAAAGACTGCCCTGCTCCTTATGGCACCCCGAAAAGAAACCACTATAGAACATTGATCAGCCTTTGGGAAGTAATAAAAATATAATATGGTATATATTTACATCACACTACTATATTTTGAAAAAATTACAATTTATAGCTATAGTTAGGATTTTGTTGCTATTTTTTCTCTCCTCTCTTCGTCTCTGCCTCCTTTCTTCTCTCTCTGCAATCTCTTACCAGATATAACAAATACATATGTATACCAGTTGCATATATACAATTATTTGACAGATATACATATTCAATTCGATAGATATACACATACAATTCATTTCTCTCCATTCTCTCTGCCCCTTTCTCGCCCCCAGATTTGTTAGCCACCAGATTCAAGTATGTAGCAAGTGGTGACACAAATCAAAATAAAATATAAGATGCATGCATTAATTCAGGTGGCCATTTTTTGGAACGTTTCTCCAGAGGCACACAAAGGACCCCAAACAACAATTCCAATGATATCAGTGAAACTAATGAATTGAAACACTGCCAGTACACAATATTGGATCCTTCCTTCCTTTTATTTCTTGTCTTTTTGTTCAACCTCACATGTACCTCCAAAACTCATCATTTAGTTCGTGGTAAAATTTAAGTTTTCTCACCCACCCATTATCAAAATACTGCACAAGATTAATGCCTCATGTCTGACACCTAACAATATCGCCTCAAAATCAACCAAAGGCATGCAATCCCTTGTCTTTTACTCTTTAATGTCCATCTTATATCGATGGTTCATGTACGTCATTTGCAAAATTTTGAATTAAAAGTATCTGACAAGAGTTAGTACGATTTGTAATTTGAATATTTAGATAAAATTTATCTGTTATAAAATTGGAGGAAATTGATACTATACAATCAAGATTTCGAGAAATAGGTAAGACTTGTTTACTTATATATCCAGCATGTCTCCTGTGACTTCTCATCTCAAAATGGTTTGTTACATACACCCTTTCTATGACCTCAATGTCCTCACTAAGGTTTGCCCAACCATATGGGATTCGCCTAGATTCAGTACTCGTCTCATCGCGATTCACTTGAACTTAGTTGAAGTCTAACTCACATCGACAAAGCTGACACATAAGTGGATCTGATATCATCTGTAACGATCCAACCCGCTAGTAATATTGTCTGGCCACTTTAAGCCTAAGCCCTCATAATTTTAAAACGTGTTATTAATAAGTAAGACCTATTTACTTATAACCGACATCTTAAGATATCTTATCTCAGAACGAATTGTATGGTCAGTGTATATATGATGCATGTGAGAATCAGAACGATTGATCCCCAGCTGCTTCATTCATTCGGATTATCTATTTATTCATATTGAGTTGATGGCAGTAAAATAATGATTTTACGACAGACAAACTTAACTTTTAAGTCCGCAAAATAAAAGAGAGAGAAATTAAAGAGAGATTCCACGGCAGTAGCTTTTGTGGTTCCAAAGCAAACGAGTCACCCAAATTTTAGATTCTTCTCCAACTGGCCGCTTCATCAATTCCTTCTCTTTATAAACACCTTAAATCCCAACCCTTTTCTCCATCACCCATATCAGGTTTTTTTTTTACCTTCCTTTTGGAGTTTGTCGTTTTCTAAAACTTTTTTTTTGTTGGAGTATCGATTGATATGGCATCGAGTTCACTTCGATCTTCTTCATGGACTCCCCAGCAAAACAAGTTGTTTGAAAGAGCCCTAGCCCAATTCGATAAGGACACACCTGACCGCTGGCAGAATGTGGCTCGGGCCGTCGGAGGTGGAAAATCGGCCGATGAAGTGAAGAGACACTACGAAATACTTATTGAGGATCTCAGGCGCATCGAATCGGGCCGTGTCCCTCTTCCTAATTACACTCAGGAAGAACAAAGGTATTTTTAACGAGATTACGCCGCTCTCCATTTCCGTAAGTTATGATTAATACATGACATAAGTTAAATTTACTTGATTATTTTCTCGCTCTACATAATGACATGAGTCAATTTAATATTAATTATTAAATTTAACTTATGTCATATCTCAACCCTCCAGAAAGAAATTTGGACAAAATGAAGAGGACCTCCTCCTTAATGATACGTAATGTGTGTTCTTTTGTCTTACTTTTACCTTTTAATTTTTATTATAAAAAGGATGTCTTTTTTGTTTCTCTATCAAATTTTTAGTTTTAACTTTACAGATATGTTTAGAATCATGCGATTTAAAGGTCTTTTTTTAAATTTTTTAAATTGTATATATCAAATCAAATTTAAATAAATAAATTGAAAAAAAACGTTAGTAACTACAAATGAATTTTTTGGTTCAAATTTTATCTTTCTCCTTAGAAAAAAATATTAGCAGAGTAAATTTTGATCTTTTTTTGAGATGTTTAATGAGACGGTTACCTACTTTATTAGTCCTATATGCTTTTGAAGGAGACTGTTACATATTCCTAACTTTTGTCTATTTTATAAAACCTAAGAAATATTCTAGCCTTTTTGTAGTATTCAGTTAGTATTTTATCTTCAATTTTTTAATTTTACTTTACTCGGTGATGAATAAAATTTAGAAATCGTAAATTTCATTAACAGATGCCATAAGTTTGAAATTTAATGCATGTAACTACTCACCCTATTCTAATCGAGAGCCCTTCAATCTTTAACAAACTTTTTTGAAGAAAAAGAAAAACAATCGCTGCAATTCTAATAAGGAGCCCTTTTTTATTTTATATATATGTATTTATAAAATATGAATGTTTTTTCTTGATTATGGATAATTAGACGATTAATCCTGTTTAAATACACGGTTAATACAAGAGCTCTAAGTGTGCAGCCTAGCTTGTAGCTACTATACATTTGAAAGATTAAGATCGTATGTATAGTTAATTATGTTCTTAATCTAATGCGATTTACTAGAATATATTTATTTGAATAACATATTCCCAAGATATCAAACTTCTAATCGAAATTAGCTTAGATTGTATGTTGTTTATGATCAAGGCCCTTTGCATGTAAAATTTTCATTACACTTCTAATTAGTAATTACTACTACTTTTTTAAAATTCATTTTCTTTTGTAATTGTTGACTAGGCTTCTGAGGTACTTGAACATGCATTAGCAAAGATGCTGACAAGAAGATACTAAGCTGGATATCACTACTCAGCAAGTCAAGTATATGACAAAAGAAAAAAGGAAAAAAAAAGTTGCCTATGAAAATTTCATTGTACCTTGTCCTAATTATGTAAAATAGTATTTAATTTTCTGCTACTTCCAACATGTTATTATTGTATTGTACTGGTACCACCACTATATATGAATCTGTTATGTCTTTCCGTCTTGTACAATAGCTATGCCAATCCCTCAATTTATTTATAAAAGAAATGAGCATATATTTAATTTAATTTGTTACCTCACATGCAACATGTCGAATAATTATGCACGTGTTTTTCTGTGGGGTTCTATGATTTTGTCATCGCAAATTTGACTTAATTAGTCTTGGATATTGTAACGATCCAGCTCACTTGCGATATTGTCTACTTTGGGTCTACATCAAAACTGCTTTAAAATGTGTCATTAATAGATACGAGACAGTTTACTTGTATACCCAACATCTCTCCTGTGTTTTACTGATGTGACACTTTTATCTAAAAATGAATTATTACAAATATTGCTTAGCATGCTTTGTACTCATTAAAGAGGAAACTACAAATGTCTAAGATCACTACTAGTTCAAAAGGTATATATACTTTATTTCTTAATTGGATATGTTCCCAATTAAACTCTTTTTTTGAATTGAAAAATGAAAATGAAAAGACATTCTCTTAGAATAAATTAAGAATTAAAATAGAATAAATAAATTAAAATAGATAAAATATTGCTTTGGAAGTCAATTAAGGGAAAGTGGAAAAGGACATAAAAATTGATACGCAAAAAGATACTAGGATGATTGTGTTGATGTGACTGTCTGGTATCTACGACTCTTCTCCATACCTCTTGAAATATACCATCACCATCCATGTATTATCCAAATAATATAATATAATATAATATAATATAATATAATATAATATAATATAATTGACGAAATAACTATATATGAAAATCAATAGTCATTTTTCCTGGTTTCATTCTTTCAAGTTCCAAATAACTTATTAAATTAGTACGAGAACTAAGTTCAATTCTATTTGCAAATTATAAAATCAATGTCATACTAGCTAGGGCTCCAAGAAAGCAAATGATTCACAATTAATTCTCTCTTCCCTTTTGCTAACAATAAATATTGATATTCAATCTACTAGAGAATTAAATCAAATAAGTCAAAGTTGCTCGGATGATAATCATTCTTTATTTTTTATTTTATGATTATGAATTCGAGTCACGAGAGAAGTAAATATTTAAACAAAGCGATCTACGAACATTAAGAAAAGATTGAAGTGATTAGGACTTGTTTCAAGAAAAAAATCATATTTAATTAAAAATGCCTCTGTGATAATGAGTGTAGCGCACATATTTTCATGGATGTTATTATGACGTGTATATCATTTAGTATATCAAGTATTTCAGCTTTACTGTGTATATTACACATATTTTCATGTATATATACTTGAGATAAAAAAGATATACATGTAATATCATACAAAAATATACAAAAAAATATACACGAGATATAATTGGGGATACAATAAACTCAAATTTTCAATATGAACTATTTCAGCACAAATGAACCTCAACGATATTCAAATCCATTAAAATATTTTCAATAAAGCATAATATCATCCAGTCGAGACAGAACACAAATGCATACGTCAAAAGAATTACAAACAACGATTTTGAATAGAATAATGTTGAAGACGTTATATATATGAGAAAAATTTAAGACGTTAAGCTATTTAAATGGAAGATTTTTTTCAGTTATGATATACAAATTTTTAACCTTATAATGTGGGTATGGGCTATCATATCAATTTGTCGTGTAATGTCAAATTCTCATGACTTTGAAAAAAAAAAATTACGTTAACTTTGTATATTTTGTAAAATGTTACACAATTACTTATAAATGATAGAGATTGATACAAGATGGTTTAAAAACCATCCTTAAATACTCCCATTTGTATTAACTGAACGTGCAACTTATTGTATATATTCAAACATCTTATAAGAGTTTCACCAATTTTATCAAATCATTCGTAATTATGTAAATTCACCATATGTTTTCAAACATATATTAGAAAAAGAATTAAACTTTCTTTCTATTTATTCTTGATATAAAAGACTTTACAATATTTTTAAAAATCAAGGATTCAAATAAAAAAGAACAATATTAAGGTGAAAATCAAAAGAAAAATTGAGTGAATCAATTTGAAATGAAATTAAACCAAGAAATTTTCATACCATTGATAGAAGAAAGAGAATATATGAAAAATTGTGTTTCAATGAGTGTATATACTCAGAAAATATGCACTTGTGATTAAGGTTAATTTGAAAGTTGAACATTTTATCAATATGCATATAATTAATTCTTCACTTTTCAAATTTCTTATTCATATTCTAAAGTGGATTCGGTCATGATCAAGTGAAAGCTACCGTTATAAATAAATATTTAAAAATAAATATAAATTTGTGATTGGTTATGTTGACATCCCGAAGGCGCAACGTCGCGGCAACTCGATGAAAATTAATAAAATAAAGGGGGTTTGAATAATTGAAAAAATGATTTGATTTTGGAGGAAAATAATTTGATTTTAGGAGTCGCCACCTAATTTTAAGGAAAAACTAGGAAACCAATTATTTATTTACAAAAGACAGTCTGCGAACCAAAAATTCCAGGTAAGGGGTTCAAGTGA
>JAABOM020000001.1:37721301-37739642 GCA_011800125.2 Solanum clarkiae | reverse complement strand
CTCTATGAGGTAGCGGTAAGGTCTGCGTACAATCTACCCTCCCCAGACCCCACTCGTGGGATTATACTGGGTATGTTATTGTTGTTGTATATATTATTAATTGATATAGGACACACATACAAAATATGTATACTAAACTAGTATACCTATTAGTGGGGCTAATAACCTAACAAATGTGGGCTTGGGCTGTCCCTTTCAGTTTCTTTCATCTAAATATCCTTCTGGGCCAAAATGTATGGGACCAATGGGAACGTGAATGTCTTCACCAACATCATACTCCCAGAAAATTAGGTTACCTTATTAATCTCTGTCTTTATTCTGTCGAGAAGATATCAATATGTTGTCCAACAACATATCCTATTAAACGAGTGCTAATAACACAATAAAGGAGGGGTCATGCAGAGTGAACGGGTGATAAGTTAGAACATCATTTATCGAAAAATTATAGCGAGTAAAATAGATTTTGGATCAAACTCAACATCAAAAGTTAGCTCACGAGAGAAGAATTGCTCAGGGCCACATAAGGGAGCTATCTATCCCTTTTTTTATTTGATGTGAGGCTCTTCAATAGTCCACCTCACGTCCAAGACTGGACAACTGATGCATGGACTAAGCTAGGAGGATTGCTCAAAGCCATATAAAGAGATTATCCATCCCTTTTTCAATCGACATGGACTCTTCAATACCCCCCACCTTCACATACAAGACTGGACATCCGATGCATGGACTAAGCTAGGAAGATTACTCAAGGCTATATAAGGAGACTATATTTTCCTTTTTCATTTAATGTGAGACTCTTCTATTTTGATACCGTGTAATGAAATGACTTTCGGACGTAACTCAATCTCAAAAATTAGCTCATGAAGTGAATGTTGCAAAAATCATATAAGAAGACAATCCACCCTTTTTTTTATCCGACGTGGAACTCTTCATAATTTTTATGCATACATACTATACCTCAAATACTCATTACAAATGTTATTCTAGCCATGTGACATTTTTCCCTTGAGATAAATAAATAGTAGACATAAATTCGTTGTACTAAAGACATTTTTTCCTCTTAATAGACGTTGAAATAATAATAATAATGATATTGACATATGAATTATGATTAACTCTATGTTTGAAAACTAAGGAAGAGAAGATAAATGAAATCAACCAAAGTCTTGTTATCCTATAAACATGTCATTTTCTCCCTAAACTACCAAACTTGTGATTGAGGAACCCATCTCGTAGACTTGGACTAAACTTGGAGTTTGGTGTGCTAGGGTTTTGAAATTTATAATATGCTGAAGTAGACGTTATTTTGGACCACATTTAGTTGAACTTGAAAAAAATAAATTCAAAAAAGATATTTAGAAGTTTGT
Source organism: Solanum clarkiae (assembly GCA_011800125.2). Lineage (NCBI taxonomy): Eukaryota > Viridiplantae > Streptophyta > Magnoliopsida > Solanales > Solanaceae > Solanum > Solanum clarkiae. The sequence goes on along the minus strand of JAABOM020000001.1, from coordinate 37,738,275 downwards.
GCTTCGACACCCCTTCGAGGTGGTCCAGTGATTTGGGCTTGAAGTTCGAAACTCATTGCCAACGAAAGCAAAAGATTTCTCTTCTCGATTGAGCTTATTATCTCTCCTATATGATTTGCGATTTATTGCATAGGAATTGAGTTTACCTATGTGCGCCCAAAGAATAACCACTGCGATTCCCTTCTTATTAAAAAAAGAAAACAAAGAAGAGTTTGTGCTTGGACATAGATTCCAGTGGGAAAAACAGTTTTAACCTTTCACTTGTTTTTACTTATCCATAATCAATTTTAAATATGACATTGGTTATAAAATATAAGTGAAAAATGAGGGAGTATTGTATACAACTTAATTACACTCTATTTTATATGCTTTTTTTAAATAGGTGTGTAGAGGGAGTATTGTATACAACTCAATTAAGCTCTGTTTTATATTTCTAAAATAAAATTAGACCCGTGATTTGTCTATCGATTAACAGCTCATTACATTTTTCTAAGTTCTAAAATCTTTCAAGAAAAATTTATTCTTAAAAAGATTTTTAGTTTATTTTAAAAAAAGTCATAAGTCGATATGCTCTTGTGGATATTGATGGACCTCCATAAAGAATTTGCCTTTCAAAATATCTTCAATCCTCTTTATTCTTTGTCCTATTTAGCTGCTGATTATGACGTCGTTTTATTTATTAATTAATTAACTAATTATAAAGCTTGCACGAAATAGACATTAGATATTCTTTAAAATTTAAGAAGAAACCAGGATGATTACTACTATTAGTTTTAACAAAGAAAAGGTTGACATTTTGAAAATGAAACAGTGACATGTCTATATTTGACCTTTGAAATTTTTTTTTTCTCCCAACACCGTCATTTGCCCCACAAAAGAAAATAAATAAAATTAAGTTCAAGTCTCTCTGCTCTTTTCCATTTTATTTTTGAAAAAATTACGCGAATAAATAAATATATACTAGTTAATTAACTAATATTATTATAGTTTAAATTAATTAAGGTTCGCGACAAATATTTAGCTGTAATTATTGTTTGAGTTTTGTATAAATTCGTGTGATTTATACAAATATTGTGTGCGATTATACAAAAGTTGTGCATGAAGCAAATTGTATAGTGAAATATACAAACATTGTGAATTTTATCTCAAATTATATCGTTGCGCATGAATTGTATAGTGAAATATACAAATGTTATAAAAAACTGTGAATTATATAACGAATTATACAAACATATATAAATGTTGCACAAATTATACAAATGCTGCTATAACTATAGTTACAAGATATAATTACTCAAAGAATAACTATGAAATATAATTAAGATATTTTTAAGTGACTATATCCAAAAATTTCCCTTTTATTTTTGGTCCTATAAAAATAAATTGAAGTCTCTCTGGCTAGAAAAGGACTTATCTACCTCTTTATTCTGTTAGTTTGGCAGTAGTACTTGGGCCATTGAAAATAAATAATTAAAACTACAATATTTTATTACTTCCAAATATTCATTTTAATTTTGAAGTCGTTTATCTTCCACTATGAAGTATTAATCTAAAGTGAAAAAAGTATGTCAACAAATTTTGCTTTGGTTGGTGAGGAAGGAAAACAAACATTTGAAAATGTACTTTCTCAATTTCAAAATACTTGTCACACTTTTTATTTAAATTAAAAATGTATTAATTTCGATAGGTCATGGTGACTGTATATATAAATTTTAAACTTGTTTGTGTACTAAGGTGTAATTTTTCTTTATTACATATTTCCTCTATTTATATGTTATCTCTCGTGATTGAGATTTTTAGTCGGGAAGAATAACTATCATTTCCTTTATTCCACATCAACTAAATGCATGAGAAAATGTACACATATTAAAAAAATATTCAAGGACATTATTTGAATAATAATTTACTCTATTGCCTTTGTAAAATCATAAATATAACGTTGTAAGTGTTGTAATTATTCTAAAAAATATAAATTTTTAAAAAATAAAAGGACAAACATGAAAATTTTTTAAATATCCATCTTGAAATTTGAACAATTCAATTATTTTAAACAATGAAAAAAGACTAAAAAATTGACTTAATATAAAATAAAAAGACTACTAAAGATAAAATAGAGAAAAGATAACTAGTTAATCTTGAATCTCTAAACATAATAACTAAAAGTATTTCGAGAAGAGAAGTGTTTGAATGAAATTTATTAATTTCAAATGTAGTCCAACCACTAGCTGAAACAAGAAAGTGCACTTTGGTAGAAAGGAAAATATTTTAAAATTTTTTCTTTTTAATTGGTTAAATATTTTTTCATAAATTCTCGAAAAATAGGCATTTTAATTGTAATAGAGAAAATAAGTTTCATAAATATAATGATGCCCCGTCCACTCCTCATCCCCCCTTCTCCACAACCACCCCCGTTTTCTATTCTTATTGAATTTTGAATAAATTTTATATATATATCAAGTGAGTTAATTTTTAATATAAATATACGGGGTTGAATCAAAGCTATTAAATATCATACCATAGCAAGCATACCAAGTACGATAGTTGAGATGTGTTGCATTTTAACAATTACACTACCTAAATTAGTTAAAATAAATTCGATTGAAATTTTAGCTCCGTCATGAGCTATATTCAAGTGAGAATCTAAAAAGTTAGGTAACGGAATTTTGAGTATCAATTAGTCGATTGAAAAAGGAAATGTAACAAACAGAGATTGAGTGCCTAACTTGAAAGTTGAAATGTAATAAATATTAGGTAATTGCAAATTAAAAGGAGATTCCGTGCATATTATGTTTTAGTTGTCCGTTTACTACTGACCATGTCATAACTTTGATTTTATATTCTATAATATAGTTGGAAAATATATTTATAAAAAATAAATTAGTAGAGAAATAACTAATCATTATATTAATAAGAGTTGTTACATCTTATTAATTATGATCTAACGAAATTGATTATGCACCGCAATCGTCTAAAAGCGTGTTATTAGTAAGATTTCAACTAATTATTATTTTCGTCTCTCTCTCCAAAAATACTTTAATTTGTTTAATATTGTTTTATAAGTCATCTTGAAGATACTTAATTTGGTTAATATTGCTTTATAAGTTATCAAAGATTCTCAATGCACCAAAACATGTAAATTGGCAATGAATTTGTGCTAATTGAATTTTCTTATAATTTATAGCTAAATAAAATTACATTAAAATTTTTGTTGTTAGCTATGAAATTTTGTCCATAGTTAATTTTTCGTTTTCTAATAGTGTCTAAGTTCTTTTCAAGTATGGAATTACTATGTATATTTAATAGGTATTATACCTCTAAATTATTCCCTACTAATTTACAAACTACAGGTGTTTCGATTTTTTTAAAATTATGTTTAAAAAAGAATTACCTATTTTGACTTTGTACAAAGTTTAAGAAAATAAAAAATATTTTTTAACTTTGTTGTCCTAAATTAAAGTTATGTTAAATGTACTAAAATGCCCTATAATCTTGTGGCTTAAAACATATCACGCGGAAAGTTGAAATTAAAATTTTATAAAAAAAAAAGTCATTCTTTTCTAAACAGATCAATAGAAAAGTAAATCATTTTTTTTAAACGAAAAAAATATCTTTTTTTGTTTCAACATGTTAACAGCTGAAATGTAAATCCTATGAGAAAGACCACCAAAGAATGTGATGCAGCGGATGGAGTTGCTCCTCCCTTAATCAGAGGTCTCGGGTTCGAGCCCTGGCATGGAAAGAGAAAATCACTTGGTAGGAAGTGCTTCCCCCCAAATGGGATCCTAAGCAGCACGAATCCGAATATAGTCAGGCTCCAATATGGACATGTTGAAGAAAGACAAAAGTATGCTAAGTACTGGGCGTAAGGTGGGGTGTTGAAGAATGAAAAAAGTCTCACATTAGTGATTAATGAGATGGGTGGACTCTTTATAAGACTTGGACAATCCTCCTTCCCTGCTTTCATCTCGTTACTACAAACTAGGTTTTTATCATAAAAATTATTTTATTATTTTATTTTATCGATGGAGCTAATTATCCTTCTCAAATAATTAATCCCTGGTTGTTCCGTGGGGATGACAACTGACTTGATAAAGTTTTACTATTAATATTTGCATTTATTAGACTAATGACTGTCACTTATTTTACATAGTAAATATTCGTAAATGAAAGCAAATAAAATACTATCTATCTTGAAAAATTAACTAGGACCCTAACTTTATCCATTAGGCATCTTACAAAAGGAAAAAAGCAAAAGGAACATGATAATTAGAGAAAGTATATATAGAAGAATAAGAAGAATCCATTAATCATAAAGTTTAATAGTAGTTTACATCTGTCAAATGAGCCACGTGCTATAGATTAAGTCACTCAAATAATTTGCCAATCATTAATTAAATAATGCAAAAGATAACTTACAATTATCACTAATTAGCTAGTGGCAATTACATGTTATTGGTTTTAAGTGTTTGATTAACAAAACACTAATTAAATTACGTATCTCACTTTTGTGGTCCATACCACCAGAAACTATTAGTAACTAATTAATTAATACTAGTATAACTACTATCCCCCCACCCCCCTGATCCTTTTGCTAGTTTTTTTTTTCATTTTGATATTCATATTGGAATTCGATTATATTCAGATTCGTGTCGCGTAGGGCTTATTTGGGGAGAAGTACTCCTTACTTAGAATTTTTTTATTTCTAAAATTCGAATTCGAGACCTCTGATCAAGAAAAGGACAGCCTCATCCGCTTGACCTTTAATTTGGTGATTTCCTTTTGCCAGCTACTTATATATAGACTTTGCTATTTTTTCATCTCTTTTCACAGACGTAAATGTTTTTGGGTTGCATTTTAAAGGGTGTCCTTTTTTAAAAGACAATATTCTACAAATCTTTTCTGTCACATATCTGAAATATTGGGGCTACATTCTCCTTTCACTTTCTTTGATTGAGAAGCAGATGCCATGATAAAAATGCATAGTCCTTTTATCATGTGTTTGGTTAAAAGTATAGTGTTTGAATTATTTATTTCATATATGAGATAAAATAATTTATGTTAAAACAATTAATTTTGAAGAATTTGTTAAAATAAAAGAAAAAGAAAAGATCCCATAGTATCATACTATCATTTTTCATTTGTTGAATTATCCCTTTTTAATTTTCTTATAACTATGATATTCAATTAGTTTATTTGTGTGCACCTCGATTAAAATTATGTGATATTCATTACTTATCTTTTACCAATACATATATAATATACTTTTACCAATCAAAGCTTAATGAATGAATGAAAAAAGTCATCGAATATAAATATTGTCTCTGCTAAAATTTAAAGTGGAAACCTCCTCGCTAAAGAACCACTAATATTTCAAGGCAATACTGAACTCTTATTTTTACCATAAATAAATCTGATACAACTAAGCACCATTTGGACTTTCTATGATGATGGCTGGTGTGTAAAATTATAGTAATATTAGGTCTATTAATATATTTTATGATTTTCAACTCATTTTATTATAATCGTTCAACGTTATTTGACTCTATTTGGAGAAATACAATTACAAGAACGAAAGCCTACACCAGATAAGAGGAAAAAACAGATAAATATTACAAGGAATATTTGGCACATATTTCAAATCAACTTATTTGCACTTATTCCATCCAATTAAATTTATGTAATATTTTATTTCTGTTAATCGTATTATATGTTAGTTTATCTTATTTATATTATTACTTGCTCTTTTCTATTCCCTTCCCTTCCTTTTGTCATATCTAATTCTTTCTTGCTTACGGATTTTGAGATAAGGGTTCCCAGGAAACAACCTTTCTACTTCTATGATAGTGGTAAGGTATGCGTACATTCTACCTTTCCCAGACCTTGTTGTTATATTTTATTTTTGTTAAAATTTAAACCTTATCTCTATAATCTCAAGTTTATGTGACGTACTACCTTTAAATTTTGCTTCAAAGTCTCTTATAACGAATAATTATTTGTGCGTCAACTACCACTATGCTTCTAACAAGTAGTCCTTAAATATAGCTTGAGTGATTAGGTGTACCACTTGCTGCCTCCCTTTTTACAAGTAAATAATTACTACTAATATAACACCACACACATATATATATGTGTCATAAATAGGTGTCATGACAATATCCCTAATTTACAACCTGTATTCTGCTGGTGGCATATAATTTACATGTATATAGGAGTATTATTCTTTTTTTTTTAGTCTAAATTTGAATTTCCACCTTATAGATCGACCCATTTTTGTGGGCAATATATTCAATATGATATTTCATATTTTATGAGTTTAAATCTGAAATTTTCATTTTTGTGAGATATGTATTCAACAGGATATTTTCTATTTCATGAGCTTGAATCTGAAATCTCTAATTTTGTGAGTTATGTATTCAACCTGATATTTATTATTCCATGATCAGCTCGAATCTGAAATCTCTAATTAAAGGCGAATGAATCATAATCATCATATCACAACTCAAGTTAATAATTTCATGTAGGGGCAAAGCTATTATCCTTGCCTGAGAGGTGACAAGCACATTCCTTCGTCAAAAAAGTTAAATTGTAGAAATAGGTCAAGTTTTTTAAAAAGTTATATATAATATATATCAGTGTTGACATCTCTTGACATAGGCCGAAAGTTCAACGATTGTATAAGGTGTTGCAAGAAAATTTTAAGGTTGAATTTTAGTGACATAATTATAATTTTTTATACTTCTTAATTAATTAAAATTCTGACTCTATCATTATTTACATGCATATTTATTAAATGCTTTAAAGTACCCACGTGGGGAACCTAACTTACAAATATTATTCTTCTCCCTCCAATAATTATCAAGTTTTCACCTAAGTAATTACTATATATTTAATTTGCTGTTACTTTACAACTTCATAATAGAACCCTTTATGGGTAGGAAGGGATTAGAACGACTATATATTAGGTTCCGTCTCTCAATAATTAATTAATCGAGTGACTATTTGTATTATTTACCCATATCCCAAAAGAAATTAAGCCCTTAATTTGGTGTCTTTTTGGTGATATAGCAACAAATAGTTTCACCACAAAAATTTAACTAATATGTACGTATTTGGTTTATTAGTCTTGCTGTATGCACTTTGTGCATGATAAAAGTGAAAAAAAATAAATTTAATTATGAACTTATAAAAAAAAATCATTACAAAAGTAATTTTGATAATTATTAATTTATAAAAGTCTTATATGTAGAGATTCTATTACTAATTAGAACATATGATAAATTAGAATTTTCCTTAGCGACGATAGGGTATTTTCTTGATTCAAATAAGGAAGAAGCAAAAGTCAATTAAATAAGAAAGATTTAGCAGTATTTCCATGATTAGTCCTTATTTTATCGCTTCTTTCCATATATTTCAAAAGTCAATATTATAAATATAATTAAATAATAATTTAAAGAAAAATAGCGAAAGAATGATTTTATCTAAAACAGAATCTTTTAATGAAGGGCAAAAAGTTCAAACAACATTTCTAAGGGCCTTCACATTTTCAATATAGTATACATTTAGATATAAATATAGATAAATAGATAGATAACATGAAGTTTCGCCTTGCTAATTTAATCTATTCATATTGATATTAATTTATGTCATTTCTGAATTTTTGACATCTGATTGGTGACCAAAAATACTTTTTGAAAAAAAAAAGAAAGAAACAAGCTATTTAAGACGATAATAACGATAGCAAACAGGGTATATAGTGTAGTTGTGAAGTTTTACGTATTAAATATTTATAATAATATAATTGCTGATTAGAACAATAATAATAATAAATATAATTGAACAGATAGAATTTGAAAAAAGTAAAGTGTATTATACCCTTATCTTAAAAAGCACAGCGATTATTCAAGTGTTGATGTAAAATATTAAATGTGAGGAAAGACATTTTTTTTTTCTCCATTTTTGCTGAAAAAAAGAATCTAGTAACAGTTACTATCAGAAAATGATTTATTCTTCAGAAAAACATCATGTGTACACTTAAATATTTATTAGTAGCAGGCTTTGGTTACAAGAAAAGGTAGAAGACAATTTCTTTAGATAAAGTTTTTGGTTGTTTTGGACAAAAATGTTCATTTTTTTGGGACAATGTGTTTTTTTTTTTTCTATCTTGAGGGAGTGGTCCACCAAGAAACTCATATTTGTCTGTTTTCTTTGTTTTGCTTGTTAAACCCTAAAAGGAACATGACATAAATTAGTCTATAATATGATAGGATTTAGAATTTTGAAGTTTATGAATTTTTATAATGATTTTAAGTTAATATATAATAATAATTGGATCAACTAATTGATGGTATCTTGTTTTATGTAGTAGTAAGTTAATAGGAGTAGTCGTGTCTTTATATATTGTGTTATTATCATCGGTAATTTATTTTGCTATTTTTATTGTACTTATAAAATTGTCGTGCTTTTCATCTTATTCGATATTACATATCTAGTATTCCTCTTTTTTTGAGGCTGATATATTTGAATTGAAGATCTTTCAGAAATATTTTCTTTATCTCTATAAGATAATAGTAAAGTCTGTGTGCACTCTATTTTTTAAAAACTTTTACTTGTGAAATTTTACCGAATATGTTATTATTTGTAGTGAATTTCTTTTAATTCAAATAGAGGAACTAGGCAAAAGTAAAGACCTTACCTAAAATATGAGTTTTGTACAAAATACTTTGCTTTTTTTGTGAAAAGACCAAAATGAAATTTAAGGAGGTATATATTCTGTCTTTTACTGGTTGTTGTGGACACCTGAGGTGGATAAAGAAAGATGACCATACTGCAATCAAATCCAAAACAAAACTAAAAAGCAAAAAACAAAAAAAATAAATTAAAAAGAATAAAAGAGTAGTTGACCATCACTTCATCATTGCTTCAATTTTGCTCCATGGCCCCCATAAAAAATTATCAACATAATATAAAAATAAAATGTTGCACACACTACTAAAAAAAGCTCCACCATTGTCCTTGCACCATCTCGTTTAAACTTGTAATCAATGTTCAACTACTTACACCTTTTAAGATTTTCAGTGAAAATTATACTCTCCTGACCCATTTTACGTAAGCTTTTTTCTTTTTGATTCGTCCAAACAAAATTTATCTTATTTTAATTAGAAATAATTTAATCTTAAAAAAAAAATTTATCCTTAATAAAATGGATTCTCGATCACACAAATATCTCAAAATCATTTTAGATCACAAATTTTAAAAGTTTTACTTTTTTCCTTAAGCACTGTGTCAAGTCAAAGGGTGTCACATAAAATAGAATGAAGTAAGTATATAATAAATAAGTGTTGAGGTTCTTCAATGTATCATGTATGGTAAAAAAATATAAATTTGGTATTTACTTACCAATATATATAAATTTGGATTAGGTCTAAGTATGTATAATGCACATAAGAGGCAAATCAATCAATTTTGTCTTCAAGACCCTTTTTATACGCTTTAGATCACTTTTTTCCCCAATTCTTTACAATCTTAATAAGAAATATATGATTCATTAAAAGAAACTCTTTCTAATTAATACACCAAGAGATTTATATCTTACCTAAGAAAAAAAGTAAGAGAAGAAAAAAGACTTACAAGAATCCTTTATATTTTGCATTACAATTTTATTAGTATTACTACAATATCTTACGATAATTCACCTATACATTAGACTACATAAATTTAAGAGTTAAATTTTATTTGTTACTCCTTCTATTCATTTTTACTTGTCACTGACTCGATTTTCGAGATCAACTTGACTAAGTTTCAAAGCTAAATTGAAATAGTTAAATTTAATATTTTGAAATCTAAAATTTAGATGGTTGAAAATTATAAAAAAAAATAAATAAACTATAAGTTGCAGTCCTTCTCATTAATATGATGAAAAAAATATATCTTAAATTGTTGGTCAAAGTTTTATAGTTTGACCTCGATAAGTGAAATAGTGACAAGTAAAAACGAACGAGGCGAAGTAATATTTAGATTCTTATACTAATAAGTTGCAATTTTGAATTGTGAGTTTAAAATTAAATGTTTATAAGTTTGATGTCACAAATATTGATTGAGTTGAACTCATAAAATGCAAATTTTATCCATGTCCTCTCATTCAAAAAGGCAAAAAAAAGTAGGAGAAGAATTATTGCTTCAATTTGAATTAAACTTCAAATTGAGTAGTTACTACATTAATGACTTTCCTTATTTTTGGTTACAAAGTGTTGCTTTGGGATAAGTCGTGCGTTGTAGAAGGTTTTTTTCCCCTTCTTTTCAATGTAGAGTTGCTTCCTTTTACTAGTTTGTACTATTCGTACTATCATAGTTGTCATATTACGTTTTTCGAAAGTCAATTTAATTATTTTTTAAAGTTAAATTAAATTGAATTAATTTGATATTTTAAAATAAAAATTTAGATATTCAAAAACTATAAGAAAAAAAATATTATTTTGATTGCAATATTTTTCTTATTAATATGATGAAAAATATATCTTAAAATGTTAGTCAAAATCTATATAATTTGACTCTAAAACAGAAACTATAACAATTAAAATAGCACGAAGGAAGTATTCAATTTAAAATAGAAACCAACATTAAATTCTCCACTATGACGTTTGATTATTCTAGTCTACTCTTCTTGAAATAAAATATTAGTTATGTAAGTACAATTTATTAGTTTATTTGAATCAATTAATTTAAATGTTATAATGAATTTTAAAAGAAAATCAAAATTAACTTTCTACCTCAATAAAATAGGAATGAGATATACGCATACAATATACCTTATTATCATTGGACCTCACTTGTCACATTTGATATGTTGTTAATAAATTTTAAGAGGTTGTAATTGAAAAAATACCACAAGGCCGATTAAATAATTAATTATGTGAAAATTTAACGTCGATATCTCTTCTTCCATGATAATCTGCATACAATTAATGATGCAATTAACATGTTAGAATATCGGGATAAATGAAAGTATTTTGCTTAGACTAATAAACACTATTTTCATTAGTGAAATAATGATCATATGATATTTTCATGGTGGAAAATATTCTTGTGATTGTTTTTTGATACACATTAATTATAACTATGATTAACGGCTTCAAACATGTTATCATTGTCTTTTAACGGCTCATACACATAGAAAAGACAGAATCTAAAAAGTTAATTAGCCGCAATAATTACTTTAGAAGAATTTATAATCAAGTATTTATAAATATTTAGCAAATTCTTAAAATATATATACAGTTACTTTATATTTGCCTCTTTTTAATTGTTTCTTTTAATGCTTTGTTTATATCATTATTATGGATAGACATTGATACAGTAGATACCAAATTATTACTATATTGAAATTGAAAATTTTTTATTTAATATATATATTTTTGGTACTTGATACTTATTGAAAAAATATATATGCACCAAATTCGCAACTTTTGCCACAATTTTTTGTCATGAGGTATATGGTTAACATGTATAATTCATATATAATACTAACAAATATAGTAAAATAGTGTAAAAGTAATTAGTTTCAAGTAGTTGACCAATTAAGAAAATTGTTTCTACCTTTTTTTAATCCTTCTACATGTGTATGTACTTAAGACATCTTTTAAAAAGTTGAAGATATAATTATCTATTATATGAGTATATGTAAATCAAAATCAAACAAATTATGATTATTAATTTATTATTTCGTAAACCATCTTTCCATCAATCTCGGATGGAGCCAAAGATTTACTATTTTTTGGCTTTTGGGGTATGATGGAATAAAACAAAATGACTCTTTAAACTGTCTGCGCTTCTTTCAATTGTGAAGTAGCAGTTAGTCAATGAAACTTTCGACGCTCATCATGGATCATTTGAAAACAGTCGCGCTATGTAAACATAGGGGTCAGACTGCGTACATCCGACCCTCCTTTACCCCGCAATTGGCGGGAGCCTTTGAGGCATTGGGGTAATATTGTTGTTGTTGTTTCGTAAACCATCAAAATCAAATTTTAAGATAAATAATCTTATTTAATTTATTTCATATGATAATAATATAAAGTAGCACTTTTAAAACAAAAATCTAATTATTAAATCGAAATTTTCAATGTCTTATCAGGCTGCCCTAAATAATATTATATCATATAATTGAAATTAATATCGTAAATTTTAATAATAATTATGTCTAAATCCAGTCATCGATTATAATGAAATGCTTCAGATAAAATCAGAAAAAAGTAACCCATGCCGTAGTTTTTTTTTTTAAATTTTTTTTTATCCCAGTGTTTATTTAGTATTTTTTTTTGAGATAAACCCAAGCACGTCCAAAGATGTTTCATTTGTTTATTCAAAAAAATATATTATGAAATCTGTCTAACACATGTTTCGTCTCATTCTACACTTTTTCCACCACAAAAGAAACCAGCTCTAAGTCAGCACTTTTTTTTTAAAAAAAAACCCCATAAATAATACTAGTAACTATACTTTAAATAAAAATTTACCTAAATATCATCGAATTTGCAACATAAAACAAAAAAAGTAATTAATTAAAAGAAATCCCATAAAAGTTGCCGAATAACGCTTTACCAGATACTCTCACTATTCATCTACCAAAAAAAAAAAAGGTAATAATTACAGAAATAATTAGAAAGGCAGATTCTAGTGAGAGAAAAGAAAACCCAAATTAAGTAATTAAATTATTACTAATCTAATTTAGAATTAAAGTTGTTTTTTTAGCTTAGCTGTTTTTTGGTCACTTTTCCGGTGGTCAACCAAATCCCCACCACCGTCCGGCGGCGAAACAAGGTAACTTTTTGTCAGAATTATTTCCAAAAAGGGAAATTAATTTTCCATAATTCTGTTGATATTCAAGATTACAGTAATGAACAGTACAGCAATGATCCAATTAATCACACAGAATTAGGAGAGAGAGAAATAGCCTTGACTCACTTATTTCTCTCTCTACATCTACTATTTCTCCTCTTTTATTCATTCACACCACTTTCTCTGAAAAAAAAAAAACATTTTTTGACCTTTTTTTAATCTTCTCTCTTACCCATCAAACTGAAGAAACAGAAAGAAACAGTAGGGATTAGCACTCTTGTTTATCAAGAAGAAAGAATCAAAGCAAAAAGCTTGTGTGATTCACTCAAAAAGGTAAGGCCTTTAATTTTCTGACACAGAATGTATATTCCCTTTTATTTCAAGAATCCCTTTGATACAGAAGGGTTGTAAAAAGTTAGAGATGCCCATGTGTATTTATTTGAGAAATGATGAGAATTTTCAAAGTTAAATGAAGGTTGAGCAAGAATGGTGAACCAACAAGGCAGAGTGGTTTTGTTTTGTTTTGTGTTTTTCTTGCTGTTTGATTCTACATTTGAGCAAAGGGTCAGTTCTTTAGCTCAGAAATTTTCTTTGCTTCAACTGAGATCTTCTTTAGGGTTAAGAGCCAAAGAATGGCCTATAAAGGGTAACCCTTGTTTAAACTGGGCAGGGATTCGTTGTAAGAATGGTCGAGTTACTGAGATCAACATATCTGGTTTTAAACGTACTCGAGTTGGGAGTCAAACCCCTCAATTCTCAGTTGATGCCCTTCAAAATTTGACTCTTTTGGACACTTTTAATGCTTCCAATTTTGCACTTCCTGGTTCTATTCCTGAATGGTTTGGTCTTAGGTTGCCATCTCTTCGGATACTTGATCTTAGGTCATGTTCCATCATTGGTCCTATTCCTCCAACCCTTGGCAATTTGACTAGTTTAGTTACTCTTAATTTGTCCAACAATGTTCTTACTGGACAAGTGCCTCGAAGTTTAGGTCAATTGTCACGCCTATCCACTCTTGATCTTTCGCATAATAAGCTTGTTGGGGCAATTCCTGATATCTTTCTTTCTCTTAAGAACCTTACCTTGCTTGATATGTCTTCAAATTTCTTCAGTGGACCTATTCCTCAAGATATTGGGACTTTGCTTCTGTTGAAATCCTTGAATCTGTCTGCCAACAGCTTTTCTACTACGATACCAACCCAACTCGGTAATCTTTCTAATCTGGTTGAGCTTGACCTCAGCTCCAATAATTTAAGGGGAGAGGTCCCTGGATTAGGAGGATTGCGGAACTTGCAGAGAATGGCAGTTAAGAATAATAGGCTGTCTGGATTGTTGCCTGATGCTTTGTGGTCGATGCCTGGGTTGCAATTCCTAGATGTCTCTTCGAATAACTTCACTGGTATTCTGCCAAATGTTAGTGCCATTGTCAATGCCACTAGTGCAGTGTTTAATCTATCTCAAAATACGTTTTATGGAAAATTGCCGTCTTTAAACAGAAGCTTTAGTTTTCTAGATCTATCAGGAAACTATTTTGAAGGCAAACTCCCAGATTATGCACAACGCAATGTGTCAATAAATAGCAATTGCCTTCAAAATGTGGCAAGTCAAAGGAATAGAAGTGAATGTGCATCTTTTTATAGGGAGCGTGGATTGTTGTTTGATAATTTTGGAGAGCCAAATGCCACAGAGCCTCTTCCAGCTCCCAAATCCAACAAAAAGAGTCACAGAAATATAATCATATTGGCGGCCGTTCTGGGTGGCGTTGGATTACTTGCACTTGTCTTTATCTGTATATTTCTGCTGATTTTTTGCACCCGCAAACGGGGTGCCACAAATCAAAGAGCCACTGAGGTTGGGCCTGGTCCTGCCACTGCCAGTTCAAGTCCACAACCTCCTGCACCTGGAGTATCATTGAATTTGTCGAGTTTAGGAGATGCATTTACCTACCAGCAGATTCTTCAAGCCACAGGTGAGTTCAATGATGCAAATCTTATGAAGCATGGCCATTCAGGTGACCTCTTCCGTGGTACCCTAGAAGGAGGGACACTAATAGTTGTCAAAAGAATCGATGTACAGTCTGCAAGGAACGAAGCATACTTATCAGAATTGGACTTCTTCAGCAAGGTTTCTCACTCCAGATTAGTACCTTTTATGGGACACTGTTTGGAGAATGAGAATGAGAAGTTCGTGGTCTACAAGTATATGCCAAATGGAGATCTCGCCAGTTCTTTGTTTAGAAAAAACAATTCGGATGATGATAGTTTGCAGTCTTTGGATTGGATAACAAGACTGAAAATTGCTATTGGAGCTGCTGAGGGTTTGTCTTATCTACATCATGAATGTAATCCGCCTCTAGTGCACAGGTATTAAGGACTTGTCATTTTGCATTTATCTTACTTCCACGTGCCACCACGGTTATGGTTAATCTGAGAAGTTTTAATCATAATGCGAGACTTATGTGATTTATTATTAGTTTTCCATGTTTGCAAGTGCACATATATTTCACTATCATAATTACAACTCTTCATTTAAACATGTTGATAATATATCTTGGAAGAGTTGCAGCTACTCTTTCTATGTATATTCTTTGGTTGTACATAATTGGTGACTTTTTGGTAGACTCGAGGTAATAAAGGATATATTTGTTAGTTTAATAGTTTGGAGGATGAATCGTAGAGTGTCCTCTTTGGTTAGTACACATTGGAGACAATAGGAAAAATGCTCTGAGTGAAAGCCATCAAATATCAGTGTATTTTGTGTCTCTGAATTAGGGGGGATAAGATTCCCATAGAAGGCTCTCTTTTAATTCTCAATCAAAAATTCAGTGCAGCGGCAGACACTATGCACGTTAGAAGTGCTTTGCAACTTTACGAATTGTGCACATCTGGTAGACTGAAACTCATCTAAAACCTATTTATAAATAGTAAATATTAGATCTGCTTCAGTTCTAAGCTTCTTGGGATTTATAAAATGATGCAATTCATGGCTTATGGTTTTCTGATTTACTATCAGTTGGAGAGCTGTAATGTTTATTGCCTCATTAGACTATTATTATACAGCGTTCATCACATAAGGAATAGCTTCCACAATATCTTGGACCTGGAGCTTGAGGGCTTCATTACTATTTTCTTGAGCTGCACCCGCATGCAATAAATTTAAGATTTGCTTAGTAAACCTAAAACTTGTCCTTTAGGGCTTAGCAATGTAACGTCAAGAGCCATGCACTTATAAACTTGTTGTAAGCTCAGCTTCGATAGTTTCATGCATGGCTGCTATATCTCTAATCTAGGCAGTTCCAATTGTTTAGATTCGGCATGAGGATGTGGCCTTAGATCTTGATGATGTTACATTTCTACTTTGCAGGGATATTGTGAATGCACAAATAGAAATTTACTTCTTAACTAACTACAGTTTTGAAATTATTGAACCTTTTCCATACATCAATCTTTTTCCTTTTTCTATAACCATGGTGCTTGGGCTAGCTTGCGCACACCTCAACACATACATCAATCTTAATCAACTAAAGGTAGTCAGCATATGATACTCCTTATCTTTTGTACCTTTTATTCCATGGAGCCCTTTCTGATGTCAGCTTCGATATTTTAAAGATATTGTTGTATCATGTGTGCTTTTTTCTCCTCCTTTCTGCCAAACTTCTTCATTAGTTTATGCCAACCAGTGAACTATCTTATTTCTCTTAAACTTTTTCATCTGCATGTTTTGGGTTTAATCAATATTCTTTCACCGGGCAACCCTTAGGAATTTGGTTTAGTGGCAAGAGTACAACATATTGTGTGCAGGTTAAGCTCATGTTATCGGTTTGAATCCTACCATAGACTAAAGCTTGGTATTTAAGTCGAGAAAGATAGAAGGCTGGGCCCATTATCCACTGAGTCTGGACCGTGTGCCGTTGGAGTTGGGGGGATCTCTCTGTTATAAACAAAAGATCCATTCATGGGGCATCTAGTAGACTTTCTTGAACTGAATATCCATTCCAGAAGGAATTATCAAAAGGAGATGCTTCTCTAATGCCCGCACAGTTTTTCTGCTGCTGTTCACCATGAAATTCTCAATGATTTAATTGCTTGGATTAGTTTCTTCAGTTCAATTCTTTCCTCCACAAACCCCCCCCCAACTCAC
>JAABOM020000001.1:37698089-37721201 GCA_011800125.2 Solanum clarkiae | reverse complement strand
CACCCACCCACCCCACCTCCACCCCCAAAAAAAAAAATTGTTTCTGTAAGATTTATGCTAGTGCATCCCGTAGTGACATCTTTTTTCCTTTGCCTACTATTCTTGCAGAGATGTTCAAGCAAGCAGCATACTTCTTGATGATAAGTTCGAAGTACGGTTAGGGAGCCTAAATGAGGCCTGTGCACAAGAAGGAGAGAGCCATCAAAGCCGAATTTCCAGGCTGCTCAGATTGCCACAGTAAGTACTTGTTGATCCTTTTTGTTCTGATAATGATGTATGTAGACAATCCTTTTCTTTTCTAAGGCAAACTACTGTTACGACTAGGTTTTTGGTCAATAATTTCGTTTCAATTTTTGTCTCTGATGATGCATCTTATAATCAGGCAGTTTTGTTATTAATATGTCTGCATCTCCAATTTGATATTATAGAAACTACTTTGGCTTAATTGCTAAGTTGGATTTGAGTTCCACAGTTTAGCTGCCAGCTCAAGTCTTTCCGATGCATATTTGTTAGCTCTGGTGTAAATGAGAATCCCAGCATTCATGCAGCAACCTTACTCTTAATCTTATCATCTCGTTATCTGTTCTTGTACAAAAATGCTTTAGCTTTGTTTCTAAATTATGAGAGCTTGTAATGTAGGCCCTGACTAGTTTAGTTCTGATGATAATCATCATGCAGTAGCAAATAATTTTATTTCTTCTCAGTATTCAAGTGATAAGGAACATTGTAAAGATTAGCGAGTCTAGTCTGAAGGACCATCTACCACTTGTTAATTACTTGTTCTATCCCTCAGTAAATTATTGCTTTTCTATGTTATATGAGTCCTTCTGCCTTGGTTTACCTATGCCAAGCGGGTGGCACATGGGTGCTGTAGTCTAAGTAGATTCTTGAAATACTTTAAATATTAGGAAAAAAAATGTATGTATCCTTACTAGATACTTAAAAGGGGCAAAAAAGACAAGTTGGCACTTGGATCAAGCAAGGCATACACATCAAAATCAAAGACTCATGACATACCCGTGACTACATCTGGGACTTCTCCCCATCCCGTCTCGCCTATGTTAGTTAGTAGAGGCATGTTGGATGTATGAAATCTATGTTGTCTTTTTATTTCTTACTAAAGTTACTTCTTTCCTACTGAGGTATTTGAGTTGAGAATTATCGTCCACTTTATTATAGATTATCAATGATGCTAAGGACTGCTTAGGTCGAGTCCCCACCTCAAAGTCCTCTTGGTGCTAAGTCAGAATCCCATGGAGTACTTATCATAGTCATGAGCATATGTATCATAGAATCATAAGGCTTGTCATAGATCATAGTTCATGCTTGTCATAGATCGTAAAGCTTGACAAGTGGATAGGCAATCAATAGCTACTAACCAATCATGTATAGGAGATGTATGTGTAGCCGAATCCATGTAACATAGGCCTTTGACGTACATGTTTTCACTTACGGAAA
This sequence comes from Solanum clarkiae, assembly GCA_011800125.2. Lineage (NCBI taxonomy): Eukaryota > Viridiplantae > Streptophyta > Magnoliopsida > Solanales > Solanaceae > Solanum > Solanum clarkiae. Next base: position 37,719,743 of record JAABOM020000001.1, on the reverse strand, counting down.
ATTTGGTGGTTATGCTATTTGGTAAGAAATGTATAGTTCTCTTTCTTTTAGCTTTCCATCCTGTGCTGAAGTAAGTTTAACTATTACTTACTCTCATTGTCTTGCTTTAACTATTACCTATTCTCGTTATTATACCTACACATTGAGTGCAGGAAATTATTAAATTTTGTATTGTGGCTAAACGCTTTTGGAACGACCTAGATATAATGGCATGTGAAAAATTGTTTTGAAGTCCTATGTTAGATGCAAAAGAATTTTGGTCTTCTATTATTTTAATCTTCATGACTTCTGTTAAAATTTTCCAGGTTCTCTTTTTTTAGAAATTGAGTTTACGGCCACTGATCATTTCACTTGTAGTCCAGAAAGCTTTAGAAGTTTTTTTTAAATGTAGTTAAAACTTTTCCATATGTATTTCCTGTGTTAAGAGTGGTTATCACCGTTTTTCCAGCTTTTCATCGAAGCTTGTTGCATGATCTCAAAAGCTTTTGTTGTATTCTTTCAACCTGTACTGCTTTATCGTTTATACGCTTGTTGACATAGTTCTCCCTTTCTTATTTGCAGGACATCGGAACAAGGTGCATTAGGTATGTGCAATTTTGTTATAGTTCTACTTTCCTTAAATAGAGTTTACGTGGATATTCTTAATATTTATCAAATTGGTGTAATCTCCTTAAGTTAGTCTAGGCAACAAATCCAAATTGTAGATAAGTCAAACTATTTAGTAAAGATTTCACGATATAAAGCTGATTCTAAAGAGCATAAAGGGCTGGACAATCGATTGTATCTTGAACTGTACTGCTTAAAGAGCTGGGGATTTTAATGGTGATGTTTTGCTTTACCTTTTCCCTAAGTATGCTTTGTCGCTTAAACTATCAGTGGGAATACTTCAAAGTCTACTTCTCTCTTCCTAATATTCTTTTTACCCGAATGGACAGGTACACCTAGTGCCACTTGTGCATATGATGTCTTCTGTTTTGGAAAGGTTCTGCTTGAGCTAGTGACTGGTAAGCTGGGTATCAGTGCATCCAATGATGCCAGCATGAAGGAATGGTTGGATGGTACACTAAAGTACATTAGTATATATGATAAAGAACTTGTCACAAACATTGTGGATCCTTCTCTAATCATAGACGAAGATTTATTAGAGGAAGTATGGGCGATGGCTATTGTTGCCAGATCCTGCCTCAATCCCAAACCATCAAGGAGACCCTTAATGAGATACATCCTTAAAGCTTTGGAAAACCCTTTGAAGGTAGTTAGGGAAGAACACACTAGCTCAGCAAGACTTAGAGCGACTTCATCGAGAAGTTCATGGAACGCTGCACTGTTTGGCAGCTGGCGTAGCTCCTCAGATGTAGCAGCCGTACCTGCAGCAGCTAAGTTGGAAGGAACAAGTAGTTTGAAGCAATCCGGGACAACAGGCTCTCAAGGAAGTGGTCCAAATGGTGACAATGGTCATTCTTCATCAACTAGACGACATTCGAAAGAGATCTTCCCTGAGCCATTGGAGGAGCAGGATGTAGAGAGAGGACCACATGAGGAGTAGAAGGGAGGGTGATTATCATTAATTCTTTGTTAATAATGCAGCAGGACCTGCATTAAGGTTGCATTTTTGTTTGGGCACCTTGTACATTCTCCGTTTTCGGAGTGCTGAGTTTGCAAGCCATTATCTTGCCCTGATCAAAGGAAACTTTGAAAATGGAGATGCATAGTTTACCTGGGACAGCAAACATCAAATTGTTTATTGGGGTTTTGGGATTTTAAGGTTTTCATTTTCTTCTGGGGATAGAGTTGGAAAACAGGTTCTAGCATTTTGTTAATTTGTTTTGGGGGGCCTTATGTTTGGTTCCAAATTCCAATTCTTTTCTTATAATTCTTCTCTTACTGTTCTCTCCATGGAATGTAAATTATACAGAATCTTTCATTTTCCAAATGGAGAGGAAAAAAAAGAGTATCCCATTGGTCTTTCCTTTGCTTCTTATAACTGAAATCTGTCATGTTTTATGCCAATTTCTGTAGTAACATTGCAAGCACAGTGGTTCTGGTATACCATTTTTTTGTTAGTTTGACAGATGGTTTGGTATTGAAGGTCGTAGTCTAGCGGTCACTGAAGTGAAAAAAAATTTATGAGATATCATTGCCCAAAATCTAACAACATACCCAATACTCATAAGTGGAGTTTGAGGAAAGTATACCTTATCCCACATGATGATTTCTGTGTGCTCGAGTCAGGGGCGGAGCTAGAAAGGGTCGAGGGAAGTCCACTTCAACGTAAAATTACTACATTTATACATGATTAAAATTAGGTATATTTAGTACAGGTTTGTGTTTACGGTTTGTGTTTACTTTTTCTATTTTGAATCCCCTTAAGGAGAATCTTGATTTCACCACTGATTCGAGCTCTATAATTGGTCTGTGTTTTATTATGAAGAAATTATTCAAACAATCAATTCAAATAAAAATACAAAAATATGAACTTCAAAACTTCGTCCGATTTTATTTTTCGTTTTGTTTGCTGAGAAGTGGGAGAGAAAAGTCGTATACATCTACCAATTTAGTTTGTTTTTCCATTTTTCCTTCAATTATTAAATATTAATTTAAATTTAATTTTTCTTAAAAGTGGTAAAAGAAAATCAAAGAGGTAAAAAAATAAAACAAAAAATAAGGTCCCACCGAGATTTGAACTCGGGTTACTGGATTCAGAGTCCAATGTCCTAACCACTAAGACCATGGGACCAACTTGTTGTAGGTACTTGACGCGTAAATCCTAAATAAAATTTTTTTTGACAAACAGAATATTTATTAGCTAATAATTGAATTCAGCTTCAAAAATACTTATGTATTTAGTGAATTTCTTAATATAATATACGTGTTTAAACAAAAGTTTGTATTAGATTCACGTGAACACATTGGCTTAAAACTCATGGCTATAGTGCACGAGAAACACTCGTAGTTACCACTAGAGTATAACCAAAGTGTCTCAATCCACATATTAGATACATGGAGTCGCCAACGTAGAGTAAGTACGGTTAAATTGACAACTTTTCAGATATTCAAGGATCGAGTGTGCTATTCTAGATTAAGCAGGTCAAAATTAGGGAGTTATCGATTGGCTAACCCCAAAAAAAGTGGGAATTCATTGAAATTCTCACATATATTTGGAAGATACTCATTTCGGATGAGTCACAACTCACACCAATAGAAGGATAAATCATTGAATGCTGGATAGAGTGAGTACTAAATGTTATTCACTATTTGATGTTGCAGGCTCATGGTGTCCAGTTCACCAATGACCCTCCAATTTCATCAACTTTAATGACTAAAAGAGGAAAAAAAATGACTGACATGAAAGGTTTGGTCAGTTTTGCAGTGTGTTGCTGGTCTTAAAGACCTTTGGCCAAGAACCAACAATGGATGGCAATAATTGATGCTGCCTATGTTAAGATTTGCTGATATTTTCCAGGCAGTTGGACCGTAAGTCATAAATTGCGCCTTTAATTTTGGCTGTACTCTTTATATTTGAGCAGGTGTTGGGGGTACTCTGAAGACAGTTCAGTGTATGTATGCAGAGTAGACAAACCAGCAGACAGGGAAAAAAAAATTTCTGCTCTCTTAAAGTTGGAGAGGAGTTGCATTGGGATTCGAACCCCACCACTAGGGTGAAGGCGTGGACGGCTCTTCAACTGAGCTACACCGTCAAATTGAGTTACACAACATAAAAATGGTGGTGCTTGACTAAGTGTACACGCTCCACTATGTACCTGTTATCTACTATCGGTGCTCTTATGGGTAACTCAAGTCTATTCGCTAAGGTTTAGACAGATGGGATAGTGTTTTTGTTTGTACTACGATTTGAACCCTAACATTTTATGGTTTTCACCTATTTCATTGACCATTAAGCCATTGGATGCAAGATTTCATTTTAACCTACCCCCTCCTAAGTGATTATTCACCGAGAAAACATCATCTCTAGTGCAACATGGCATACTCAGATGTGAAGCATCCGGAGTCAAAATCGAGGACAATGGAGTTGCAATGAAAAATGTCATTGGTTTGGTATCATTAGCTTACATAGAATGATTCTATCTTTGATTTCTCATAATATTTTTAGCTTTCACTCAGAGAAATGAGAAAAGGGGAGAGAATAATTCTTCCACTTAGCCTACTAGAATTACTATTATCGATAAAATACATAATTTTTTTCACTCTATTCTATCAGGAGAATTTCAATTAACTGCAAGGGTACCCTCTCTCTCAAAACTTGAAGGGAAAGACAAACTTTAAACAAGGTAAAGAAGTTACAAGGTCCTAGTGAAAACTGTTAAAGAATCATCATGCAGAGATGATCTAATGGTAATCTACTCATCCAGAATGGCTGAATGTACAACAACAACATACCCAGTGGAATCCCCACAAGTGGGGTCTGGAGAGGGTAAAATGTACACATTAAATCATCTCCGAATGATGAATGTGCTCATTTAAATAACTCACTAGCTTGCATCACTAGCACTGTCAGCAGTCAGATGCTAATTGAGCTTATATAGAGAATTTTACAGAAGCTTCATGGGTTTTCACATCGCTGGAATGATCAAAACAACTAGATGAAATAGGGAAGGAAGACCTAATGGGATTGAAGAAACTAGTAGACTATCTGATATGATATACTAATTGAAAGCATAATATTGAATGCTCTAAAAAGTTTAGTTTCTTGAAATTATTTATCAAGAAAAAAAGATTAGTTTGTTGAAACTAGGACAAAGGAAGAAGGATTCTTTGTAGGCAAAGCAGCAGCAAGCATACTAAGTCCTACAACAATTGTTTCCTTTAGGCATGGTCATTTAGCAATTTCGACTAATATGGTTAACATGCTTATTCACTATTGTATTTCTTTTTCAAACCTGCTTTGAACTGCTTTACTTGAGCCGAGGATCTGTTAGATACATCCTCTCAACCTCCACAAGGTAGAGCTAAGGTCTACATACACACTATCCTCCCCACCCCCACTTGAGGGATTACACAGGGTATCTTGTTGGTGACTAATATAGCTTATAGACAAACCAGAGACCAAAACCATGCAGTGTTCAAATTTCCGAAAACCAAAGGGAAAAACTTTAGCGTTCAAATGGCTCAGCATGATGAAGTCAAGATCAAATTCCAGAATTCTAACTGTAAGAAGCAGAATGAGCCTTGTGGCACCATAGCATCTACAAGGACTTGGGATAAATTCCCCTTTCCTCAAAATAAGCAAAAAGGTGAAGTAAAAGGCACTTCCAAATTGATTAATCAACTTAAAATCATCCCTGCAACAATGATTCGACCAAGTGCACATGCCCTAAGAGTCTCATTTTTCATGTAGCTTTGCAGCTTCTAATATGCTCAATGCTTGCAGGGCAAACACAGTGTAATCAATACAACCAGTTTAAAAGGATATACCATAATGAAGAAGTTAGATTCACTTCAAATAACTCTCTTATTTCCCTTTTCATCCAAATGGGATAAAACTTGGAATGGCACAACTCTACAGAGAAAATATGAATAGTTCAACTTGCAAGCACTGTACTCTCCGAAAACTCTAGTGCATAGATTTGAAGCACTAAAAAGTAATAGTTCAACAACTTGGTTGAAAAACAGTGTGTCCAGTCCATTGCTCATTCCAGCATCCTTTGGAACCAATTTTGGTAGCACTGTTCAATCATTAGGGGCTGACAGATTATCTAAATTGTCCTACAGAACTTACCACAATCAACATGTGCTATCGACCTTGCCAGCCAGTTATTGATGGAACTGACATGATTGAATTTGCAACCCTTTCCATCCTGAATAACAAAAGCTTATGGCATCTTTACCTATTTCTGATGAGTAATAAACAAAAGAGAAAGACACATAATGGGTTTCAGAAAGTACTTAGAAATTGCTTCCACTGCCTTCACCACTTCTGAGGAACTTGTCTCAAGAACTTGACCTCCCAAAATGATCTCATCTAATATAGCATGCACCTGCAAAACCTCAATGCCTTAGCTAAGTCTTAATTATTTTCAATAAAAACTATGGAAGCAGAACGTCACTCCAAATAAGACCCTATCTACAGGCCAATCTCTCTTTCTTATTTTAAATGAACTATGCTTATTCCTAAGAAGAGTAATAGTTTCTCAAATTCATTTTGTAACCTGTGAATTGAACTCAAAAGAAGCAAATTCGACTTTGAGTTTCACCACCCCTCATCTGTTACATTTCAAACTCTTGGTGCATCAAAAAATTAGCTTTCTCTAATAGTCTTAAGCATCTCTGCATATTCAGAATGACTTACTAAAGATCAGGTAGCGCTGCTTCTAAGATCAACATTATTTCAGGGTACAGTTGACTTAGTCCAGTTGAGATATTTGGCAATTAAGATACCTCATGTCTTAATTATTACGAATCCCCAAAAAATTGATGTAAATAATGAACTGAATCACAATTCACACATGTTTCTGTATTGTATCAAGTACCACAAAAACCACAGGACTTGGGTAATAGAACGACTACATGCCCTTTAGTGATACATGCTTCATGATGCTAAATCAAGAGAGAATACTAACCTACCTTATCAAAGTTGAATACTACATCAAGTTCACGTACATTGCTGAAACACTTGTCCATTGTCTCCACAAAAACTGAAACTCAAATATCAACATCATTGAAGTTAGTAAATTTTGAGTATGGTGATATGTACATTCAAGTAAAAGAAAATGATCAGAATATGATCTGGTTTTCCAAACGAAGTTCTTAAATCATGTTCAAGTAGCTTATATCAGAAGCACAACTACACACTTACTACAAAGAAAAACATAGAGAAGTTTAGCAGTGACCAATTCATTCCTTTCATTCCTATGGTATGGCTCAACAAAAAATTAATACCAGCACTCCTGCCAAATTTTAGACGTTGATACTGGTACTGCATAAGCAACCATGGATCTCAGACCACCATAATACATAATGATGCACAAACTTGCAAATTTCTCTCATATCCTGTATTTATACTATTTTAGTAAAAGATACATCCGTGCTAAAGTTTCTTTCTCTCAAGTAGAACTTTTCATTTGCTAAAGTTCCTTTCTATCAAGTAGGACTTTCATTTGCTAAAGTTTCTTTCTATCAAGTAGGACTTTCATTTGCAAAAGTTTCTTTGCAAAAGTAGGATTTTCCATTCAATCTTAATATTTTGGAACTGGCAGATACAGCAAGGCGGAAAGCAAGATATTGTTAGGAAGCCTCAGAGACAAGTTTGTTCCATTGGAAGAGTTGTGTGCCTGAACTCCCAATACAAAGGAAGAAAAGCAAAAATTACTTTAAAAATCTATCAAAGAAGAGAGATTTGGCTTTTTTGATATACTTATATGCAACGTAACCCATTTGATAATGAATCAAGGTTAGTCGTTGTAATGTGTTATAGCCAGCATGTTCAGAGCCTGAGTAGATATACCTTGCATGAGATCAAGCATTGCAAGCTCATTCTCTGAGCTGTCAAATATGAATAAAATATGTAGTGTGGCATAAGTCTTGTACACAAGTCGAGCATCCTGTATGTAAGGAGGTACAAAAAGTGAATCTCTCTAGCTATTCAGGTTAAGCCAAATCACAGCAATGGTTAGCATAAATAACGACGAAGGACAAAACTGATGACCCCTTTCCTATGTTCTACATGTACTTTGAGGAATGATAACCACAACGAAAAGTAGAAAAATACGAAAATCACATACTGGTCCAAAGAGGGAGTCAACCTTGACGAAGTTGCTTACATTCTCTGGTCTACTGGATAAAACTGCACTTGAACTCAAAATGTCACAACTAATGATTTATACCACAATCAACAGTATACAATCACCATACAGAACAAAAAGCCAATAAACCATTTTTTTACACAAGATACGATTACTCAGCTGGTAAGCACTCTTCAACTCCAACCTTAAGGTTATGGGCTCGGCTCACCCCGGGAGCAAAAAGGTTGGAGCTCCTAAGGGAGGGGTTTCAAAACACATTTTTCAGAACCCATCATAACAAAAATAAAATGGGTTTCTCGGATTTATCCTAATAATCCATAGTTGACAGCCAAACACGGATCAAGATCCAATCTTTATAATTAAAGAAACAAAAAGAATTCGACAAAAGGAAGATGGAAAATCATAAATACAACCTCCATATAGTCTTCGAATCAACTCTTGCTGCTTCTCTGCGGGCTAACCTTACATTTCAAGTAACAATTGATTTTAAGAAAGAATCAAAACAAAGAACACAAAAACAATTGCGGAGCTTTTAATCTTTTCGTTCTTGTTTGTAGAGTAAAGGGTTTAGGAATACTTACATGATAATCATAGAACTTGACAAGACGAGGCTTTCCCTTATTGTTCATCAAGATCACTCCCTTTATCATCTTCGATTGATTATTTGATTCCAAATTGCTTGTGCTCTCTGCTTGGCCAATGTGCAAGATCGCGCGTTGCGTCGTGTTTGGTACTCTTTTTATGTAACGTTTATTACATTTAGACACATCCAAACGTTTGAAATGCAGATGCGACCACCAATATTTTCTACAAGATTTATTTTTTTAATTTTATATTTCGTCAAATTAAGGCACTTAAAATAAGATGGATGGAGCAATCGTTTTACTACAATTTATATGATAGGATTTTGTTGAACACAAAGTTTGAGAACGATAGAAAAAATTTAAAATTTATGATTTGAAATCAGTTTAAATATTTTTGAATTTTTTATGTTTTTTAAAAGTATCACTCATTATGTCCTACTAGAATTTAGTTGAACACGTAATTTTAAAAAAAAAAATTAAATAAATCAAATAGTATAACATAATTAGTAAATATTTTAGTGCATATACATAATCTTGTGAAGATAAAACATATTTTTTTAAAAAATATAAGGAGAATAGAAGGGAGTAAACATATTTTTTTTTTAAAAAATTAAGGAGAATAAGAGGGAGTTATATTCGACCTTTGTATTATAATAGGAACTTATGAAGTTGAAATTTTAAACCTCCATTATTTCTTCGCCAATATCTTTTAGCTTTCCTTTAGCTGCTACTTTTTTTCAGTCCACGCCCAATCAGAGTAGTCAGTGTGCCTGCTTCGTCCTTCTTTGACTAAATGGATGATGTAGGAGAGGTTGAGAAGGAGGGACTTCGCTAAAGATGGTCTTTCTGTGCGCGAGGAAGGTCTTTTTCTTTTCTCTCTTTGCTATCCCGTCCACTGAACTGTCAGTATCAAGACAAGTTCGGAATGTTGGCTGAGCGTAGACTAGTCTGTTCAGGCAGTCACAGGCTTGCTAAAGCTAAAAACGGAACTTAGCTTCTCACTGACTACATCAGAAGCGAAATCCTCAACTGAAAATACAATGCGAGATGGAACGGGGTTGCCTTAGCTATTGTGATGTACACAACAAAGACTCTAAGCTATATACAAAAGAGGAATTTTCACATATAATCACTTAAAAACACTTTAATTATACTTCATAGTTATAGTTTAGGTAATAACATTTCGTAATTATAGTTATAGCAACGTTTATATAATTCATGCAATATTTGTGTATGTTTATATAATTTCACTATACAATTCATGCACAATATTTGTGTAATTCACTATAAATTTATAATGTTTGCATATCTCGCTTCACAATTTAATTAGCGTATAACTTTTATATAATTACACATAACGTTTATCTAAAACACGAGAATTATACAAAACTTAAATTATAATTACGACTAGATGTTTATCGCGAGTCATAACTAATTCAAACTATAATTATTTTAGTTAATTAATTAGTATATATTTGCTTATTAGCATAATTTTTTCTATATAAAATTGACATTTTTCTGAAAATATACTAAATAAAAAGTATGTTCCATTAGGACAAAAGATGATTTAGTACAAATTATTAGGAATAGTTCATAGGAATTCTCCGAATTCTAAAGAAATTGTTATTTACATACTTTTATTCCTAACTTAACTTCTCCATATTGCTTACAGCCCAAACTATGTGAAGGTAAGTGCAAATTATCTTTGTTTCTGGTGCTTAAATATAAATTTCGTTTAAACTTCTCGTCATTTCACTACAGTGAGATATTTGCAGAGCTTTATCCAAATTCAAGTTTCCTCCATTGAAGATGCTCCTCGAGCTTCATCACCATCACTTCGCCTTCACTCCACAATCCATAAACCAGAATCAAACCACTCTACCCACCATTGTAGACTTCTCTCCAAAACGCCGTCGTTCTTTTCCTGTTTTCTCCACCCACCATCAACCCCACCTTAACAATCAAGAAACAGATACCAACACCACCACTACGTCGAATGATGACAAGGGTGTCACTCGAAAACACAATTCGAAATCTTCCGCTGTTCTCCTCCGTTACCTCAAACCGGAAGAATACCAAGAACCTTTACCCGGTTCAGCTGAACCGGAAAAACAAGACTCTGCTGTACTGGAAGAAGATAAAGAGAAGGTTCTAGAAATGTCACTGATAAGGAAAAGAACCCCACAGTTTCCAGGTTCTATATATGTTCAATCTCCTACTGATACTGATGTGAACACTTCATTGCCCCCAATTTCCTCTTTGTTTGATTCTAAAAAAGAAGGTAGCTTTGATGATGATGAGATGCTAATTAAGGCTCTTGAGATAAGGAGGAAAGTGACAGTTGAAATTTTTAAAGAAGCAATGAGAAAGGGAAGGTTTAGTATTACCTATTCAACGAATTTGGTTTCACAGTTATCTGCTTTTATAGATTATGTGATGATTCAAGCTGCTTCAATGAAGCAAATGCCTGAGTTCTCGGGCTCATCATTCAATGTTCGTGCCAGCGCCTTCATAGATGACTCTGGTGTCGTGCCAATTGTGAGGTACAAAGGACTATGCACATTGAATCATTTTGCGCACTACATAGTTGCATTGATAGTACAAATGTTGATATCTAGAATGAATTTCTGCTATACAATATAACTTTCATTTTCAGTTACAAGACTCTATAACTAATTGTACTTGTTTATGCATGAACCTTGGGATAGAATATGGAATAAGATTACATACTGTATATTGGTTGTATTAAGATAGTTAATTTATTGACCTAAATTTGGCAGCTTATGTGTGAAAATCCATTTATTGTTGTCGAATAGCAATTCATGGATTTAGGGACAGACTAGCAACTTGAAGGCAGGAGGTTCAATTGAATTTTCAACTGTACGTAAAGGGAAAGAACTAGTTTTTTTAAGGGAAAGTACTTGTAAAGTGGCAAAGGAGGTAAAATTTGCTTTATGTCATGGATCCATATCTTAGATGTGACATTTTTGAATCGTTATATGAATTCCTGGCTCTCCGCTGCATGCGTTGTAATATTGCATAGCTAGTTTGGAACCAAACTACCCTGTGTTTCTTGCAGGTGGTTAAAGCACAATGAATTGGCATATCCTCAAATTGCAAACCTCATTTGCAACTCCAGAGGAGATCTTGGATCAATAAGACGTTTGGCTGAGTGGTTGAAGTCAATTCATGTGAAGGGAAGATTTATTGGGCTTGTAATGATTAGAGCTAAGGGGAATTTATTGGGTCGAAGCTTGGAGGAATTGGACGAAATTGTTGGATATTTGGAGTACAAGGGTGTGAAGAGAGATTGGATAGGGTATATTGTAGGCCGATGTCCTGAAATATTGTCCTTCAGCATGGAAGAACTAGAGTCTCGTACAAATTTCTATTTTGATATGGGAATGGATGAGAAAGATTTTGGAACCATGGTGTATGACTATCCTAAGGTGCTTGGGTACTTCTCTATGGAGGAGATGAACCAAAAGGTGCTTGATTTAACCTATTTCTACTGTTCTTTACATAAATCGGCTATCTTGTTCTTTCCCATGCTTGGCGCAAAAAGCATTGAAGAATGACGTTGTTAGTAGTTATGACATGCCACTTGATTGATTTGAACTTCAGAATGAATGCCTATATTCCAACTTTTGTTCTTATTGAAACTTGGTTCTTGCTCACCCAGGTTGCATATCTTAAGGAGTTTGGCCTCGGCAATGAAGATGTTGGAAGATTATTAGCTTTTAAACCCCATTTGATGGGTTGTGGTATTGAAGAGAAGTTCAAGCCTCTTGTCAAGTACTTTTACTACCTAGGGATTTCAAAAGATGGTATGAGAAAAATTCTTGTTACCAGGCCAGTGTTGTTCTGTGTTGATTTCGAGACCACCATTGTGTCTAAGGTATGTTATTAGTTTTGGCGTGTGGAGCTACATTAGGTATCGGAGCATGAAAATACAAGTACTTGAATCTCAATTTATGAGGCAACTCAAGTCTTTTCACTTTGATTTGAAGTCCTTTAACAACTCAAATTTCTGCAGTTAATTTTATCCCTTCAAATTAGAAAAAATGTTACTAAAATTTCTGTTTATTTTAAAATATCTCCTGTCCCTTTTTCATTTTCCCTGCTAATCACTTGCCTTCTCGATTGTCGAAGGTTCAATTTTTACGAGACATAGGTGTCCAACAAGATGCTATTGGCAATGTGCTTGTCAGGTTTCCCAGGTTACTCACTTTCAGCCTCCAGAAGAAGATACGTCCAGTGGTCGGTTTGTTTCCCTTTTCCTGACTGAGTGACTGGTTATGTTTCATCTGAATTGTCTCAACATTGTTGGTTTCATCTGTCCTAGTAGTATATGGTGATGGTGCAATTCCTCTAACATGAACCTACGACTTGATTTATTAATCAGACTAACTATACAACTCTCATCTCGTTTCTGTTTTGTTGTTTGTTATATCCGTTACTAGATCGCTTGCTACTTAAAGAGTTGTAGCAAAACTGATCTGTGCCATCTTATTATAGGTCATTTTCCTATTGACAAAAGCTGGTGTCTCCCAGAGGAATATTGGAAAGGTGATAGCTCAAGGACCAGAGCTTCTGGGATGCAGCATTGCCAATAAATTGGATCACAATGTGAAGTATTTTCTTTCCCTGGGCATAACTCTCAGACAATTAGGTGAAATGGTTGCTGATTTTCCAATGTTACTGACATATAACATAGATATCCTTCGTCCCAAGTATCGTTATTTGCGAAGGATGATGGTTCGCCCCTTGCATGATCTTATTGAATTTCCAAGGTATATGGCATTCAACGAAACTGCCCTTCCAATTTTGGTATTCCACTGTTCTACTGAAAGTTGCATCTATTTTTATAGGTTTTTTAGCTATTCACTTGACGACAGAATAATTCCTAGACACAAGATTATGGTGGAGAACCGTGTTAACTTCAAGCTTCGGTATATGTTGGCAAGCTCAGATGATGAATTTAAACAGAGAGTTGAGGCTGCCGTTGAAAGACGCTTAAGATTTGAATCTGGAGTGATATATGATAAGCAGGCACACACAGAAATTGATAGCTCCATTGAGAAGTTGCCTTTTGATTTGCAAACAACTGAGGAAAAGAAAGATCTTTGTTCTGATTACAAAGATTTACCTACTCCACATATACAGAATTCTGCATAACAAACCCAATAAATGCACATATAATTGTGACATATATAATATTGTCAATTTTTTTGGTTTCCCACTCGATGTCTGGTACTTACATTGGAGTCCGACTATATCTGAATCGTGCCGTGTAGGGCCTCATTTGGGGGAAGCACTCCCCACCAAGGATTTTTTCATTCCTCGGGCTTAAACCCGAGATCGTGCCGTGTAACAATCTCATCCGTTGCACCACATCCTTTTGGTGGTTTCTTGTTTGGTTAAAAATAGGACACAACTTATCAGGAACATTTCTGTACTGGGGAAGCAAACCAGATTGGGCGAGAATGTACATACTTACTTTTCATATTCCCTCTGTTACCTGTTTTTTATTTCATTAAAAATTGTAATAATGGATAATTTAAAGTATTTAATTATATAATTAAAAGTTACATTAAATGTATTATAAATAATCATAATCAATAACTTAAAATATTTTTGAAAACATATAGAAAATTGATTTATTTATAATCAATAACTTAAAATATTTTTGAAAACATATAGAAAATTGATTTATTTATAATCAATTCTATGAGTGTAATATAAATTAGAATGAATGAAATAACATATATTAAGTATAATATCACATAGAATTATTATTTCTACTTGTCTCATATTAGTTGATCACCTTACTAAATTAAGAAAGCACTAAATGATTTTTTTCCATGTTATCGTTGTAATTATTTTTTTTAAAGTGTTCACACTTATTTGTAAAATTCAAAGAAACTTTTAAAAGGAGAATTGATAAAATTATTCTTTTATTTATAATTTTTTAATATGCATATAAAAAAAAGTGAACAGGTAATATGGGATGAATGAAGTACTAAATATATTTTAAAAATAAATAAATGAATAATCCATATATAAAATTATGGATAAAATTAATATTAAAAACTTAATAAATGTTTGAGGGAGAAAGATAAAAATGCACCAATATTACAAACGAGACTATTAATACTCCATATAAAAATTCAAAAATAACTTTGAGTCTTGATACAAATATGAAGGGATTTGGAGCGCCACAATCAATTTATTTTTTCTTACTTTTACTTTTCTTTTTTAAAAGAAAAAGTTGTGTCTGATGACTTCCATTTTTTCTTTTTTAACAACTTGAAAAAATAAAAAACAAAAAATTCAATTTAGCAGAAAAAATAAATAGTATATGCCCGCCGGGTCGTGGTAGGATCTTGAGACGGTGTGATAAGCCGGTGAATCGATCGATTATAATAACTGTAAGCGGAGCATTTCAATTGTTGCGAATCGCCTTCTGCTTTTCTCCAATGGCCGCTTTCTTAGCTCGCAAATCTCTATCTGCTCTTCGTTCTCGCCGGCTTGTAAGTCTCTCTAGGTTCATTTAATTTTTGCACCTCCAGTTATTTCAGAATCAATTTCTCATCAGAATGGTCTCATGAACCCTAACTTTACTGACATCGATTGTACCGTTTGGACACTCTATTTCATCGGTAACAACTTTCCTCGGGATCAGGTTTACATTTAGATTGTCTTATTGAAACGACCTCATGTTTAAAAATTAGTGTATGGTTTTGATTGTTTGATGCAAAAGAGTGGTGGGTTTGACGGCGGCAACTCTCTTATTTTGGATCAGAATATGGGGGGGGGGGGGGCGCTTTTACTCTAATGGGCAGGTAGGATATAGTCTATTTCTCCCCCAACTGTACTCTCCTGCACGTGCTGTTCTTGCCGGATTCAAATTGCAAGACGATAAATTTGGAATAATCCTAGAACGGTGTTAGCTCAAATACTTCTAGGGACTGAAGGGGGTAGATACAAATAGGTAAATAAAAACATATATGTAGAAATCACCCTTTATAGAGGCAACGAAGATGCTAAGTGATGGATTACCATTCAGACTTTCCGTTGTCAGTATTATGGCTGCCAGTACTTTTCCTCTCTTATACTATGTGTATTTGGTTTTGACAAGTGATAGATATCTTGGTGATAGGGACATCCATTTCCTATAATAAGGTTGAAGATTCAAATTTACATTACTAGACAAAGTGGGAAAGGAGCACTGTTGGAATATCTCGTGAAGGCGGAGGAGAGGGTTTGGGGTGGTTTACCATTTTAAAAACATTTCCTACATTTTTAACTTTTTAAACTTTTAGATGCTACAGTCTGTCTGTTGATAGACTTTATCTGGAGGTGTGCAAGTCCATAGTTACTTTACTATGTTGTAGGTTCTTGGCCAATATGGTTGCTTGCATCTGTATGTAAATGGTTACATGCACGTACTTGTATATGTATATGTATATATTTGTGCATTTCCATATTTTATGGCGTAATAGCATGGTTTGATAACTTTTTCTTTCTGTGGGCACTGTAGGTTTTGGCAGGACAAGCATTGCAAGGGACTAATACACCTAATGGAACTCTTCTTGGTGCTCGATCATTTGCTACCAAGCATTCGTTTTCAACTGACAAAGGTTTGTATTGTCCTCTCCAGTCCCACTACCAAAATTCACCACTACTTACCGTGACTCTCTTGGCATGTGAATCATGTATGTGAATGAAATGGCGGTAGAAGGTTGTAGCTCACTTGAATGAAGTTTTGAGCTTTAGTGGGGGTATAAATTTTATGCACTATGGTATATAGTACCTTCCTTTCCACTGGATTGTTCACTTAGATGAGCAGTGAGGAGTACAAAATCTGAGTTGTTTAAAATTCGTTGGGGACCTTGGTCATCATTTATTTATTTAATTTAATCATATTATAGGACCACTAGAATCTTTTGTGATATTTGAAATAAGTATTACTTTTAATGGAAGATTTTGAGAGAAAAGTGGGTCATTCATTTTGGGATGGAGAGAATATATTAATCTTAGACACGATATCAATGTTTTGCTCATATCTATGGTATTAATGTCCGCAATCCAATTTCCATTGTGACTTAGATAACATGACAGCCAAAGTAGCTCATAACATGGTACATAGTAATTCTGAATGGGACCATGCAAAGTCTTGCAAGTAGAAACACCTGTCTATTATGCTGTCTAATCACCTGTTGAGAAATTCAGAGAAAATTTAAAGGGTTGAATTGTTAAGATTTGTGCATGCTGGTTTGACTTATCTTTGCAATCCTAAGTGGATTTAGAAGGTTAGGCTAATGCTTCAGAATACTTGTCCAACATGTGGTGGAACCCTGATGCATATTGGAGAGGGTAACATCATTTGCTGCATGTGTAAAGATGTGTTGTTAAAAAATCTGATCTTTCATGGAGAAAGTCATGAAACAAAAAATTGTCTTTCCAAATATTCAAGCACTGGATGCACTTTGAGCAGTTGCATGTGTGCATAGGATGAATCTATTTAATGGGGGATTGGCCCATTTTCTCTATTGCACATTATCATTCTAAATTGGCAATGCACCCTGAGTACATAGATTTGTTTTCAATAAACGCTAGGTGTTAATAGGAGGTTCTAAATGATTTGGAGAAATACTTTACTCAAGTAGTTAGTACTACTCAACTCAAAGTTCATAATGAAGTAGTTAGTACTACTCAACTGAAAGTCATTGCTTTGTTATCCGTGCATGGCTTATTTTGGGATTTCTCAGTATAACTTACTTCCATGCTCCATTGCTTTTTCTTTCTTCTCAGATGATGAAGAAAGAGAGCAGCTAGCAAAGGAGCTATCAAAAGATTGGAATTCAGGTAAGTCCTTTTAAAGAATTCGGACTGTGCGGCATTTGGATTCCCTCCCTAGTTCTGCCTTTGGCATTGGCTGTATCTGATTTTCTTTGGACTAAATGCAGTCTTTGAGCGAAGCATCAATACACTCTTTTTGACTGAAATGGTTCGAGGTCTGATGCTGACACTCAAATATTTCTTTGAAAAGAAAGTGACTGTAAGTCTTTCATGCTTCTACTAGATTTTACCTTTAAAAGTACTTTGTTCGATTGACAATTGGCCAGGTGTTTACCTTTTTGAGTAGCAAATCAAATAGCCGTTATATTGCAGATTAACTATCCATTTGAGAAGGGGCCTTTAAGTCCTCGTTTTCGTGGAGAACACGCCCTCCGACGTTATCCTACAGGAGAGGAAAGATGCATTGCATGTAAACTTTGTGAAGCTGTAAGTGCTGACCTACTATGATTTTATTGCTGTTGTTATTTCACATTACTGATATGGACCTCTGTCCATCATTGTTCTCTGTTGGTTGCCTTCATGAAATTCACTGTTGGTTACCATCATGAAACTTGAGATTTGGGTTATTATGATGTCGGTATTGGTCTTTTACTGTTCCATTGAGGTTTGTGACTATTTCCTCTCTGGGGTAGCTACTTCTTCCATCCTTCCATGGATGGACATAGTCAATGCTTCTTCCAAACTCAAAAAGGAAGAATATTAGTGAAATATTTCCTTTTGGTAATAGTTGTAAGATCATAGAAACTGCTAGACTGAACTCCCTCTTTTCTAGATCAAGGGTCCTGATGTTGCGTATTATGATGATTAGGCCCGAGTTGACAATATATGGCGTAATGGGGAAATCTGTATAACATATTCTTTATGGAAACACGATAATGTGTTGAACTGTGTGAATTGTCTCATAAACAACTTTAAGCTGTTAGAGAAAGGACAAGACGCGTATTCAATTATCTCTCTAATATGTTCCTTCAAATTGGAGGCGAATTTGCTTTCCTGTCAAGCATATGGACTTTCTAAAAGTGAAGTATGATACGATAGTAACTAGAAAAAGAGAACCAAAATAAATAGAACAAAGCAAATAAATTTACTGGTAACAGTTTGTGCAAGAGTTATGAACACAATTATACCAATAAAGTTGTCTGTATGGAAGGGACATGACATCAGTACAGTAGTTTTAATTTTGAATTCCATACCCAAAATAACTGATCCTTTTTATACATTTATAGAGAACATAATAGGATAAGACTGACACCATAAACTACAAACTAGGAATAATATCTGCTAGACCAACTGCTGAAGCAAATCAAGGGAACAGTTGCAGCTGCTGTAGTACTTGTGTTTGTCCAGAATTGGTCAACTTTTTGTCCTTTTGTCGATATTTTCTTCTGCAGTGTGTCTTGAGAGGTGGGGCGGTATCAGATAGTAGGACTCTTGACTCTTTGCATACTCTAGTTCTATATTGAACTGTGTGAAGGATATAATCAAAATTATGTCGTTAGCTATAAAAGCTGCTATTTGGAGTGCAAGAGAAAGTTATAATGTGAACATAGTGTGAAATTGGGTGAACCAGTGAACAATATAAGAATGAATATTTGTATAATAATGATAACTATTTTCTTGAAACGGAGAATGAGCATTTAAGCTTCCTAGTTGGCACTTAAGGGTTGGTATTGTACGGTGTAAGCTGAAAACACCAGTTCCAATTTCGTTTCTTGTAATGGATTTGGTCATTTGAAGTGGAATTAGTGTTACATTAATTAAATATATTTTGAATACATGTAGCACAATTGATATATTAAAAAGAATTTGATAAGTAGAATTTAGGCCCACAAATTATAAGTAGGGTGAAAAAATATAAAAAACTATGAAGTTCATATGAAAAATCTCAACAACAAATCCACTAATATGTTCATATGAAAAAACTCAACAACAAACCCACTGTAATACCACAAGTGGGAGTCTGAGGAGGGTGGGGTAAACACAAACCTTTTGTGGGGTAGGGAGGCTGATTCCGATAGACGAAAAATATCTCAACTATAAAACTAAGAAGCCGGATTGAACACCGAAAAGTTGAATCAAAGAGTTTCTATTTTGGTCTAGTGGTCAGTTTGTTTATTGAAAACCAAAATCAAGTGAACTGAAATGATAACACTGTTGTGCCAGGACCAATTGCCACCTTTCTGCAGCAGTTCAATCTAAAAAGAAGCTTTTCTTGGAGAGGACTATATATACACACATTTTTTTCTTAAAAAAAAAGGGAAGAAGAAAGGGTCTTAGGACTACATACTGCTATGTTCAATTTAAGACTTGTGTGGATGGTAGTGCTAGCATTCTACATGTTGAAGTATATCATTGTCTATGTCACTGATACAAATAATTTGGCTTCTTAACAGATTTGCCCTGCTCAAGCTATCACAATTGAGGCCGAAGAGCGAGAAGATGGCAGTCGTCGAACAACTAGGTATACTTTTATCAGTTTGTTGATGTCCCATTAGATACTTGGACATCCATGCTCACATCTATATCAACAATTTCAGGTATGATATTGATATGACAAAGTGCATCTACTGTGGATTCTGCCAAGAGGCCTGCCCTGTTGATGCCATTGTTGAGGGGCCCAACTTTGAGTTTGCAACTGAAACTCATGAGGTCTGTCATAATGAGTATATTAGCAAAAAAATGAAATAAATGAACTACTGTCACATGCCTGTACTAACATAAATTGCATGCATCAGGAACTCCTTTACGACAAGGAGAAGCTTCTTGAGAATGGAGATCGATGGGAAACTGAGATTGCGGAGAATCTGAGATCTGAGAGTCTCTATCGCTAAGTTTTTTCTTTCGAATATAAGCAGAAATTTTTATAAAGTAATCCACAAAATAAAGGGACTTGGTGAATGCTCTTCGTTGTACTTTCCCTTGTTTTTTGATTGTTGAGATGGCTCTTTTTCGTACAAATCTGTGAATGAAATAGAGCAGGATATTGAACTAGATTTCTGGTATGGCAAACCGACTGATCTGTAAATTAAGCATCCATGGTCATAGACTCAAGTGGCTGTCATTGCAATTACTCCTTTCCTAGCAATGGGGTCTTCATGGAAAAATTATATGAAACCATGATACTATGACGATCCAATTTGGATCTGGATGATCCATTTCCAGTTCTATAAGAGATTTGAAGTTTTGTTCATTTTACAAATGCCATTTATTATGATAATTGTTGCTGCAAATCAGCACCTCTTATTATGGGTACTTGTTTTTGGTGATGGATGGTCACTAGGGTGCAAAAATGGGTTCTTATATTTATTAATAGAATTATGCCCTGTTCATGATCACTGGGAATCTTCCTTCACAAAATAGCTTACTGATCATATGAATCCCTTTTCAGATCTTGAACAATGTTCAGATGGTTGGTTACAAATTTATTTATTCTCTATTTATTTTTACTTGTTTATTATACTAAAATTAAATGTTCAGTATTTTATGAAATCAAGAAATAATTTCGCACTTAGTTTCTAATTTATCCTTATCATTAATTATAGTTATTTTTCTATTATATTTTTCAAGATATTGCACGTATTATATTCAAAGGGTGATTTGATAAAATATTATTTTATTATTTACTACTTAATTTATGTGTCGTTGACAAGGATAAAAGGAGCACGTGATCATGGCATGAAGAAGATGACGTGTCGGACGTTGTTCACGTGCTATTTCATTCCCAAAATTCAATTCATTTTTCATATTTCAGCTGTGCAAACTGCCCATTCCGACACTTTAGCAAAACTCGTGTCCCATTCCGGATGTTAAATCTTTGTGCCTTCTACTGTTTCTTTTACTCTATATCATTTTATTTGTTTGTTGGAAGTGCTGTTGTCCACATTACTAAATCCCTCCCTTCTTTCATTTTTTAGTTATCAATTGTTTTTAAAATAATTTTTTATTTTTATTCGTTATTTTTAATATATTAAAAAGTTATTTATTTTATTTTCAATATTAATTATTTTTTCCGATCATTGTTACTTATGTACAATAGTAAAAATAGATGTTCAATATACTTGTCTATCTCTCTACACTTAGTTTTCAATTTACCTCTATTATTAATTATAGTAATTTTTTTATTATAGTATTCAACACGTTGTATTTATTATATTGAAAGAGTGATTTAATAAAATTATCTTTATTGTAGTATTATTTTTTTAATCTCTTGTCAAAATCAATAGATGACAACTATTATTGGACGAAGAGAGCATACATCAATAATTGTGAGCATTGCAGTATATACCAATCATTATTTTTAAAAAGTATGCAAAGTTCAAAGTAAATAAATAAAAATGAAGAGAAAAAGAAACATGAATAATGTGAACTTTGCCTAAATCTTAAGGTATACTTTTTCATCCTATTTTTTTTAAAAAGATAATTTATAGTCCTTTTCATATAGATAT
>JAABOM020000001.1:37638406-37682231 GCA_011800125.2 Solanum clarkiae | reverse complement strand
AATTAAAATTATAATATTCTAAAAAAAATAATTATCAAAAATTAATCTAAAATCGCCCAAAAATTATTTTAAGCTAATTAAAAATATCAACATAAAAAGTATTTTTTATGTTGGGCCAAAATTGGATGTCAACACCCATACCAATACTTTTTTATTTACACTAATCTGTCAACTTTCATTACAAAACTAGGAAAGAGAGTATAATTTGTGGTGATTAAAGTTGATGCGAATGTAATGTAATTGGGTGGAAAAGGTTAAAAAAAAAAAGGTAGTAGCCCTATTCCTTAATAATAGAAACAATATAAAAATATTTTTTGTGTATTGTATTAATTAATGGTGATAGACATGTTGATGTACAATATGTCCTTCACTTTTTGAAATCAACAATATGTAACAATAAAGAGCAAAGCACCGTGTTTTATTTGGTTGTACGATCCTTTTTTATTAGAAATGTTTTTTCTCTTCCATAAGTTAATCAAAACAATTAATTTGATTTGACAGAGATCAGAACACCTTTTGGTGAGGCAGAGGTTAGTGGAAAAGTAGAAATAAAGTACCTCACATCTTATGAATTATAAGTTGTGTAGTTACCATAAACATAGTAAAAACTTTGTCTACACATTGCGAGGGTTTCTCAGAAAAACAAAATAAAACGAGTTGGAGAGTATAAAACGAAGGTATTTATCTATTAAAATTGCATTGATAACGAGAAATATGTGTTGATCCTCATAAAATATGACGGAAAGTGAGACGCAACAAGTATGTGAATAAGAAGAAAATTTGTTTTAATCTGTTATATTAACCTTAATGGTATTATGATAGATTTGTGATAGTTTGAAGTTGTATGCAATTAGTTTGAAAATTAATAATAAATATTTTATGATTTTGTCCATTTATTCTTCAGTGGAGAATGATGTATAGTTATGTTTTTTACTTTTTTCGGTACCTGTTGGTGCTTAAAAGTGACATATTCGCATAGTGAATATTGATTGTAATTGTGGTATAACATAGGTAAAGTTGGATGTTAAGTATGGTTATGTAGTTGGTGTCTGGCACAATAATAAAACTTCTGTGTTGGGGCTGGTTGGTCTGTATAATGGTAGGAAATCAGTGTGGTTAATTTTGTTTGTGATGAGCTACATGGTGTGTCTAATTATGTTTATGGTGAGCTGCAATGTACTATAAATGTGACAAACCTTTGGATTTTCAAGTATTCAAGATATGGTTTTTATTTTGGAGAAACTATAAATAACATTAATAAAAAATTTAACCCGACCACCAACTGTTATACTAAAAAAACATAGGCTTTAGAACCAAATTGCCTACCATATGCAAAATGATATTCAACATGCTGAACATTGTGTTTTTTATATCATTGCTAATCAACCATACCAACAAAAGTTAACCCACCAACACCAGTACCAAAAAGAAGGTAACCTACATAAAGGAATAATTATGCACCGATAATCAAACTCGCAAACACACCAGTCTTTTTACAAAAAAGAATAAAAACATTATCAACTAATAAAGAGTACCATATAATGTACAGTACAATCACCATGTTAAAACCCAACAAGAATATCATTAAAAGGAGGTAACTACGATCCAATCTAACAAAAAGAAATTAGCAAGCCACCAACTATTATATCAATTACAGCAATCATTTTACAAATTTGGAGCTTCGAAATCTTGAACTTTTTCTAGTAAGTGTGACCTCCGTAATTCTTCTTCCTGAACACCTATGAAAGAACCCTAGACAGAAATGAAAAAAAATTAAAAAAAAGGAGTATGAAATGATTTAAGCAAACTCAAATTTTTATTTTTAATACAAAAAAAAAGTTACATTAACCTGAAATTTTGACTAATTGTAAGCAAAAACTAGAATAAACATAGGCTTTATTCAATGAAAAGTTTTCTTCTTTGACAGAGGTGGACGAATTTGCACCTTTCATCATCTTCTGTCTCTTCGACAATGGAATTTCGTCCTCAAAATCACTATCGTGTGGTAAATTACCTTCACTAATAGGCTTCTTGCCCTTGGATGCAAAACCAACATTAGCTTTACTATTCTGCAGATCATTGTCGTCAGTGGCAACCACACCGTCATCATTTTTTGGGGATGAAGAGGTGTATGCATTTAACTCAAAAGATGATCTGGAACAACAATGAGGACTACTATCCTTACTTGTAAATCTTGGGCTTTTTCAAGTTGATGTAACTTCCATTCTTGTAGTTCCTTTTCTCTTAATGAAGAATCTACATAAATACGGACATAAATTTAAAAATAAAAAATGGGGATTTGAAATCATGCAAACAACCGAAAAGTGTTTATTTCAAAAGAAACATACAAAAGTTATACTAACCTGGAAAAAGGTTGATGAATATGACCGAAGAATTTTGAAGAACCACCTTCTTCAATAAAAAATTCATTTAAAGAATGGGAAAGATTACGAAAAAAAGGTGACAGATTGGGTGCATATAGGATGAAATAATGATTAATGTTAAAAACTAACTTTTTCAATTCATTTTTTGTGCAAATAAATTTTAAAAATGGAAGTAGAAACATAGAAAATTATACTGGCGCAGCAGATGAGGCGCAACGATCAATCGCCCGTCACTCAGGTGGGTTAAATCAACCAATAAAAGATTTTCTTTTTTTGATCCCAACCATTTCTCAAGATGTGTATTTTTGTAATTAAATTGATGCATTTATAATTAAAAAGCAAATATAATTTTGGGGACAAAATTTTGTGCTGACAAGGTTCTCTATTTGGTTGTTGCCTTCAAACTTTGCTTACTTAACACTCAAAGGAAGCCTTTCCCATAAACCAAAAGACAAAAGCACATTGATCACAATCTACCAATATTGATTGTCAATAATATACATCATGAATAATTGAGTTGATAAATCTCTCTTTCGCATTTATTTATTTTTACTCATTTTTTACACTTATATAATTCTTGTAAATTTCCTTCACTATCCAATACTTCAACTTAAAAAGAAAAAAAGTTAGCTTCTATATACAAATATTTTTAAAAGAAATTTTATGTACTGTGATATCATCAAAAAAATAATTATGAGAAATTAGATTATAATAAATGAAATTACTAAGAGTATTTAAATTTTTTTTTATAATAGGTTGTTACTTTATTTTTTACATCGGTACGAGGCTTCACAATGAAAACTATTCTCTCGCTTCTATTTTACTTAATTTTTGTTGACTTGATACTTTCTTCCAAAAATTATTTATTAGGGTTTTAGCCTTTATTTTATTATAAGTTGTCCTTATTTCCTTATTAATATGCTTGAAAATCGAGGTTTGGTTGTTAGTAGTATTTATGTAGTTATTTTTGATAAAAATAGTATTAACAAAAATTCTCTTAATTTACTAGAATGAATAAATAAAAGGAATTATTTATTTTTAATATAATAACCAAACAAAATAGAATTGACAAGAATACATATTGCAGTAATAACATACCAAGAGTAATTTCACGAGTGGAGATTGAGAAAATATAGGAAGACATAGACCTTATCTTATTTTGCGGAGATACAAAATTATTTTTAAAATATTCTCAAAAATAATATTTTTAAAATGAAAAATACAATATGAGAACTTTTCAAAGGTATAAAGTAGATAAAGAAGCAATAATAATAATAAAATAATATAATAATTGAAGCAAAAAAATAATAGACACTAGCAAAAATCAAATGATAAAAGACTAATACTAACACTATCGAAATATGTACGATGCACCAAATAAGATAACACTCAAATACATAAAAGCTACAAAATATAATAGTATTGTTTTACGATGTTTTTGGTTAAATTCAAAAAGTACAACATGGATCACCTCCAAACTTTTAAGATGAGAAAGAAAGATCAATTCCCAGGCCCCTCCTTCAAGCAATCAATGTACATTGATGTAATAAGATTATAAGAATATAGGAAGATCAAATAAATCAAAAGGATGAAAGCGTCATTTCATCTGCTCAAACGGTCTCTATTTCCCTTTAGGTCCCCACTTTCAACACAAATGGCAATTCCATAGCAACACTTCCCTCTACTTTGCTCCTCTCTCTTTCGCCTATCGCCAAATAGCCTCTTCCGTGCTTCTCTCTCTCATCCATTCTCTTTCTCTCTCTAAAATGCCAACTCCATATTGATCACCTCACTATTCTCCGATACGCTTTCTGGTGTCTTACTCCATTGTGGTCGGAAATAATGTCGGTTTCCGGCGAGAATCAGAGTTCCTGGAATTCTATATCCAGTTTTTTCACTTCACGTACTCCCATTCTAGGTCTTCAGCTGTATATCGTGATTGCCGCTACCGTTGTCATTATGGTTGTTATCCTTTTTCTCATCTTTCTACTTGTCAGGCTAAATCGAAGCTCAGAACGACCTCGCATAGGAGGTAAGAAGAGCTCCACGTTGTTACCTTTGGTGTCTGATGTGATTCATGAAAACAAAACAACCGATCTCAACGAAATTGGTAAAGTAAATCATTTTTCGAAAAAGGAGGATGAAACCGTCGCGATTCTCCGAAATGAAGCACCGGAAGTGATCGAGATTGAGTCCGAGGGTGTAAAGGGCAGTTCAGAGAGTAATGAGTCGAGTACGAGCCGGAGTGATACATCGTCGGCGATCTCTGCTTCGACGGAGTCGACAAATATTGGGTGGGGCCGGTGGTACAGTTTGAAAGAACTGGAGATGGCGACTAACGGATTCTGTGCTGAGAATGTGGTCGGTGAAGGCGGATACGGTGTCGTATTTCGTGGAGTCTTACGAGACGGTTCTGTAGTAGCTGTCAAGAAGCTTCTAAACAACAAGTGGGTACTTATTTATTTAATTTAAGTTTTCATGTTTGTGGATGATTTATTTAAAAATATGAAATTCGATAGACCATTTCGCTAATTTTTTTTTTGTTTTATCACTGCTTTGATTTGTTCATAATCTCTGTTTCTTTTTTTTTTTTTTTTTTGCTTTTAAATATTTATCTTCTCTTCCCTCTGGAGCGGTTTGTTTGAGTTCATTAGCTGGTGTAATGTCTACATCTTGTTTGTTTTCTGCTTACAGGTTCCTTGGAAAAAGAATCCAAATCTTCTTAGATCTGGATTTATGTGATTATTTTTCTTTTTTGGGTCAAAGTACAATATTTGTTACTCCAGAAAAGAAAGTAAACGTTACTTTTGTTTTTATGTTCTTTTTTATCCTCTCTTTTACTTTTTCTTCATCCCTTTTTTGTTCTTTTTTTTTCATCCTGGAACTATTTGTCTCTTTTCCTTTTTCCTTCATTTTTTCCTTTTGTACCAGCCTAATTATGTTCGTTGCTAAAATCTAGACATAAGATTGGGTATTGTGCTCAGTAATGACTTTACTTCCACTTAAGCCAACCTTTATTAGCCGTAATGATTGTTGGCAACAGTGCAACTGGAAATTGAGTTAGTTTTGCTCACTGTTATTGCATTTTACAAAAGAACTATATAACAATCTGATAAGTGGAATCCGGGAAGTGTGCGCATAGTAGCTGATTTAGAATTTTCACTAAGTGGTGTTAAAATATAAAGAAGTAAAATCACGTAGAAGGCAAGGGATAATATGTAATACATGTATATAAAACAATAATTTTTACCTAGCTATACAATGTAAGTTTTCGACTGCGTATGCATAACTCACCCCTGCCTTGGGAGGTAGAGAAGTTGTTTCTTTGCAATTATTACTTCTGTTTCTATGCATATATGTCGATGAGGTGTTCAAGGTTTACTATTTTTTTGAAGTACCTATTGTTTGAATTTTCCTCCCTAAAAGTTACTTTGAACCATTATTCATCTATGACTTGATTGTATACAGGGGTCAGGCAGAGAAGGAATTCAGGGTGGAAGTTGAGGCCATTGGCAAAGTAAGACACAAGAACCTTGCGGGTCTTCTTGGTTATTGTTCAGAAGGTGTTCATAGGTAATTCATTACAGTTAATATGCGTAAACATGTGCAAAATTCCTGTCTCTGTCTTCAAATACATCTGTTAAATCTACTGGCTATCCAGGATACTAGTGTATGAGTACATTGACAACGGCAATTTGGAGCAATGGCTACACGGTGATGTAGGGCCTGTTAGTCCTCTAACATGGGAGATTAGGCTGAGAATTGCAATTGGAACTGCTCGAGGGTGAGGCTTCTGTATTTTCTTTTCACTACATGATATGTTTCTTATTCCTCCTCATGAATAAAAATTGCTGTAGACCTACAGCATTTTCTTGATGTGCACTTCATTTGGAAATTACCTGACAGTCTTCTCTCTTTGCTCCAATGTTGATCGACAGTGTAAACCCATGGTTATAGGAAGCTTTGTATCTCCTAACAATTCCTTCATACATATCCTTTTCAACAGCTGTGACTAAAGTTTGACATATTACATGACACATGTTCATGCTTCGACAATTTGCTATTGGTCATTCAACCTTGAGTTTGAAATCTATGGGCTGCATATTTTTCTCTGTGTAAAAAAAAGAAAGAGATACACATCTTCAGTGTGTGCATGGCTTTATTTTTCTTAACTCATTCGACATGATTAATTAATTTTTTTAAAATATATTTTCTTGTGACAGACTTGCCTATTTGCACGAAGGTTTGGAACCCAAAGTTGTGCATCGTGATGTTAAATCAAGTAATATTCTGTTGGATAGGAAGTGGAATCCAAAAGTATCAGATTTTGGACTTGCAAAGCTACTAGGATCTGAGAAAAGCTATGTGACTACCCGTGTTATGGGGACTTTTGGGTATGCCCTTTCTCTAATCTTTCTGAACTTTTATAAGCTATACTATGTAGATGTTTAGTGCTAATTATGGATGATGTATTGGCACAGATATGTATCTCCTGACTATGCCAGTACTGGTATGCTTAATGAAGGGAGCGATGTGTATAGTTTTGGTGTTATGCTCATGGAGCTTGTTACAGGAAGAAGTCCTGTTGACTATTCAAGACCTCCCGGGGAGGTAAGACCAATTTTCCCTTGTCATTGCTGTTCCCACTGCCAAAAATATATACATAAAAAATAAAGTTAAAATAAGATAAGGACCTCATCTAGTGGGGTTGAATCTGTTCATAAAAGGACCTCCTCTAGTGGGGTTGAATCTGTTACATTCTGAAAGATCTTTTGGCATTATCTTGACATCATTACAAGAAAATTGCAGATGAATTTGGTCGATTGGTTTAAAGGAATGGTATCAAATCGACGTGGTGAAGAGTTGGTTGACCCATTAATTGAAGTCCATCCTCCTCCTAGATCCCTAAAGCGGGTTTTGTTGGTCTGCCTTCGCTGCATAGATATGGATGCCAACAAGCGGCCAAAGATGGGTCAAATAGCACATATGCTAGAGGCTGATGAATTTCCTTTCCGTTCAGTAAGCCATCTCACCCAGTGGCCTTTGATTGACTGAAAAATGTTTTCTCCTATTTGTGGTTTCATTTATTAGTCATTATTTTTGGCATATAATGCTCAGTCACTTGCCACTGGCCCTTTGGATTTCTCAGTCATAAAAGAAATGCTCATCAATCAGTTGTTTCTATTAGCATGTGTTCAATTTGCTTGTCAAAGCATAATAGGTCATGTAAGTTTTTGAACACTACTACATGATAAAATGCATTACAACTTATTCATCCAGACCCTTCCAATTGCTGAAATTGGCTTTCTTCCCTTTTAGTGGTTGCAACTGAAGTAGAGTAACCCTTAAACTCAGATTGGTTTGGTGGAATGCCTCTGGTCTTTTCCCAGTCAGTTAGAATTAGAGTGGTGGGTGCCACCAACTTCATTCAATATGTTCACTTTAATCAACTTAGCATGGCCCAGTATCAACAACATACCCAGTGGAATCCCACAAATGGGGTTTTGGGGGAGGTAGAATATACGCAGACCTTACCATTACCTCATATAGGTAGCTAGGCTGTTTCCTAGTGCATCACTAAAGCACCAGACAATAGTATGTATTTTGCACCTGGACATTTCATGTTTCTTTGGTATGAGTCATGTTTCTCTTTACATTGAATACGACATATAAATTTACAATTTGGATAAGTGATTAAAGGTATATTAGTAGTCTGTCTCACTCTTGCTCTGCTTGCCCTCTCTTTCATTGAAAAGGAACTATTTTCTTAGTAATTTGTTTTTGAAACGATTCTGTTTTTCCCCTTTTGCAGGAACCTCGACTAGTCCAGGAAAAAGATCCTCTAAATCCACGTTCAGCCAGTATCAATAGAGTTAAACTAGCTACTAAGGATGAGGCGGGTGATGATGAACAAAAAGGGAGATGATTACCCCTTACTTGGTACGAAGGGTTTTATATACATGATATGTTAGTATGTATATTCTTTTGAATCATTTCCGCTCAGTCCCAGTTTATTCCTACAATTTTATTTTTGTGTCGCAATCTGTGCTATCTGCCTATGCAGGCTCTCTATCTTAGTCAATTTTGTAAATAAACATAGTTACAGTACACAATGTCCCTAAATTGACTCAGGATAAACACTTGCATTATCTTAGTTATTTACAAACTACTTATTAGTTTACTTATGAAATGCAGAATAGTAGATTGTTTGAGGAAGGTTTACCAACTTAGTTTTAGCCTGTGTTTCTTGCCGGTCGGTGCTTATTTACAGTGCCTTCTACCACTTGCTGCATGTTGTAAAATTGTAATGAATGCAGTCATGAATGGAATTTCAGGTAAAAGGCTCCGTGGTATTAAATTCCTCATTCACGAGAACGAAATGAGTAAAACTTTGGGTCCATATTTATTGGCACATTCAATTTTTGGGATGGTCATTTGAAATTTACTTTATTGCATTGAAGTTATTAAACTAATTTCTGTAACGAAAGTATATATATGTATGTTATGAAGATACACTAGTTTATTTTGCAGAGAAGAAGACATGCTTTGAAAGTACCAAAACTCCAAAAGCCATCACTAAGAGTAATACTCAAATACTGTAAATGTAAAATTTCAGCTAGAAATTTTAAGAATTTGCTATAGGAGGATTAGAAAGGGACGTTTAAAAATTGAAGCCGGTCTGCTTAAAATGGAAAAATAACCAAAAGACTTCAAGTCCCTAAAATGTTTAGACTTTATATTGCGACAATTTTTCCCTTCACATGTATACTATGTCACTAATTTACCATGTATTATTTATGTAGTATAAATTTCATGTATTGGTAGCTATATATTTACATAATACGGTGTCAACTTTTATAATGTGGCTTTCTAATTGGTATATCTAATAGTTTTCACAAAATGTACCTGCTAAATTGTTTACATGGAGGTCAAGAACACTTTCGATTATTAACAATGAAATTTCACAATGTTACCAAGTAAAGATAATAATTAAGGCAAGTAAAATAATTAGTCCGGATACTGATTTTTAGTCATGGGTCCAAGAGCGATCTAGTGAAGCAAATGAAGTAAAATAAAGACCCAACAAATCAAGAAGGCTTGTAGCACGAGAAATAAATATACTACTTCAGATTAGAAAACCCTTACAAATATAGGAAATAGACTATTTATAGGTGATAACAATGACATATCAACCAACATGAAAGCTCCCTTCGAGTTCAAAGTACTAAACCAATAGATGATAGCCTCATGGCCATGTATAAATGTTTTTAGCAGCTCCGGCCAATATTGTTCATATCCAGTCATGCTCAGACAATCTGTACGATAATATTCGCATATCAATCATTTTTGTCCTTTGGACCACATCATTGGGACACAAATATTTCCTCTTCAGTCGTATGTCCATTTGCTTGTTGCTGATGAAGTTCTTTTGTTACCTTATCGGGGACTATTTGTTGAAAGTCTAATCTTGCCAAGTTCTCCTTGCTTCTCTTAGACCTTATCACCATGTATCTTCCATCATTGTTGGCACGTATTCAGGTTAATTCAACCCAATACAAAAAGAGAGCTTAGCTAGTTTTTTATCATAATTTTTTTAAATTTATCTTCAAATAGATCATAAAATTTGATTAAATTTAATTTTTGAAATTTTCACTCACAAAATATCATTTTTTTTCCAAATAAAATGTATGTCCAAAACAAACTTGAAGTTCCAAAAATGACAATTTCTAATTTAACTTCTTTGTAATGAATGACTCGAACATGCTTTACTTATTTGCTAAGCAGAGAGTAACTGATGTATTAGAACAACGCAGAAAAAGCCATGAGTCCCTGCTTATCCGACACGTGTATGCCCTTAATTCCATATTCGAACGTGCACTCTTCACCTTTCACCATTTCGGATTGAATACCTTCAACAAACATATAAATACTCATTTCTCACAGATATAATCAACGCTTTTCTCTCCGACGACATCAAACAAACAATCACCAGATCTGTGGCGTCAAACTTCAATTACAGATCCACAAACTTCCCAGTGCCAATGGAGGAGAAGTTGGTACAGCGATTGGAGTCGGCGGTAACGCGGCTGGAGGCGCTATCAGCCACCGGCTTCCGTTCCGGAGGTTCCATCGGGACAGGCGATGATACAGCGGTTTTAGATCCGTCGATTATTGCATTTGACGATCTGACGTCGCAGTTCCTCGGAAAGGTTTCGAGTGCTGCGGAGAAGATTGGAGGACACGTTTTGGATATTACTAAGATTGTTGAGGCCGCTTTCTCTGCTCAGAGAGAACTTCTCATTAAGATCAAGGAGACTAAGGTAAGCTCAACTCTCTGATCAGCTTATAAAAAATACGTATAATGTATATATGTACGTATGTGTGTATATATATTTATGACCATGTTGTGTGAGCCAGCTTGCATTCATCTCCATTAGTTCCGTAGGATATAGTGTGTGAACCCCTTATTGTACCCTGGCTCATTATACTGTTCACTCTTTATATGTGTTCAAACATTTTGAATCAAGTTATACTTTAAACTCCCCATTCTATATAGTCTGCGTAAATGTCATTGCTTAAGATAATAAGTTTAAAAAATCTTATAGTTACATGTTATGTCATATTTAAGATGAGATATTTCAGAAATCTTCTCTGTTAAGCTCCATGTTGAATCAAACTAAGATGCATAAATTGGAACACAGGGTGTGTACAATTTCTGAATTGTGAGGAAAGTTTTGTTTGATAATGTGCATACAATAGTGAAATTGCAAGGGCTTATATGGTGCAATATGTATGTTTTTTGGTCTTCGTTATAGTATCTGTTTCTTATCATTTGATCACCATGAATAATCTCTTTGATTAGCTTCATTTGGAGCCTAGGGATTGTTGCTTGATCTATCTGTAGATGGAAGAATTTCAAATGGAATTATGCTTGTTTGTTTTCTTTTTGCTAGCTGAAAAAGTGATCTGCTGTCCGTAGTCTTTTGATTGAACTCTGTATTTCGCGAAAGAGGTGTAGACTTGTCAATGTGTATTTCATCGTAGCTAGTCAGAAGTGTAATTGCTTACCGTTTGCGGTTTAAGTGCGTTAATTAGTGAAAATACAGAAGGGTACTCTTTAATACTGCACAAAATTATTTTTTTAATCAATGATGCTTTTATTTGTATACTTGTTCAAGTTTTATCTCGATTCTGTAGAAACCAGACAACTCAGGTTTGGCTGAATTTCTCAAACCATTGAATGATGTGATCGTGAAAGCTACAAAAATGACGGAAGGAAACCGGTCTGATTTGTTCAACCACCTAAAGTCTGCTGCTGATAGTCTATTGGCTTTAGCATGGATTGCCTACACCGGAAAAGACTGCGGTTAGACATTTTTTAATCTCTACACGTTCTAAGTCAGAGGGCAACTGTTGAACTTCTCATTTTTTCTTTTCTAGGCATGAGCATGCCTATTGCATATGTGGAAGAGAGTTGGCAGATGGCTGAATTTTATAATAACAAGGTAATTAGGCCTTTTCTAACAGTTCAGATCCTCCTCTCAATTGCTCTCTCTTGGTAGAAGGAATCTTCAATATATTTTTACAGAACCTGGACAAACTAGGTGGAAAAGGGTCTGTAGTTTTGTTATTCCCTACTTTTCTGGTAGATGTGGTGGTTTTTTGATTGCTTCCCTTTCTTCTTGGTTTGACTGATAGAACCATTTTCACCAAAGAAGTGAATGCTTTTTTTTGCGCCCCAACTTTTTTCTTGTCTTTCCCTAGTATGTTGGAGGTTGCATCTCGGAACATGTCACTTGAAAAAAAAAGGGTACAGTTATTCTTTCCCTTCGGAATGAAGGAACGCACATAAATGGTATTTCCATATTTTCTGGATGTGTGAAGTGCCATCATATTTCATAGACGTTTCTTGCTGGTGAAGAGGGCTGAGGACTTACTATTATTGATGTTGTACTTGAGTGAAAAGTATGCAGTTAATTATTTCCCATCTGAACGAGTGAACGCATGTAAATGCAACTTCCATATTGTGTGGAGGAGAATAGTATGGAGGTATTTGAAAAGAGGGCGGAAAAAAAAACTTACCATTATTGGGAATGGTTGCTCCCCCACATTTAGAGCAAAACATACTACCAGAATAATAAGAAGGAAAAATATAATATTCAAGCTACACTAAATGTATTTTGCTACCTGAACACCTTTTAGTTTTCTGAATTTGTGTACCCTTTGGTTTGTATTACCACCTATAAATCTCGAAGTTATCTTCTAACTTCTGTAAAATATTTTCAATATGTTTTAGATTCTCGTGGAGTTCAAAAACAAAGACCCAAATCATGTTGAATGGGCAAAAGCTTTGAAAGAACTTTATCTTCCTGGATTGAGAGATTATGTTAAGAGTCACTATCCATTAGGTCCTGTATGGAGTGCTACAGGGAAAACTGTTGTATCTGTACCGTCGAAAGCTCCTTCACCAAGTGCTCCTGCTCCTCCAGCTGCTCCTCCATCTTCTCTCTTCAACTCTGAATCTCCTCAGGCTTCATCATCACGCCCCACGAAAGGAATGTCCGCCGTCTTTGACGAAATTAATTCGGGAAAGTCAGTGACTTCTGGTAATTTTCCCTTCCCATGCTCATGTATAATATAAATAGAAGTTATACCTTTATCTGAATGTTTCCTTCTAGGACTGAGAAAGGTAACAGATGACATGAAGACAAAGAACCGTGCTGATAGAACCGGCGTTGTTAATGCTGGCGAAAAGGAAGCCCGCGTGAGCTCACCCTCTGTCTCTAAAACTGGACCGCCAAAATTGGAGCTTCAGATGGGCCGTAAGTAAGTAAAGAATAGGCATCAATCAATATCTATGTGCAATTCTCTGGATCATTCCTAACTTTGCTGTCATGGTGCTGGCAGATGGGTGGTTGAGAATCAAATAGGAGAAAAGAACCTAGTTATTGATGATTGCGATACAAAGCAATCAGTATATGTCTATGGGTGCAAAGGTTCAGTTCTACAGATCAAAGGTAACTTAATTCTACTCTATAAGTGAAGTAGGATAAATTAGACAATAACGAAGTGGGTTTATGTTGCACTTGTATTGATATACTGGTGTCACACAGGAAAAGTCAACAACATCACAATTGACAAATGCACTAAGATGGGAGTTGTATTTGCGGTCAGTGATGAACTTCAAGAGAAGTACTTTAAATATTGAAGGCTGCTGTATCCTCCACTAAATGGCTTACCTGATCATCTAAATTTGGTGCACAGGGTGTTGTGGCAGCTTGTGAGGTTGTCAATTGCAACAGTGTAGAGGTGCAATGTCAGGTATCAAAACTTGAGTATTAGTAATTATATAACTATGTTTTTATGAGACTAATGTTAAACCTCCTTTTATGTGGGATACTAGGGCGCATCTCCTACAATTTCAATCGACAATACAAATGGATGCCAGTTATACTTGAACAAAGATTCTTTGCAGAGTTCCATTACCACAGCTAAGTCAAGTGAAATCAATGTTTTGGTTCCTGGTGCTGGGCCTGATGATGATTGGGTAACGTTGTCGTCTCTCTCTATCTCTCTCTCAGTTTTATTTCGGTATTGTGGATAAAGCTTTGCATTAAGTCAGATATCGCCAATATTCCTTACATTTGTGCCTGTGAAAATGAACTTGTATTTTGTAAGAAATGGTTGCATGTGTAGGTATAGTGTTGGGGTTTTTTTTTTAAAAAAAAAAATTATAAAGGTAACATTTGTATATCAATCATCAGCTCAAAGCTGGTATCCAAAAATTTACATATCCTACCTCCACAAATGTGTGTCTAGCAAAAACAGAATACTAAGAAAAGATGAGAAAAAACTATCCCTAGATCCCTCTTCATCTTTATAAGGATCCTAGAATATCTATCTTTTTTTTTTTTTTTGAATGATCCTAGAATAACTGCAATAGCCTCATCTTTATACTCTGAGCTACACCAATAGCAAAAAGTGATAATGCAGTTCATTTTAATCTTGTGCAAGGGGCTGTTCTTTTCAAACTCCTAGCATGTCTTTCTTTCATATGGTCCACCAAATAACTGCTGGGACAATTCTCCATCTGCTCTTATCTGTGCTGCCATTCCCCTCTATACTCCAGCTCTCTAGAGCCTGTGTTGCTCTCTCAGGAACAGTCCAATTTATGCTTCTGAAGCTAGTAAAGCTCTGTAGTGTTGGAGCTTGTCATCTCTGATAATTATGTTCTGTTTACTACACCATCTACAATCGTATGGTAAACCTAAGCTACAGGTTTAAAGGGATCATGCATTCTTTACGACAACAACATATGCAGTATAATCATCCCACACGTGGGGTTTGGGTAGGGTGGTGTGTACACAACCTTAACCCTTCCTTGTGAAGATAGAGAGCTTGTTTCTTTTGGACCATCTGAAAATGCATGGTAGTCTTGCTGCATTTTCCTTTTTATTTTTGCCTTTGTGCTTTATCCTAATGGATTTCACGTAAGCAAGCAAGACTAGCTTTTCAACCTGGAAAGTTGATTATGGATTTAGGTGCCTCTTCACTCTTCTTTTAAATAGAGATTAAACTGCATCTTATGAAGCAAAGGGGCTAAATTCAACTATCAGATTTCATGTTTTAGATGAAACTAATTAAAGCTTTAATGTATGCACATTGTTGCAGGCTGAGCATGCTTTGCCACAGCAGTATGCTCATGAATACAGGGATGGACACTTCGTGACTACTCCTGTCTCCCACTCTGGAGCTTAACTGGTGAAAAATTCTACATACAGTTGTTTTCCTTTTTATTTTTTTGATTATTTTTTTATTTGCCAATTTGATATAGAGTTGAAAGATGGTCAATTTTTTTTTCTTGATTGTAAGGTATGTTCTGTACCTTATGCCTTTTTCCTGGAGTTTCTGTGGGAGTTTGTTCAAACTTCAAAGTAAGGGACATTGTGACTTTTGTGTTGTGACATTTTTGTTATTTATACCAGAGCTTGACCTTTTAAAGCTCTCTTTTTTGCGGAATATTATATAATTTCCACAGCCCATGTAAACTTCCATTCAATGTTACAATAGAGAAGTCCTAATCAATTGGAAAAACTGTGGTCAACTATGACATTGTTCCCTTAAGCATATTCTGGTTGTGGTGTTACCCTTTTTAGTGCATTTCGTGTTTTTTTTTTGGGTTGTACTTTATGTTGTTAAATAATTACCTTTTTTGGATACGACATATCCAGAAATGTTTTTGTAATTTGTGGTTTTAGGTTACAGGATGCGAGTCTTCAGTCGACCCTGTTTTCCTGATGCAGGGGTAGTAGGTGAGTAGTGGCTAACTGACAAAACCAGCCTCCTATTTTCTGAGTAATCTTGGTATATTGTTCCCAGAATGGACTCCTATAATGTGTCTGTGATATGTCGAACTAGCTTTAGACTGATCTAACTAGCCTCAGGGGGTTCACTCTTTTTTGTGGTCCTCCAACTACAATTCGGGGGAAAATGGGAAGTTGCTTTCTGTGAATGCATTGGATACAGAAACTAAAGATGTGTAGTCAAAAGAACCAATCCCTGTCTTATAATTCGCCTACTATATAGGATTTCCAGCCGTCTGAAACATGGTTAGAACTCATTTAGTTGCTTCAGCGAGCAGGGCAATCCTAGCATGTTCAAAGGGACGGCCGTGAGGTGTTTGCTCCTTAGGTCTTTTACTGTAGGTTACTATTTTTCCAGTTGGCTAACAAGTAACAAAGCTTTGTTACTTAGAAGAAGGTTAAGAAGATACCACTCTTTCTGAATAGTCATGTCCTTTGGAATTTGAATCCTGAGATATTAATAACAAAAATTAATCAATTTGAAGCACCAAAATTTCATTTGGTATCTTGGTTAGCCTCTGGCGCTATTTTTGGTAACGCTATGTTCTAGTTTGCCTTTGTTGGTTTTAAGTGTTTGGGTAGCTGGAAATGGCTCATTTGTTGGTTCTCCAACATCCCCGAATTCGGAGTTCCGACTCTTGAAGTAGTACTACTATTTCCACTTCAATATATTACAAAAAGATGTGCTATTGCTTGGTATGCTTTGGCAAATGACCCTTATCTTATAGTACTTCCAAAATAATATTTGATTATTTTTGGACAATTAAGAGAAATTATTAATTACTCTTTTTGCCTTTGACAACTCACAAATTGTGTCCCACCTCATATAACTGATGGTGATATTATAAATAATAAATTCCAAACTTTGAAGAGAATTCTTCAGTACTGGCTTAAGTGGAGATAAACGAAAAATCCTCCATCTCCAGGTGGCTACCTTTTCTTTGTCTAGTCTGCTTACCTGATAATATAGTTTCTCTTCGATAAAGACTTAATGACTTAATTATTCCATTTTGTCCTGTAGCTGAGTTAATTAAACTTTATTTAATTAAGTTGTGGAAACAATCACCTGTAATGCTTAATACGTCGTTATGTCAATGTTTGCTTCGAATGGCTTTACAATTGAGTCGTGCACGATTAGATTACACACTTAACACTAGCACCATACCATTAATATGTCTCCTACAATAGCAAACCTCGGACTTTATCAATTTTGCTTTCTAACCAAATAAGAAAACAGGCACACAAACCTATGTTCCTTATCTTTATCTAACAAGATGCTAGATGCCTAATGTGTGCCACGTAAATTATGGAAGGGTGTCTATAGACGGTAGCGAAAAGGGTTTATCTGAATTCATTTTATTAAAAAATTTATACATGTATTCTTATTATCGAGCCCTTTAGTGAATCATTTTCAACACTAGCCAGGAGTAAAGGGGTTTGACGTGGGGTGGGGGGTAGGAAGGGAAGCCCGCTCCTCTCTTTTGTTTCTTGTTTAATTTTTGGGATGTAGGGGTCCGTTTTGGTACAAATAGAAGTCAAAATATTTGCTCTCTATAATATTTTCCATAATTATACACGTATTTGTTTTACATAGTGGATATTTAATTGTAATTTTAAACTGATTAATGATTTGTAATCAGTTAAAACCTCATGCCATTTGTTTGGGAGCCATTCACCACGAAGGGAAAGAAGTAACTGACATAAAGAGCTTAAATGGAATATTTAAGGATTTTGCTGCACTTCTACGACGCAATCATATGCCATTACTACTCCCTCCATTTCACATTATCTATTGACATCTTATAAGGTGCGATCAAAGTTGTGGAAAGAATTTGATTTTTAAAATAAAATTAGGGGTAAAAATGATTGTCATAAAAAAAAAATACTTATTCTTTTACCATGTAATTTGCTAAAAGTCTTTAATGATGGTAGGTGTGATTTAGGTTTGTCTTCGTACTAGTAATATATTTATTCACCATTATTTAACCTGTATGGTCATAAAGATATGATAAATTATCTCATGAATAG
Source organism: Solanum clarkiae (assembly GCA_011800125.2). NCBI lineage: Eukaryota > Viridiplantae > Streptophyta > Magnoliopsida > Solanales > Solanaceae > Solanum > Solanum clarkiae. Next base: position 37,664,455 of record JAABOM020000001.1, on the reverse strand, counting down.
AGTATTCCGACGAGTGATTGAATCTCATTTGTTTTTTAAGTTCACTAAGTTTGATATAATAGAAATGTTTAGAGATATCTCCCATTTGAATCCTTTTTAAATCGAGCTCGTCATATAAAATTTGATTAGTGTGATTTAGAGTGATAATTTATACATATTTAATAAACTTATTAATACAAATATATTTTTTCAATAAAAATTACTTAATTTGATCAAATTCGTATTCAGACTTCTAGCTCCACTTTGTTTATAGAGTTTGCCACTTGTTACACAAAATCAAGTTTATATCTCTAACGCGCACCTAAAGTACAGCAATTGTGAAGTTCCTAAGAATTTTTCCCCCAAAAATTTACTTCTTCTTTCACTTTTTTTAGTTATTTATTATTTTTAACCTGATTTTTCACTCTTCTTGTCACTTTAGTAAAGTAAGTACAAAAAGAATTAGTTATTATTTCTTATTTGGTTTATTTCAAAAAAATTTACCCATCTTATTTTTTTGCAAAATTTTAATTTTTAATTTTTAATTTTCACTTTTCACACGACATGTTTTAGGCTACAAGATTAAAGAACATTTTAGTACATTTAACATAACTTTAGTTAAGATCATAAGATTAAAAAAAATTATTTGATCAAACTAAATCATTCTTTTTTATTATTTTTAAGAATTAATACTTTAATCAATTAATAGAAATATTCTTATATTTATTAAAAGTACATGAAAAATCTAAAATAAAGCAAAAAAAAAAAAAAACTCGACTAAGGAGGTGTATATAAGTCCACCTTACCAAGACAAAACCATAAGCGAAACGAAACCGAAAAACTAAGTCTACTACTCTACTGTCCTATGCACAGTTGCACACTGACCCCACTTCAACGTTCCTAATAAATATCATTATTTTACCATTAAATTCCTCCTCCTCCTTCATTCCTCTCCACATACAAACTTCAATGGCTACACAAAAACTCTCCAGTTTCTTCCTTATCTTCCTTGTTTTATTGCAATCTCTTTCTTCTGCAGGTAACTTTTCTCTTTCAATTACTTTCACTGATTAAGACGCGAATCCACTTTTTCCTGAAATCGAATAGATACTTTTACGCTTTAACTTCTCCAACAGAAAAGCTTCACTTCTTTTCTGCTGCATACCTTTTTTCGTTTCCCTTAGTAGACGCATCCAGTTCAGTTAGTGAACACTTGTTAACCATTTGTTCAAATTTGACAGCACAGACAGATTTTATTGTAATTAAAATTAATTGTCTTTATCTGAAAATGACTTGTATGATTAAACAATTTCCAATGCCATTTTTGAATTTTATACTGAATCGACTTGGCTGACTCATAGTAGTAACTATTTCTCCTTGCATTTCAGAGTCGCAGGCTTTTATCGGTGTAAACTACGGCCAAGTCGCCGATAATCTCCCGCCGCCGGCGGAGACGGTGAAGCTTATCCAGTCGACGAGCATTCAGAAGGTGAGGCTGTACGGAGCGGATCCGGCCATCATAAAAGCGTTGGCGAATACCGGGATCGGAATTGTGATCGGTGCTTCCAACGGAGACATCCCGGCGCTCGCCGACGACCCGAATTTTGCCGGGCAATGGGTGAATTCCAATATTTTGGCGTATTATCCAGCGAGTAAAATAATTGTGGTGAATGTCGGTAATGAAGTCGTGACTTCAGGAGATCAGAACCTTATTCCCAAACTATTGCCTGCCATGCAAAATGTCCAAAACGCCCTCAATGCTGGTAGGTGGTGGTTGAATTATAATCTTTCATTTTGACTGCTTTCTTACGCGGAATTTACAAGTCAAGTCATCTAATTTTTTTAAATCAAATTCGACATAGATTTCTCAAGTTTTAAATAAAGTTTACCAATAAAATTCCTTTTCATTCCAATTTACATGACAAGTTTTAATTTAACACAAATTTTAAATAAAAAATGAAGACATTTAATTGTAATCTAAAATAAATCTTAAACATCAATTGACGATAAATCATTTTACTAAAAGATAAATAAATAATTTTAAAGCTAAAGTTATTTTTAGGTATAAAAATATGTCCTTTTTAATTGGTATAGAGGACGTACATACTCGGAAGAGTATAAGTTACAATATCTTTTACTCCTATATTTACCCTATTTCATTTTTTACAAAATATTATGTTGTTCGATTTTTGTTCAGAAAAAACTTTTGGCATATTTTTAGAAGTTGTGATTTTAAACACCTCGCGAAAAAAAAAAAAGAAAGAAGATTTCATATAAAATGGACTGAAGAGTTTGAAAAATTTGACGTTAAAAAGATACTTATTTGATTTGTTAAAGTTGATAGTATCAAGTCTATATTGGAATGACCAATTGGACCAACTTAACTGTATGTACTATACCTATTACTTTTTGAATATAATAAAAGTATGTCTTGAAAAATAAGAATAAATTAGAAAATAAGTGTAAATTTATTTTTTAATTTAACAAGATGAATAAATATTTAAATGAATAAATATTATTAAAGATTTATTTTAGTATACTGAATATCTATGAATTTCAGGTGGAAAGAAATTGATTGCCAACTCTTTGAACGAATAGGCTGGTAGAATAAGTTGTTTGAGAATAAATTATTGGATTGAGAATAGTAATTAATTATTAGTTCAAAAATCTTTGCACGTGGTAATTTTAACCAAAATGGTGCCCCCAACGCAGCTTCACTTGGTGGTAGAATCAAGGTATCAACGGTACACGCCATGTCCATTTTGTCTCAGTCCGACCCGCCTTCTTCCGGGTTATTCAATCCAGTATTTGGGGACACACTGAAAGATCTGCTGCAATTTCTCAAGGAAAATGGGTCACCTTTGATGATCAATCCATACCCATTCTTTGCATATCAGAGTGATCCAAGACCTGAAACTTTGGCATTTTGTCTCTTCCAACCAAATGCTGGCCGAGTCGATTCGGGGAACGGTATCAAATACATGAACATGTTTGATGCACAGGTCAGTAATTCACTTATATCACTTTTTACGTAATTTCTAAATATATGATATATTATATTATTAAAAATAACGAAAATGTCAAAATTTTCACCACGGGACATTTAGTAAGGCTTGTAGTTAACTAATTTTGTTTACCGCTTACTTGCATCGAACTGACACATTCTTTCAAGAGCATGTGCAGGAAAGCTAGTGTAGTACAAGAAAATATTTCTACTATAAATTCTCATACTCTCTCACTGTTGAATACTTGAATTGTCCCTCATATAATTATTTTGTATAAATAGTACTCCCTTCGTTCCGTTTTATGTGGCACCCTTTTTTTTTAGTCTGTCTCAAAAAGAATGTTGCGTTACTCAAATTAGAAATAATTTACCTTTAAAATTTCCTTTTTACCCATAATGAAATGATTTTTTCAACCACATAAATATCTAATAATGATTTTCTTAAACACTCATGTAATTTGATAATTGGCAAGACAATAATAATTAAGATTGACCAACTATCCATAACCAGTATTCAGTGACCTCTATTTCTTAGCCTTTTTTGTGCAATTTGATGGGACCTAAAAAGAATCTAGTGCTCTGGATCTTGACTCTTGCGTGTTGATGACAGCCTGTTTTTTCATAAAAGAATTCATTGGACAAGGTTCTGATTCTAAAATGGTTTCCAATATTTAATGAGAAAACTTGACTCTTACATCTGAAAGGAATACAATTTTGTAAGAAAAATTATTACTGATTTCATTGGAATCTGTTTGGACATATTTAAAAGATCGCAAACTGAAGATAGTTCTGCAAAGTTGGGTGTGCAGGGCCCAGTAAAATGCTATACTTTTAAAAGAATATATTCCATCAAAATTCTGCAAATGAAAATATACATTTGAAAAAGTAGTGCAAGAGATATTTTCATGTATGGTACCATGTTGTTTTGATAATTTTCATTTTCTCCAAGATAGAGACAGATTAGGATTTAGAACAAATGAATTTGGACTGGACAGTTTATTTATTCATTGTACACACTTTTAAAGCTTTTTATTTTAATGCATCCATTGAGAGTATATATAATTCGAGACGAAGATATTTAGTAGGAAGCACATATCAATAAATTGTCCTTAATTAGTTGCTCAGGTTAATGTGAGGAAATTCTTGTGTGTGTGCAGGTTGACGCTGTACATTCGGCCCTGAATGCGTGGGGATTTAAGGAAGTTCAAATTGTAGTTGCAGAGACAGGGTGGCCATACAAGGGAGATCCAAATGAAGTAGGCCCAAGTATGGATAATGCAAAAGCTTATAACGGTAACTTAATAAACCACTTGAGGTCTATGGTTGGCACTCCATTGATGCCTGGCATATCAGTTGATACCTACATCTTTGCCCTCTATGATGAGGACTTGAAGCCTGGACCTGGCTCGGAACGCTCCTTTGGACTTTTCAAGCCTGATCTTTCCCCGACTTACGATGTTAGCCTCTCGAAAAATGCACAGGTGAGAACAATATTTTACCATCCAATTAGTTTCAGAAAACGTGTTTGAGCCAAAAACAGAGGACAAGTTCCAAGGACGAAGAATATGACTATTTTCTCTTAAATTTATACGTAGATTTTAGGTTTTCAAGAGCCAGATAGGCAACTTCTGAAGATTATAATCATTTATATTATATGACTAAAGAAATATTTCCTCCTGTCCAAATATTAGTCGCTTTGGCAAAATGTGTATATTTCAAATTGTTTTAGAAAGACTAAGGAGCACAATTAGTGGTGTGTTAATCAAGTGATACATTTAAGAGAGACAATTATTTTTATAATTAAGATTATTCTAACATCTTTCTTAACAAGTGTGCAAAAATCGTCAGAGACGAATAATACAGGCAGAAGGTAGTATATACCGATGCATTAGAATAAGAAGCAGGGGATAGAGAAAGCACTATATTAGGAATGAAGACCAGTATTCAGATCCTTATTATTTCTGTGCTTTTTGTGTCTTTTGTTAGACTCCTACAGCTCCAGTAACTCCAGTGAGCCCTGCTCCAACTACACCGACAACTCCAGTTACACCAGCTCCAAAACCAACAGGATCAGCTACTTGGTGCATGCCAAAGCCGGGAATTCCGGAATCTGAATTACAGTCCAACCTTGACTACGCTTGTGGCATGACTGGTATTGACTGTAGCCCCATTCAACCAGGCGGTCCTTGCTTTGAACCAAATACTGTTGTATCGCATGCTGCTTATGCTATGAATATTCTTTATCAAACTGCTGGCAGGAATCCCTGGAACTGTGATTTCTCTCAGACCGCTTCTCTTACCTCAACAAATCCTAGTAAGTTTCTTCTTCTCATCTTGCACCAACACTTCCCCACAATACCATTTGAGTTCTTATTGATTGAACATGTTTCCTCTTGTTTGGTTTACTGGGGTTTAGCTTGCATTTTAGTTCTCATATAAGTAATATTGGTATAATTTATACTGAAATCTTGATATGATTTTATACCACATATCACCACAACAAACAACGGATTTAGTAGCAATTATCTGATTTGCCACCATGTTATATTTACCAGTAATAATAAATATGAATACTTATAACTAATACACTATATAAATATAAATAATACAATGACATTTTCTAAATCAAATTAAATGATTAGCTTTACTTGGATAAAACAAATTAAATGACAAAGGCGTTCTTCCAAATTAGATACAAAAGTTGATCCAAATATATACCATTTATAACTACAATATATGTTTTGCAAGGCTGTATCTTTCATATTTGGTACTTGATTAAACTGGCCCTGTTTTTTTTGTCAATAACATCTGTTTTCTTCTGTTTCTTAGGTTACGATGGCTGTACTTACCCTGGTGGCAACTTATGACGCAGAGCATCTGATTAGTATCTAAATATATTTTATTATGATGGAGTAGTTCATGTAACTATATATAAATTAGTCGATAAATAATGTCATCCTTTTGAATGATCAGGAGTGTCTATAATATTCCAGGTTAAAGCCTTTTTTCCAAAGTAAAATATATTTCAATGAATGAAATGATTGATATTTTATTTAATGACGATAAATTGAGATCCGTCTGTGAATTGAAACATGTGAGAAGCTAACTATTCAAACGTAAAACATTACCTACCTATTATATTTAGAGATAAGATTCGAATTCATTTTTGATAAAATAAAAAAATTCTCAGTAAGTATCAGTATTTTATGAGACGTGTGATAAGAAAATTTCTCTCTGTCAACCACTTAACATAAATTTATTTTTGGGTCGAAAGTCCAAAGAGGACTCGTAACATGGACCCCAGTAGATAGAACCATCATACTTCGTGGACCCAATGTCTATTAGTCAAACAAATAACCGAATAAGCATAATAAACAAAATAATTCTAAGTGGATGGAATTGCTTATGTCTTAATCGAGATTTTAAATTATAGGTATGAAAAAATTCTTACGAGAAAGTGTTTTCTTCTAACAAGATCCTACACGATACGAGTTCAAATATAATCGGACTTCAATATAGACACTGAACACTAAATGAGAAACTAAAAAAAAAGAAATAATTCTAGGGTGAAAATTTACTTACCATGTTTAGCACCAAGAAATCGGACAATAACTAACGATGAAATAGAGAATTTACCTGGGTAGAAGCAGTCAATGTCCTAAACAAGTTGACTCAAGCTTAAGGTCCACTGAAACGATTCCGAGTTGTGAAACCAAAAAAAATTGAATGCCCTTGGATAAAATCATTTTTTTTTTCACACTTTAAAATATATTAAAATTATTCAATGTAAGAAGTCATTAACATTCTATTTAATAACGAAAATTTGTGGTATAATATTACACGTGAAAATCTAACTATTCCAAACGTAGACATGCGAGGAGCTAAGCAATCAAAACATAACATTATCTACCTACTTTTTTTCTTTTAATCACAATTTAGGTGATACTTTCCAATTTCTAAAATTAATTAATTTTTAAAATTAAATTAGATTATATTATTTTAATAGTTTAAAATTAAAATTTTATTTGTTTAAAAACTATATGAAATGATGATAAGAAATGCTATTACCTTTGTACTATTTCATATAATATACTTTTGATATGATACGACAGAGAACACGAAACGAAACGAAATTTAACAAGAAGAAAGAGTTTTAAAATTTATGATGTAAAATAAGTGATGACATTTATGTAACTATAAATTTTAAATTAAGCATAACCTAAATATTTTCATTAAATATTAAAGAAATTATTTTTAAAATTAACTAAAAAGATAAATCATATAATTGAGATTAAAAAGATACTATATAAATTTGAGAGAAAAAAAATTATTGAAGATAAGATTAGATATAATTTTTTCATGAGGAAAAAAAATCTTACGTGTCAATTGTAAAACACCTAACGAAAAATTTCCGTGGGTCAACAAGTTAACAGAAGTAGACGACTCTTAGCTCTCTTTTGGGCCGGAAGCCCAAAGATGGAATCATGGTCGCTGTCAATGAAGTCATTGTGGACCCTACCAGTACACGTCATGCCCAGTGATGGGCCCGGCGGCTATCAGTCAAACAACTCTCTGGTAAAAGGCTGAAACCACCCACACACCACCACCAACTTCCGTGACTCGTCGCTGTCTCAGCCAGACTCGTTCTTTTTCCTCTTCACCAACCCTAATTCAAGCCAAAAACAATTGTTACCATTTTGGAAAATTATGCTTAAATTTCCTTAGAGAAATGTCAGTTGCTGAGCTGAAAGAGCGGCACATGGCCGCTACACAGACTCTAAATGATCTCCGTGAAAAACTTAAGCAGAAGCGTCTCCAATTACTCGATACAGATAGTTAGTTCATTCTACTTCTTTCTTATTTCAAGCTGTTTCCCGTAATTTCTTAGAGATCTGATTGTAATGTTTTGTTTTGTTTATTTTGGCCCAGTTTCTGGGTATGCAAAGTCACAAGGTAAAACTCCGGTAACCTTCGGCCCAACAGATCTGGTTTGTTGTAGGATCCTGCAAGGACACACTGGAAAGGTAAGATACTTTCTCCATTTTTGTAAATTTTAGATTGAAATGTCTTCAACGAAATTCATGCTTAACACCTTTTTCATCTGGGGCACACGAAATGTTTGGTCCATTACTTTCACAACTTAAACTCAAATTTGTTTAATTATAGGAATTCTAATTCATGATGTGATTTTTGTTTAACTAAATGAACTTTTTAATTAATATATCCAATGTATTTTTCTACCTTTACATTCAATCAACTATCGGCGTATTGAAAGGAACAGGGAGAACTAGTAAGTTATCTATTTATTTTCGAAGAAAAAAGAGTATTACTTTCTATTTAAGCTCAGGATGAGAATTTGAGATCGTGGATGTTAGTTCATTTTGAAAGTCTTACACAAACATACAGAACTAGCACAAATATTTTTTGAGCTGTGTATGAATTTAGTAAGGGCTGAGCAAGTTTATGTTTAAATTACTCTATTCTTCAATTGTGGCTGTTATGTGAGGACTAATTGTAGCTTCTTTTCTTTGTTTAGTCTGCTTTACTGGTTTTTCACATTTCCTGTTTAGTAGCCTAATAATTGCTGGGTGCCCGAGGTAATTGGTCTTTGATAGCAAATCAACAACCGTTGTATGATTGGAAGTGACAAAACCTAGTACATTGTGAGTATTGTTACTTGACAAGGTGTCAATTAGGTTTTTCTCAAAGTCAAAACATAACAGGGCTACAAAAAAGTTCTTAGATATAATAAACTACAGGGTAGAAGAGGAGGCACAGAGAGGTATAAGTAGATCAAAACAACAAGAGCAGAGTTGGTTAATTAATCCTTGAACTATACATTAGTACTTTTTGGAAGGATATTACTTGGTCACCAATTTGTGCCACCTAAAAACCTGGATATATGATAATCATGTAAATCTTACACTCATATTGTTTCATAATGTATCATATTACATTGTATTGCATCGTACAGTATTGTTTTGAGGAATACATTATTTGGATAGATTCTATGGTTTTCATCGTTACATAATGTCACGCATCAACAATTTGAAGGATAGACCTACAAGAAAAGTAGCATACGGTTAGAGCTATTATAAAAAGATAGGGCAAAGGATAAAATAGGATTATTAAATAAGTAGAGACAAATTGAGGGAAAAAAGATAAACATGCAATCGCAATTGCACCAAATTCATCGTTATATAAAATGAGACTTTTTGGCATTATCTAATGATGAATTTAACGATGCAATACTATAAAAGTTATGTGGCGATCAAAACCTACATTGTATCAAAACTAACAACACAATACAATACAATACAACGGGTTAGAACCATCCAAACAAGCTATACTAGCTGGAAGCTAATGTTTTGGAAATCAAGAAGCAGAAAATAAAAGGCAACGATAGCTCACTTCACCAAAAGCATCAACTGAAGGCACACTTTTTTCTAATGAAGCACTATCTAATACAAAAGAGAAAAAATTAAATTGCATAGATAAATAATTAAGAGCTATATAGAAATAATATATTAAGAAAAACTTTTAATTCTAAATTAAAAAGTAAATACTACTAGAACTAGATAGTTAAAATTACCCTTTGGAGTTGCCCAGTGGTTTGGATTTGAGACTTCCATGTTGGAGGTCTCAAGTTCGAAACCCCTTGCCAGCGAAAGGAAGGGGTTTGCCTTCTGGATCAAGCTCGTCACACCGGGATTGCCTATTGCGGGTTACTCTCCTATGTGGTTTGCGAGCTAGTGCATAGGAGCGAGGGTTTACCCTGTTCGCACCCAAAAGAGTAGCGGTTGCGGGTTTCCCTTGTTATTGAAAAAGAAAAATCTAAAACCAAATCATAAATGAAGCAACATCCTATTCTTCAAGCATAGAAAATTGAAGAGGGAGAGAAGAGAGATAATCAAAGCGGAAGAATAGAACATTTTCCACTAGGGTTTCATGAAAAATCGAAGAGGAGAAGAGAAGAGATGAGAAAAGAGTAAGGGAAAACGAGAAGAGGAAGGACAAAAGAATTTACATTGAAAAACCATAGAATTGGAGGTCAAAAAGAGCAGCAATTTTGAGCCGCAGATGCAGCAGGGAGAAGATGCGTAAGTCTATGTTTCAATTGTTTTAAAATTAGACCTAAAATTCCCAAAAGTCTAGTTTTTTTTCTAAGTTGCTTGGACTCGATGCGGGTGTCCGATACGGGTGTATATCCAGATGTAGGATCCTTTGTGATCTACAGTAGGGAGAAGATGCGTAAGTCTATATTTCAATTGTTTTAAAATTAGACCTAAAATTCCCAAAAGTCTAGTTTTTTTCCAAGTTACTTGGACCGATGCGGGTGTCCGATACGGGTGTATATCCAGATGTAGGATCCTTTGTGATCTAATTTTTAAGATTCTAGGATATGAATCCATACATGGATTCACGTATGCGGGTTTGCTTAAAAATAATTAAAATATCTAAAACTAGAGTTATAAAACCTAAATTATGAAATATTATGTGGAGAACTTGAGGAGAATCCTAGAAGGAGATTAAAGGAAAAGGAATGACATAGAAGTTTCTATATAAAAGGTATACCATTTTCTTTAATTTCACCTTGGCTTTTGTATTGATTACAAAAATCGCTAAAACTGGCTAGACTTTACCCATCGATTTTTGGTCAAAGTACCCAAAATCGGTTGACCAAATCGGACACGAATCCCACACCGATACCCATGTCATGTTGACCCAGGTGCGGCAGCAAAAGTGAAGAGGCTGAGCAACTTAGGTTTTTTCACTTAAGCGATGCTTCACGCCTCAGTCGCTTCTTGCTTCTTTTGCCGAAGCACGCGCTTTTCTATTCTCATCTCTCTTTAGAACACCAAGTGTTGGACCCAACGCCTCGTCTTGCTTCATGCTTTAAGTGCTGAAGCAAGCGCTTTTAATAACACTGCTGGCAGCTGTTACTCAAACTAGTTGGCTTTTCTAACGACAGCTATAAGAATAACTATTACTATGTGAAAGATCAAATTAGACAATGCACCTCTAGAGAGACTAAACACAACTATATAACACCAAGTACCAGTACTCACAAAATGAAGTGAGAATATTTTATATTCATATTTCTTAATTCTGGGACATCCGATAAAGTTGGAACAATACAAAGAAGATTAGCATGGCCCTTCTGCAGGGATGACAACGCACAAATCGAAAAATGGTCCAAATTTTTAACCCAAAAAATTTAAAAAATCGTACTTTCTTCGGCATTTTACTTCGTTATGTAGGTATTACATCCTTTGATACATCTGCATGGTGTTAATGGAAAGAAAAACAAGTAAATAAGGAAACATCATACTTGTGAACTAAACTGGTATCACCTTTAATTACCAGTGTCTTTAATGGAGAATACTTTACATGATCGTTACTTGCTCCTGATTTCTGCTTCTTTATGTGTGTATAATATCCGCTAAAAACTTTGTCTATGCATCTGAGTAAGTATTGATGGAGACGCCATTGCAAGTGATAAGGAAACATCATGTACAGAGTATGTTGTATGACCAGACGGAAACATCATAATCCAAGGCAACTTAGTTGATGCATGTTGGATATCATAAATATGATAGGGGTATTGCTTAGTAGTTGTGAAGTTGTATAACCAAACGCTTAGAAATTTTGTTGCAGGTCTATTCACTGGACTGGACTCCTGAAAAAAATCGTATAGTCAGTGCATCCCAAGATGGTAGATTAATAGTGTGGAATGCTCTCACAAGCCAGAAAACCCATGCAATTAAGCTTCCATGTGCTTGGGTTATGACCTGCGCCTTCTCTCCTAGTGGACAGTCTGTTGCTTGCGGTGGCCTTGACAGTGCCTGCTCTATCTTCAACTTAAATTCACCGGTTGATAAGGATGGAATCCATCCTGTATCGAGAATGCTTAGTGGGCATAAAGGGTATGTATCTTCGTGTCAGTATGTTCCAGATGAAGATACTCACCTAATAACTGGTTCCGGTGATCAAACATGTGTACTTTGGGATATAACTACTGGCCTAAAAACTTCTGTGTTTGGAGGTGAGTTTCAATCTGGCCACCTTTCAGATGTATCAAGGTAAGTTGGTCATTAATGAGCTATGCAATTATACTCTCTTTGTCCTTGAACTTTGCAGTATGTTAAACATATATTTTTGCTTGTATAGTGAGAAGCAATCTTATTTCTTTTCCATTTATCCAGTGTCTCAATTAGTTCATCTAACCCCAGACTGTTTGTGTCTGGGTCCTGTGATACAACTGCTCGACTGTGGGACACCCGTGTTGCTAGTCGAGCTCAACGAACATTTCATGGTCATCAGGGTGATGTTAATACTGTAAAGTTCTTCCCTGACGGTAATAGATTTGGAACTGGTTCAGATGATGGAACCTGCAGATTGTTTGACATTAGGACTGGACACCAGCTGCAAGTATACTACCAGCCTCATGGTGAGGGTGATATCCCTCATGTGACTTCCATGGCATTTTCTATCTCAGGCCGTCTTCTCTTTGTCGGGTACTCTAATGGTGATTGTTACGTGTGGGACACCCTATTAGCAAAGGTACAAGAAGTTGCATCGTGCTTTTTACTCATTTGTCCAAAATATTCTTCTATCATTCTGGACGTAATAGTTCGCAAACAATTTGAGAATTTTTTGGTCCAAGCAAGTTCATACATCTCTTCTTTTTTAGTAGTTAACGTTCAAATTTAGTGCTACCATTTCTCCTTTCCAGATTGCATTTTCATTTTCATTATTTGTACATGTTTATGATGTCTTTGTTCTTATCTGATATCAGCCTTGTTTCTTGACTTTATGCTTTGAATCAATAGGTGGTCCTAAACTTGGGATCAGTTCAAAACTCTCATGAAGGGCGAATAAGTTGTCTGGGACTGTCAGCTGATGGAAGCGCCTTATGTACAGGAAGTTGGGATACAAACCTGAAGGTAAGCTTAATAATGGTTTCATTTTCTAATGAACAAAAAAATACGTTATGGTTTTCAAGCATCAAGCAAAATTTTAATGATGAAGAAATCTAATATATTAGAAGTTTAGAACATTGAATTGCAGAGTTATGTGCGTGAGGGTAGAAATTATACAATTAATAGATGGAGCTCCTCTCCATTTCCCCGAGTTCTGACTTGGATTTGGATGGGAAACACACATTATATTTTGAAATTCATGATTGAGATTTGTTTAATTTAACAGAGTCCTAATCATGGTTAAGAGTATTGAATATTTCCATTTCTGTTATTTGAACTTCCCCATTATCCCTTGTATTTTCCTTCCTTCCTCTCTTAGCTAAATTCATGTCCTAACATATTCTGTTTCACAGAATGTATTTGTTTCTGTTCGTGCCACTTCATACTAACCGAATTTCTACTCCAGGTTTTCTACTCCAGGTTTTATGCTTTTACTATATTTTACTCTCACGAAATATGTTTTGTTTTAAGGTTGTCTTTTTTCTTTTTATATATACATGGTCAATAGTGAGCGTAATAATTTTCTGAACTATTCCAGTTCCTTGAAATTTTAAGGCCTCAGCTTTGCCCTTTAGACTAGCATTCATGGTGGTTAGCCTTGAATATCAAATACCTGAAAGAAAAGATTTACAATCTATAACCACACTATTGATATTTTCTATTCCAAAAAAAAAAAAAATGATCTACAATCAAGCAGTGTTCATCTCTTGTTTCTTTTGTTTTCTCCCCAATAGATTTCTCTTGACTGCATCACAGTTCAGTTTCCCATGTATTCTACTGTTAAAACAAGACGTTGATTCTTTTTTCCTTTGGCAGATTTGGGCGTTTGGAGGACACAGAACTGTGATCTGAGTGATGAAACACCTCATTCTGCTATTTATTTCAATTTCCCCATCATTCTCATTTTCTTTCATGGCGAGACACCAGCAGCGTTTTCTTTGCCATCTTCATAGCATGTAGATCTCTTGAATTCCAGTTAATATTTCAGTCAGATAAACCAAATTGTTCCCACATATGATGATATGAGTCTGACCAGTTGTAAAGAATAACCTGTTTGTTCTCAAAATTGTCCGATGGTTTCAGCTGCTTGTGTAATTAAAATTCTTTTGAGAAAAAAGCTTGGAGAATGAAAACAAGCTTTACTTTTGCCACCACCGAAAAGTTGTGATATTGAAATGCTCAGTTTGGCAGTACACCATTAACAAGATTTTTTATTATTTGTTGGCGAAAATGTTCATTGTTTCAGGCTTTCTATCATATTTAAGAATTCTCTCACCATGTGCAAATTTATGTGTCTACGTTTATATCATGTGCCGATAATATTGTTAACTTTGTTTGAAATGGCACAAAGGTAAATTGTTCCCTCCCTTTTATAGAAGTAAAACTATGTATATTTTGGCACCTAAAGGTATGACCTAGAAGTCAATGTAGCGGTTTAACTCATGAGATCTCATGTTTAATTTTGCAAGGCAAAAATGTTTGGTAATTTTTTCCGTGGTAGTAGGTGGTCTGTCGTAACAGAATCACCCATTATCCCAGGGGTAAAGGTGGTTCGTGAAATAAGTTGAAGTGCCAAATAAAATGTATGTAGATCTTACCACTACCTCATAGAGATAGATTGTTTTCGGAAAATTCTCATTTCAAATTTTGACTATCATGTTAAAAGGCATTATTATTTTTAAAAAAAATCGTATAGTGAACAATTCAGGAGGATAGAAGTATATTGTCATATAACTTGGGCATAAATATGTGGAGCCACATGACAAATAGACAATGCAGATAAAAGAAGCAAGAGGAAGGAAGAAGCTATGCCTCTTTGCACTTCTATCCCCACAACAAAAAACTGCTTCTTCATCTCTGCCACAAACATCCCTTTTTCTTCTTCTACAAATCCTCCTTTACTACTCAGATTTCATACTTCTCACCGTGAAAATGTCCGTTATCTAAAATCTCTTGGCATTATCAAGCCTGGTACCAAAACCTACAACACAACTCCATCTCCAGAATCTCTTTCCCAAATTTTATCCACTGTGAACTTCCTCAATTCTCAAGGCTTCTCCCAGGCTGATATATCCAGAATTGCTCTTCTTTGTGACCGTGTATTTTCTCCAGAATTTAATGTTGAACCTGTATTTGATTTCTTCAAGTCTGATTTAGCTGCAACCCCAGAAGAAACTCGAGGTTTAATTCTTCGATGCCCTCAAATTCTTGAATCCAATGTCCCGTTCTGTTTGAGACTAACACTGCTTTATCTTAAAGAACTAGACATTGGAAATTTGAACTTGCCAACGAACTTAAATGCTCATCTTCTCAATACACGAGTGGATAAATTGCAAGAAAAAGTTAGATTTTTGCAGGGTATTGGCTTTTCCTATGAAGAATCAGCCAAGTTTTGTGCTCGATTTCCAGCTATATTTGGTTACAGCATTGAACGCAACTTGTTGCCAAAGTATGAGTATTTGGTTGAGGATATGAGGAGGGATCTTGAGGAACTGAAACTGTTTCCTCAGTACTTTGCTTTCAGCCTTAGAAACAGGATCATTCCTAGACATATGCATCTCAAGGAAAGAAATGTCACAATTCCCTTAAAGAGAATGTTGCTGTGGAGTGATCAAAGATTTTATACTAAATGGAAATGAATTTCTTTATTCTGTTTCATGTCTTATATACACAGTATTAATTTCATGTAAATAAAATGAATACCTTTGAAGTATTCGGTATTAGTTTGGTAATTTATTCACTAGGCGATCCTGATCCCTTCCTTGCACAAGTAAAGGTGTGAGACGAGGGCAAAGAACTGTGATTCAGACCAACTTAGTGTTGAGTGTCTAATAATGCAATTCACTATTCACAAAAAGAATGAACCATAATGATCGCAAAATTTGAAATGAATACAACAAGCATGGTTACTTAGTATCTCGGACCAAGTACAACAGGGAACACTTAAAGAATATAATGCAAAATATACGGGCTAAAACTTTCAACTCTTTCCTTCGAACAAAATAAGAAAGATAAAACCAGAAAGTAAATTTTAGTGTTTGAATTCCCCCAGCCCACTGACTCATAGAGAGTATTCTCGCAGTTCTGAACTGACCAAATTTACTTGGTAAAAGAACATAAAAATAAATCCACTTTCCATTACGAATACTGATCTTCAACTCATCTAACAAAACTAGCCACTTGCAACAATTTCATGAATTGCTTCGCTGACAGATATATCTTCAGACCTAACAGCCAGTTTCATTGCAACCTCCTTGGGCCCACCGAGTCCAAATGACAACCGAACTAGAACCTTTATATTGCCAATATATAAACCAGATAATAAACATGTGTGTGATCTTGAATTGCTTGGGACTACCTCAGTACCCTGGAGAAACATCATAGAACAGTTTAAGAGAGAAATATGCATGGTTACTCAGAAGAGGAGGTAATCTGTAAAGTATGCTCTTGTTTTAAAAGAGTTCTAACAGACTGTTTTAGTGGATTAAAAACCAAAAATGAAAGAATAACCTCGCAAGGTTGCATGCCAAGAAGGCTGATAACTGCATTTACGGCTTCAGTTAGGCCTTCCATTGGTCCAAGACCATATTCATCTATCTTCTCACAATCTGCTCCCAAACTCTCCCATGCATTCCTAAAGTTGGAAACTCCTACTTTTAGCATATAATCTGCTGAAACAACCTCAAGGTCTTCTAGCTGGTACTCGTCTTCGACACCATCGTCTTCAGCCTCACCAGTAGATGGATCCACCTAGTGAATCACCAAAGATAGCATAAGCATATCATCATATTGCATGGGGAAAATATCTTGGAAACAAATTGGCAAGATACACAGAGCAACATCTCATAATCAGAGCCGTTGAATACTACAGATGGAAAGAAAAAATCAGAAATTATTTTTAAATCCTTTCGGAGTTTGGACTGGGAAAGATTGCTACAAAAGTCATCCACTCCTCCTATTGTTAATTTGGTTGGGTCTAGAGTTTAATACTCTTATCTGACTTGTATAGTTTAGAAGAACAGGGTCCAAAATTAGTTCTTAAAGTAAAGATTTTGGAGGACAATAACAGCAGTTATTTCTGACGCAACTATTGTTTCGAACAGGCTGAGCTATAAGATGGCCGTAGTGATGGACGGATGCAGCTATTATTATGGAAAGAAGACATCTTAGTCAAGATGCTCCACACAATTCACATGGCTGGTATAGTTGTTAACAAGTGATCACAGCTCAAAAATCCATATCCAAACTAAAGATATTAGATATAAGCCTCTCTATTCAGACTATTGAGAAGATTTGCAATACATACAAGTTACATGACTGCCTGACAGGAAAGGAAAAAGAGCTAAACATGGTCATCTCTCAAGTCATAGACACCATCCAGATCTGTTCACAAAATAATTCAGGAGAATTATACCTCTTTAACGATGAACCTTAATGTGTTTGAGAATTTCCCAACAGCAGGGACTCCTTCCGGTCTCTCAAAAGCCACAAATGTCTGCCCTGGGGTATCATATGGAAGGGACTTGAGAGGTTTGGATGCTACTTCAGAAAACTCCTCAGCTTCAGATGCATCTACTATAACACTGACCTGCAGCAGGCAAATAACACTTCAAAAAGATGATCGGGTCAAATTAAAATGCAAGAAACTCCTCCAAAGCAAAGTTTAATACATTCTCCAGCAACTGTTCAGGAATAGTGTTGGTGCAGTTGTACTGGAACACAATATGACTGTCGAAAATGTGCTTGACAACATTAACTGCATATTCTGTTTCAGCTTCTGTTAGCTCCACTGGCGCAGATGACTGGTCATACATGGAAAAACAATGATTAGTTCAATAAATACAAAAGAATCATCATAGAAACTAAATGATTATGAATATAGATCAACAAACCTTGAAAAGCTTCCCGTAACTGGCAAATTCTGGAATAGAGGCCAGTAATCTTTCATACGCATCAACAGTGGAAGTGGGGGCCGCCGGTGGAGCAGATAAACCAGTTGGCTTTTTACCGGGTGCTTTCTTCTCTGCCAAGGGTTGAGATTTGACTTCCTTAGGTACAGAATGAATATCAAATGGCTCCTCCGAAGGATCCTGCCACCATCGTAGAAAAAACATGAGATAAGAAATGCAAAAAGAACTAGAGATCATTATAGAGAGAAGCTACATACATAGTTCTTCAAACTGGTTTCCAGATTGGTTAAAGGGACACCGAGTGAACCAAAAAGGAACTCTTTCACCTCTTCATCAGTTTCAACAACTGCACCATCACCACCAAGGGTATTCAAGTAAAGTGTTGCACGGTCGCGGACCTGCCAAAAGAATGCAACACTCATATAAACTGAAAAAAGATTATACCACAAGTACAAACACATATCGTAATCGTTGAAGTCTACAGAAGAGATAATTGAAAAAAATACTATAACACAAACAAAAACACATATCACAATCATTTAAGACAATATAGAACTATTTGATTCATTTACCAGATTTACTAAGACAGAAAATGAAAAAAAGAAGCTGGTCAAAGTTTTAAGACTTCATTCATGACAAAATGTTCTGTTCTATTTTTCCCCCTTTTTCTGTTTAAAGTAAAGGTAACTAACAAAATGCTCTGTTTCTTATGAGCAAGGAGATGCAGCTACTATGATATATAGTTCATTCCAGATGGTTCTCACATATGTAGGTTGCTAAAAACAAGTACATGCAACGCAAATGAAATCTCAATTACTAGCCATAAAGGAATTGAAAACATAGTCAAACAGTAAAGCTAAGGGATACTTTATTCCTATTTTACATAAGAATTACGGAATGACAACAAAATATGGGGGAGGGAAAGAAGAAAAACTGAAGGCTCAACCATTTTCGATTGGCAAGGGGAATTCCTATGAGTAAATGCTAAACAGAGTTCTGCAAATCCCAACACCGTGAAGGTTAATCAGGGAATTATGGGATATTTGGTTATTTCTTTTCCTTCCTTTTTTTGGATTCCAAAAAACAGTATGTAAGTAAGCATATGATTGCTCATATTCATATACAGGGCCCTAAATTTCACAAATCAAAGAATGGCTCTCCTGATTAACATGAAAGGAAAAGGATAAAGTAGTCATTAACAAAGTATAAAGAATAAAAATAACCAAAAGCACGAAATCTACAGACTAACCTCATCATCACTGTCGAACAGACAACGTTTCAACAGCACAAATATACGAGGCTGCATCATATCAACCAAATTGTTTTAAAGTCAAAATGCTGCATTCAGTCAAGACATAAACTAAAACCAGAACAATTCTACCTTTAATGAATCAACCAAGGCACCAAACTTCGCTAAGGTGCTCACAGCACTGGCCCGAACTGTTGCATTTTCAAGTATCACCCGATTATATATGTATCGAATGTACTTACTAGGATCAGAGGTCTTAGGTCCTTCATTTCCAAGAAAGTGTAATATCTATGGATAGATCAAGGTGAGAAATAAATAAATACAATATCACATAAACCAAATGAAAACAAAAATTACAATGAAACAATGTGAATAGACAAGAAATCCAGGATTAGCAAGAATAGAGGAAATTAACCTGAGTAGAAAGATATGTAAATTCACAGTCCTCAATGAATTCACATAGGTGAAGTAGTCCACCTTCTTTAGCGTCTGGGATATCTCTAATCAGGATCACAATTGAATCAACAATAGCCTTCTTATACTCAAATCCACCTTCTTCCCTCAAAATATTGCTCAAGAAATTCATCCTATTATTGTTTAAAAAAACACATAAAATCCATGTCAAGTGATTGTAAAGAAGTGACAAAACAAGATGTCCCCCCCCACCCCCCACCCCACCCCGGCCTCTTCTGTCTTTTGGGCCACATTGAGTTTTGCATACATATATTATATACTGATATCCAGGTTTCTAAGAGAAATCCATGATAACTCACAATGATCTGTATTTGAGGGGGAACTTCAAACACAATGATCTAATGGCTTCCACCACCACTATCTTAAACTCATCAGCAATGTCAGACATAAAGTTAGTGATCTGCTTCATTAGACGATCAATGCTAGATTCATTCCCGGTCTTGAGTAGAGTTGTGATAGCCAGAGTTGCAATGCTCCTATTTTGATCAGAAATCAGACTCTCCATATCGATGTTGCAATTGGTCACAGCCGTAGGATGTGTCATTGCCACCTATACATGGTTCAAAATTTTCAAATTAAGCATTTACAGATACAAAGTTTAAGAAGGTAAATATTGTAACCAATCAGTACTACTTTTAGTGGCATAAAAATCAATATCATGGAGAATTAAGTTCAAAAATTTGTTCACAAAACAGAGACAGGGTTATCCTGACCTGGAAGCAGTGTTAGTGTGCATCATTCAACTAAATAATTATTCATGAACTGCAGTTGCCAAATTAATCATTCATAATAAAAGTAGTAGACCAATGAATATAGATGAATCACCTTGTTCAAAGTGCGGACAGCAGCAAACCTAAGAACTGGCTTAGAAGAGCTTAAAAAGAGCTGTAGAACAGTAATAGCAGGAGTTAATTCTCGAGCAGTCACACTGTTAAGCTCTGTGATTGCCCTAGCTGCTTCAAAAATAACCATTTCCGCTTTATGACGAAGGCAACTCTCTAAATAGTCATAGAATGGCCGATCTCCTGTTTGACTTATGCCAGATTCTCTTATAACCTGAAAATATATGAATCCATAAATAACCCAGAATAAGGATTTCTTTCCAGTAGGCATAAGTCACAATCAAATAATTACATTAACATTCAAACTGGAGGGAAATGTGGGTGGGGTGGAGTGGGGAGGCACCTGACTAGTATAGCGAATCAAAAGGCATTGAGCTAGAGGTGAGCGGACACTCCCTTTTGTCAAACTGGTAACTAGCTTGCTAACAGCTAAACGGTCATTTTGCCGAATCTGCAAAAGCAGAAGAAAATCATATCAGGTGTGTGAACCTTGCACATGTCAAGACCTATGAAAACATAACCTGTCATATGATCTATTACCACTTTATCTTCAAAACATCATAAGAACCAAAATAGAACAAATTAATCAAAGAATTAGTACTGTCGTGATTTTAAAGTAGTAGAATATTTAAAAAACACAACACTTTAGAGCAGATGGTAGAAAACCAGAGATCAAAAGTATGTTAAAACCTGAGCATTGAATGAAAGGGAGCCACAAGATATTTTAATATTTAACATGAAATCAACTGAGGATATATGAGGACCAGTACTACTTCAATACAGTATATAACAACTATGCCTTGGTCCCAAACAAGTTGAGTCGGCTATATGAATCTTCAATTCGTTTGATCTTATATATATCACCATAATAAATAAATAAAAAATAACTGAAAATTACGTTAAAAATATATCAAAATAATGCTAATAATAACAAAAGTTCCATATGAGTTTAAACCTACCCTAAACTTCAATACTTAATTATTTTTAATGACCATGAAATCTATCCGGGGCCAACCCTTAGGACCAAAGGTGTCTTTCGGAATTCATGGATAAAGGGTCTGCTCCTCTACCCTTCTCCAATTAAATATCAAGCTTAGTTTGCATGGCACCGAGCTCAAACCCATGACCTGATTCACAAGTCCCTCAACCTTTCTCACGTGAACTAACCCTTGGGAGCTTCAACACTTCAATTATGAGGACTTACTCGATATGATTGTGTTAACAAACAAAAATTGTATGATTTTAAATAAAAATTCAAAGAAAAATTGGTATAAAGCAGATATCATGCCTGGTGCAACAGGGCCAGTGCATGGAACTGAACAAGAGCTGCCCTTGATTGAACAGCTTCTTGTACCTCGTTGCTCCATCTTTTCACAATTTCAGGATTTGTCTGTGAAAAGAAACATAGGACAAGGAGAGTTAGGAAGATACCACCAAATAAGCAAAAAAATGAAAAAGGGTTCTTGAAACCTTACCTGAAGCAAATGGATTCCACTCACAAGGGCAGCACTTGCAACAACAGGATTTTTGTCAACAATGGCTTGTTTCAAGTATCTTTCTATTTGGGTGAGAAGTGTCCCATCCGTGATTCGACAAAGGACGCGAATAGCATTTGCCCGATACATATCAGTTCTGCTATTCATGTCCTTCATAAGAGAGCTCGTAACAATAATAACCTTTTTAAGGCAATGAAACCACATGTTAATTTTCATTCATGGGAGGAGTGAAACCTTACAAGTAAAAACGAAGAAATCAGTTGGTATCTAACCTCGTCTGCAGAGGGAGAAAGCTCTTTGATGATCAGATACACCATTCTCCTGAGACCAATATCCTTTGATTGAAAGAGTTTTGTGACAGAAAAAAACACTTCTGTAGCCTCAACCTACAAATTAAAACAACTTAAGTGCAAGTCTCATAGAGAGAGAGAGAGAGAGAGAGAGAGAGAGAGAGAGAGAGAGAATGTCATCAAAGTGATGTAAAGTGATCTGATGGAGCAAATGCTTTTGTGGATTTCCCATGAAGGAGATTGTAATCTCGCTACTTCCACTTTCTGTCCTAAGGGGAGTAAACAACAACATACCTAGTGGAATCCCACAAGACTATCCTAAGGGGAGTGAAGGGCAAAAAGTTCTCCATTATAGAAAAGACAGGAAATTTAGTCTGCTTCAGTTTGCAAATTAAAAATGGAAATAAAGAGAGCTTCTTTTCAAAGATCCATATCATGCGCACCAGAAAAATATCTACATCGGCTAAAAAAAGAATTACAATACTAGCAAATGGCTCCAGTAATATTAAAAAGTAAACATTGTAGGGCAAAGAAATGGTATGTTTCTAAATATGGGCACCAAGGGGAAAGGGAAATACTTCAACGGAGGGAAATTCTCTATGATCCGTTGCACATATTCGTCAGTTATTTGACTAAGTATTCAATCAATTTGGCTAATCAACTCTAGTTTAAACATGTATGCAATTTCTCCATTTGATCAGCCAGAGATCTAAGTTCCAAAATTGCAACTGCTGATCATTGCATAATGTGAAAATAATTCACGACCATATCAGACTAGTGTTTGAATAGCAGCATTGAGATGCTTCCGAGATCATTTATCCTCAAGGTAAAAAATTATAATACTAACACACCATATGTAACGCATTACTGAAAAGCTATCCTTCACTTTAAGCAGACATACAATAGCAGGTGATATTATCCACTTTCTTTTTTTTATTTTTTGATTTTGATAAGGTAAATCACATATAATAGAACCTAAGATAACAAGACATGATCAGTTAATACCAATTCTATGTAGAGCCACAAAAATCCAGATTAAAAAAAATATCTGAGGTGTGAATTGAAGTAGAATTCATGAAAAATAATAGACTTCATCATGCAAGATCATCGGACTACGCATAATGATGAGTTACTCACAATCATGTATTGTCAGTATCGTCCGATATGCTAGTCCGGCAGATGAAAATTCAGAACCTTTAACACATTTCCTCATATAATATAGTTGCTTTATTCAGATAGCTAATGCCACACATCTCTCTATTTCTTCACGTTTTCTTTTACCTCTTTAAATGGTGGTTTGGGGCATTTAAATAGCAGCCTAGAATACAAAGCACCTCGCATTCACGCAGATGTGATGTAGGCAGTCTATCCTAACACAAGCATTCAAGGTTGATTCCACGGTTTGGGCATTTAGTTTGTAAATTTTCATTGTGCAGTCATGCCCAAAAAAAAAAGGAATATACGCTTTACTGCCAAAATTAATTGCTCTAGAACTAACCTTTGTAAATGCCTCGCCCTGATTCAGAAGATATAAAAGCTTTGTAATGACCTGAAGCACCGAAACAGAACGAGAGTTAATTTACTTTCGCATAGCAAATCTTTTGTTTTTTTCAGAGAAGGAATAGAACACCACACCTGTGAGCATCTTCTTGCATCCAATTGTGGATCATTGAAAACCCTAGCTTCCTGAAGAACAGCACCCTTCTCAATCCCCATAAACGGGGAATAGTCCACTGTATTGTCACAGATATCCAACATGAAAATGTCATTTCACCACTTAAACTCATCTTACTTTAGACAGATCTAAGCAGAAAATGATTATTCTACAGTGCAAAACTACACCATATAATCTGAGGAAACTAACTTCCCTAACATCATTCCAGTACACACCTACTGCACCTCTTTTGAAGTCCTACAAGTTATATATACCGCATGGATATTTATCACTGAATTACGTTTTTGCAGCATTGAGGAGTAAACATCAGAAGGAAATGAAAAAAAAAATCTAGTAACGAAAGCGGATTCACAAGTATTCCACTGTAATCAGATTCATTATCTCCAGATTCACTCGAACACATGAGCAACCGACGAAGAACCTAAATCACAATGCAGATCTATACGAAGTCTCAATCAATAATCACGGGCGAAAGCAACAATTCAATCAATTAAATGCAAAACCACCGACAAATCAACATGAGGAATGAAACAAAAACTTGTGCTGCAATTCAAAAAGAAATCGTACTTTCGTCATCGCGATCGTCGTCCTTCTTCACCAGAGGTTGAGCCATTTCTGAGACGACAGCTGAGATCTGTAAGGATTCAAGTAAAAAAGTGCAATCTAGTCGATCGGAAAGTAATCGGAAAAAGGTGAGATCGGTTCGGTGAACGAATAACTCAAAGAGTGAATATATTTATATGGGTTAGCAGCGAAATGGAATTACAGATCTCTCGATCTCCCTCAACGTACAAGTCCACTGAAGAGGGTTATAATGGTGAAGTAGGGAAAATATTAAACCGGATCCGGTTTAACCGAAGAAATATTTTATTTTACGGCAGAAGAAAACGGAGCCAAACAATGGCTTGTGTACACGTCATACAATGAAATAATTTCTCTCGGTCGCTTAAGGGGAAAAAAAGGTAAATTACGCTATACAATTTGGGGTGGTTTGGTAGAGCATTATAACTCTGGAAGGATAATATTGAATTGAATGTAAGAAATTCTTGTATTTAGTAGAAAAAGTGATGGAATAAGTTGAAATTCTCAAATTATTTAGTAAAAATAGATATGACTTATAAATATTATTAAAGATCTAGACTTATAAATATTATTAAAGATAATTATATTATATTTAAATAGCAAGTTAAATATATCTTAACTTAATTTCCTGCCCTCTCCTCTCTCGCGTTCTCTCTTCTCTTGCCCTTTTTTTCTCTTTCTTCTGCTGATATTTAAGGAGAAATATATTCGAATTTATTATGTATCAATTGTATTCAATAAATACGGAGAGAAGTATTAAAAATATTTTTGAATTTGTCACGAATTATTGTTCGTCCATAAACTATTGATAGGCTTAAAAATACCCCTTAACTAGGCGAACTAAGCTGAATACACCCTCAAACTGAGCACAAATTATTAGTTTCGTCCTTAAACTATTGGTAGAGTTAAAAACATCCCCCAACTTGGCGAAGTAAGCTTAAATACATCATCGAACTTAGCACGAAGTATTAGTTTCGTTCTTAAACTGTTGATAGGCTTAAAAATACCCCTCCCCCCTCTCCCAACTGCATGTTTTAGTAACTTATTAAAATTTGATTTGAAATTTTGTAGAGCTTCATTTGCTGCCATATTTTTACAATCGCAAAATCTTCTTACGAGATTGTCATATTTCAACCATGAAATTTTTAACGTAGCCAAAAAAAAGTGACAAAAAATAATCATGAATAAAATAGGAAAAGAAAGAGAATCAAGCAATTAAAAATGAGAATGAAAAAAAAAACAGATTTGTTTCATGTCGCCATTAATGAAGGAAACGTTAAATGAGACGAAGAAGGATATTCTAGTAGTTTGGTAATTAAAAGTTGCACGATTTTTTTTTTTAAAAATAAGGCTGATGTGGTCTTTTTTTGATCTTTCACGCACGTTAAATAAAAAGTACTCACTTATTATGTTATGTGGCATGCAGTAGGGGTGTATCTAAGCCCAATTCGGCAAGTTGAGGGGTGTTTTTAAGCATATTAATAGTTTTAGGACAAAACTAATAATTTGTGCCAAGTTTGAGGGTGTATTTAAGCTTGGTTCGCCAATTAAGGGGTGTTTTTAAG
>JAABOM020000001.1:37614098-37638306 GCA_011800125.2 Solanum clarkiae | reverse complement strand
TTAAGCTTGGTTCGCCAATTAAGGGGTGTTTTTAAGTCTATCAATAGTTTAGAGACGAAACTAATAATTCGTGACAAGTTTGAGAGTGTTTTTAATACTTCTCTCATAAATATATATGAGAGTTTTGTATCTTATTTTAATTATATTCGAAAAACTGTAATTTATATTATTTGTTTTCGTAGCAATTGTATTTGTATTCATATGAATACAATATGTGTTCATCCTCTATGTTAGATATATTTGTATCCAATCAAAAAGAGAATGAATACACTTGTATTCATTGTATTCGAAATACAACTGATATAATATAATGCAAAATATAATTTATTGTCTTTTTAACATAATTGATACAAAAAATACATAATACAAATGAATATAGTTATATTCTTTGTATTTTGAATACAACTGATACAAAATAAATACATAATACAATGCAAAATAAAATAATACAAAGTATAATTTATTTCATTTTGAATATAATTGATATAAAATAAATACAAAATACAATACTATCTCTTTCCTCTCTCGATAGCGCTTGCCTCTCTTCTTTCTCTCACGATCTCACTCGCCGCTCTCCCCTCTTTCTTGATCTCGCTTGTCTCTCTCTTCTTAATATGTATTTGTTTTGATACAAATTAGTTTTTTTTTTTTTAATTTTTTCTTTAAAATCAACGAAATATAACCCTCTCTTTCTCTCTCAAATCTCGCTTTCCTATCTCTTCCCTCCCTCTCTAACATTTTGCTATTATCCATCATTACGCTAGCTATAGCTATAAAATTATATTTAATACTAAAATATTGTTGTTTTGATAAATTTTTCAATTAGTTATGTAAAGATCATTTTGGTATTTTAACAAATACCTACAATCTTTATAATGTTATAATCTTACTCAAATATAGGGTGTCTAATGTATGAAGCAAGATGTTTTCCATGAAAGATATTATTTAGAAAAATAAATGACTTTCTTAGTTATATTTTGGTAATCGATATAAATAAAATATATTATTTTAAAAGTATTGATGTATAATTTTAATAAATACTATAAAAGGTGAAGGTGAGAAATTGCGAGTTATTGTTTGCAAGCGAAAATTGTATTCTCTGCACATCTAGAGGGTTGTGGCCACTTGTTTCTCTTGTCATAAAAAAGGTAAAGGTGGAGGTGAGATGTAGGGGGTGTAAGGTGTTAACGACAGGGGCTATAGGGGTACGGTGAAGATGAGATGCAGTGTATAATGGACAATCAATGTAGAATATCACTTGTTTAACTTGTTTTCCTTATTTTCATTGGAAAAGTTACTTTTTAAAATTTTAAAGCTCTTATATTTTAGAAAAAGTATTTTTAATTTTTTTTACCAATCAAACGTGAGAAAATTAATGAATATAAATTGACTACTAAAATAATCTTTGCATAACTAATTGAAAAATTTATTCAATATAAAAAATAAATAAATTTAATGATTGAAATTTGAATAATTAAGATTAACATCATCTTTAAGTGCAAATAAATAAGACTGCATGTATAAGTGAATTATAGGGGTGGATGCATATCTATAAGATATTAAATATACATCCAAAAATGCAAAATTTAATTGTACAACATCAACTAAAATGTATGGCGCAAACTAATGCACATCAATTATTTCTCCATTTTCAACAAAATTTTATGATTAACTCAAAAAAATTTGAAACATAAACTGCAATCACCTAAGTTTCATAATAGAAGAATAGTATTATTCTTAAGTACCTAAAACATCTCTGTGATCAAGTTCAATTGGTCAATGATTGTGTTATATCTACAATTTTATAATTACACATAAATAAATAAAAATTATAGTTATATAGAGAGTTTGTGAAGTAATTGTCCCTTATTTTTCCAAAAGTAGTAACTTTGATTAAGAGCTATAAGTTTACTTCATGTGCTGACGATATTCACGAGATTCACCATTCTCACTGCTTGAGTATTCTTGACTAGACATGCTGGATTTTCTGAATTTCTTTAAGTCATATGAACTTCCATCTTGTTCAGAGCTTCCACTACTCATAGTTGCACTGTGACCCAATTTTCCTCCCTCATTTAAATCGTCCAACGTAACATCATCTTCTAAAGCACGAACAATCTATGCATGTAAAATCATTTATTAATTAATATTTTTCAAAAATATCATGCGAGTACCTATTTATATTTGAAATAAAATGTAGTTTTAAAATTGCAATAAAAGTAACTAAGAAAACTTAAGGACACAAAATAAAACATGCTTTTAGTTTACTCACCAAGAAAAATATATTCAATCTTAAGGAGTTCATGTTTTTTTTTCGAAAAAAGACTAACATCACTTTTACTCTTTCAATTATTGATAAATTATAATTGATCCTTATGATACACCCCTATTGTTTATCACAACATTTAGTTGATTAAAATATTATCTCTTCATTTTTTTTTTTTATAAAATTGGTGGTAGGGAGAAGAAACTATAAAATAGGAATCGAACTCTTATCAATGAAATAAAAATTTAAATAGTCAATCAACTGAATTATTGAAATAGTTAAAAAAATTAAGAGGAAACTAACCTGACTCATTTTTGGACGCCTTTTTGCAGAATGCCTGATTGATGCAGCAGCACATGCCACCATACATAACATTTGTTGGGCATCAAAGTTTCCCTCTAAGCGTGGATCTATTAATTCATCATAATTTCCACCTTCTGTAGCACGAAGAAGAATAGGTCTTGCCTGCATATAAATCGTTATCATAAATCAAAGCATGTCAGGTAAAAAATTAAAATTATAAAAAAATATATAAGACAGATAAATTAAGACAGATGAAGTATTAAAATACATACCCATTCAACTAAAGTATCATCGTCACTGTCCATGTCGATCGGACGACGTCCAGTTATAAGTTCCAAAAGCATAACTCCATACGAATAGACATCAGATTTTTCAGTTAGCTTTCCACTGGAAGCATACTCTGGTGCTAAGTACCTATTAATCCATACAAATAATGACCAGTTCAATTATTTCATTCTAATTGAACACATTAATAAGTATTCAAAATTTAACAAATTCCACATAGTAAGAATACAAGTATGAAAATAGTAGAAGAGGAAATCGGAATAGAGATTTTGAGATTGATTTCTCGTATAGTCACTCAAACAAGTAATAATTATTATCTTAGAAAATCGTCTTAAATCAGCAATTCAAACATACTCACCCAAAAGTTCCCATGATACGGGTGGACACATGAGTATTGGTGTCCGTTGAGAGCTTAGCTAGTCCAAAATCAGCCACCTAATAAAATTAATGTAAGAATCAAATATTAAATTTATGTGTATTTAAATGAAACTAAAATTCCTCATATATTTCGTATATATGTTTTTCCTAAGATAGAAATACCTTTGCTTCAAAATTTTCTTCCAATAGGATATTTGCAGCTTTGATGTCTCTGTGGATAATTTTAGGGTGACCTATAATTAATACAAATAATAATTATTATATATAAAATACACGCATATAAGTGTAGTAAAAGTAAAAATTATAAAAAGTTCAAAAATTTACAATCTTCATGAAGATAAGCAAAGCCTTTGGCAGCTCCTAATGCAATTTTGTGTCTTGTAGCGAAATCCATAGGAGGACGACCAGATCCTAAGTGAATTCAACAAATAAATTTTATATATGAAATAAACTCCAAATATGAATTAATAATAAAAATTATTTACATTTGGAATCACCTCAAATGCTAAATTCATATCAATGCATTAACCAATACTTAGATATTATCATCAATCTTTAATACTCTAAAAATATAATTGAAATGATATCCAACTTGCTGTATTATCAAACTTACATAATAAATAGTTTTCTCAAAAATTATTTTTCACTCTCCAACTCAGAAAATATGTCACTTTTTGAAAAATTTCTCTTGATCCCCCATTTCCTAGACTAATTTTGATCGAACATAGAATTTGAGAAAATAAAAAAGATTTTGAATCTTGTGGTGTTAAATAAGATATGTAGAACAATATAAACAATCACCTTTAATTGTGTGGTTATAAATTTGGGCTTAAAAGCATTTTTTATTTCACTCAAACACTACTAAACAGCTAAAAATCACCTAAAATAAGCAAATCCAAATAACCTCTAGACATGTCGTGTGAAAAGTTACAGAGTCAAACAAATGTCTAGAAGGAGAGACATTCATTTCAAAACAGAATAAAAATAAAAGTGAGTAGCATCTTTGAAAATATAAAGTATATACATACCATGAAGGTGATATTCAAGAGTGCCGTTAGGGACAAATTCATAAACTAACATCCTTTGAGATCCAGCAATGCAATACCCAACCAAAGACACAAGATGTCTATGATGTACACGACTAATAATTTCAACTTCTGCTTGAAACTCTCTTTCTCCTTGTCCACTATTAGATTTCAAACTTTTAACAGCGATTTCTTTGCCATTTGGCAACACTCCTTTATGTACATATCCAAAACCACCTTGTCCTAAAAGTTTTTCTTTAGCAAATCCTCCAGTTGCAACTGCTAAGTCATCATAAGTGAAACTACTTTGATTATAACCAAGAGCCATTGCTGGATGTGGAGGTGGTTGAGCTGGACCAGAGAAAGCCGAGCTCATTTCACTACTACTCATCATTGGTGGTGGTGGTGGTGGTGCTATTGGCCAACTATGCTCAGAGCTTACTTGACCACTCCCTGTCAGTGGCGAAATCAGAAATTCATTAAGAGTGTTTAAAATTTAATATATATGTAGAAACAAGATTTTAATTTGTATACAAAGTATAATTTTTATATATACATTATTGTTTTCGTAGCTATGTCACAAATATTGTCACTACGTACCTGGAGGAGGCATCTTATGAAACTGATCAGCTGATTGAAGTTTGTTGTTGTTCTGCCAATTGTTCATTGGTGGTCCAGCATTGTTATAGTAATGATTATCTGTAGAATATATAAAGCACGTTAGAATTTTTATATTTTATAATTTTAAAAGAAAGAACATAGAGGGAAAATGAATTAGCAAAACATTGAGGTATGATATTGTAGCTCAAATTTTCTCAAAGAAATAATTAAGGGTGACATTATGGATGGAAAAACCTATTAATTTCAATTAAAATTGTCACATTTCTCATGAATATATAAGTTGGAATTGTTAAGTGATCACGATGAGATATTGAGATATAAACAATAATAACAATAACATATCCAGTGCAATCCCACAGGTGGGGTCTGGGGATATTGAGATATTGAGATATAAACGTTCATCTAATATGGTATATTCAAATACGTACGAATACATAATGAAAAAAGAATTAAAGAATTAAAAAATCAAAATTCAATTCTTCGTAATTTTTGGGCGTATATACCTATATAAACCAATTTCGTATTCAATAATTTTACTTTTTTTCTAACATAATACAATATGTCAAAATTAAAACAAATAATAATAAAGTAGTAAATCAAAGAAGAAAAAGAAAGAAGTATACTCATGGCTCCATGAGAATTGTCTCTGTAGTAGCCCATTTGATTATGCTTTCGTTTCTTTTTTCGCTTACAACAAGAGATGATAAAAACTATCACGACAATAAATAATAATCCTGCTCCAGCCGCGACTCCTATCGTACGTGCTGTTTTGTCATCCTTATCTGACGAGCTTGATGATTGAGACCTTGGAGGGGCGAGAGGTCTTGTGTTAGGAGAAAAATGTGATGGTGGAGAGAGAAAAGAAGGTGATGATGATTTTGGTGGAGGATATGATTTATTATTAGACGAGTTATTATTATTGTTGTTGTCATTGTTATTGTTGTCATTATCATTATTGTTATTGTTGTTTTTATTATTGTTATTGTTGTTATCATTATTATTGTTGTTATTATCATCATTGTTGTTGTTGTTATTGTTATTGTTATTTTTATCATTATTGTCGTTGTTGTTATTATCATTTGAAGAAGAATTATTATCTTTTCCAGATGATGAATCATTGTTAGGAGGAGATTGAGAGTTTGAATTATTATTGTTACCGTTATTGTTATTATTGCCGTTACTGTTGTTGTTGTTGTCATTATTGTTGTTACTGTTGTTGTTGTCATTATTGTTGTTACTATTGTTGTTGTTGTTTGAAGAAGAGGAGCTATTATCATTTCCCGAAGATGAATCATTGTTAGAAGGAGGAGATTGAGAGTTTGAATTATTGTTATTATTGTTGTTATTATTATTATTATCATTAGAAGAGCTATTTGAAGAAGGAGATGGAGAATTTGAATTATTTGACGGAGATGATGAAGAATCAGTCGTTGACGAAGACATCTTTATAAAAGTCTTTGTCACGATCTGTGTTAGAATACGTTATGCAGGTTCTGCCGATCTCCCAGGTATTGATTCCTGTACATTAAAGATTCAAACAAAATTTACTTTTGTTATTGAAAAATTCACAACAATATTCAACAAGAAAACATGAAACTAAATCATGATTCCAACAAAAATAAAATAAAACTAATCGCAATCAATGATCCCATAATTACAACATTATCACATTTCACAAAGATGAGAATTATTACCATACGGAATCAATACTTCATATAATTATTTCGTAAATGATATCAAAGGCCTGAGTCTTAGGAAAATAAAGATTAAAAAAAATGAAACTTCTGAAGAAAAAAAGACAGACTCAAGAGAAGAAAAAGTGTGATACCTTTAGGAGAAAGGCAGAGAGGAATCTCAAAGAAAGAAAAGTAAAAACATATTGTATAATTAAAATTCACCATGAAAATATGAGATGTTTTCCCATCCTCATACTCCTCCTAAAATAAGGGGAACTAATCACTACATTTGAAAAAGAATCAGTAGATTTATTTAATGTCTATTTTATTAATTAGAGGACTAAATTTATAGGGGAAAACTTGAATATGATATAAATAGCTTTTATTTGTCCAATTAAATGAATTATTATATTTATACTTATTTAATTACACAATTTGATCATGTAGTATAATCTCACTGATTTATTTAAATCATCAGTTAGTACTATCAAAGTATGAGATTTCCTCTGTGTGTCATTCTACATTTGACCACACATATAACGTTCTTTCCATTTCTTACGCTTTACTGTTTCATGCAAAATATCAACCACACAATTAATTTAATAAAGAAAATAAATTTTAAAATAATTGTGATTATTTTTGAAGTTTATGAGTTAAAATAAAAAGTTCTACCTAAGCTTTTTAATCATAAAAATAAAAGTTAAATAAAAATTTGGATGTGGTATCAATATTATCATCTAGTGCTGGAGATTTAGAAGTTGCCATTAAAAAAGCCATTAATTCGTTAGTTTTTATTTACAAAATGAAGAAAGACTAAACTACATCTTTTGCCTTACTTTTTTATTTACAAACTTGAGAATCTTTCAAGAATTTCAAGACATTTACCTTTATCCAAAATTTTAGTTTTTACAAAAGAATTACAATATATATTACAAGGGCTCTTTTGGACATGTATTAGATATGAAATTAAAATTTTATTTGGACATTAATTTAAATCTTTTACGTTATATTCTTTTTCTCATAAATATGAAAAAATTCACAAATTTTGAAAATTATTAATATTTAAATTTTTTTTATACAATTTTACTATCTTAAAAATATGAACTCCCTAACTTTAATATTAAATTACTATAATACTCTTAACAAAAAACTTAATTTAGTGTATTTGTATATTTATTTACACAATAAAGGGTTGTCATTTTTTCAATAAGTTGTAATTTTGAAAAGTTGTGAACTTTTCCAATAAGGCACAACAAACAGGTATTCATATTATTTTTTGTTGGTTATAAATAAATGAGTTCACTGGGGTCTTTTTTAAAAAAAAAAAATTCTTTCATCTTGGATTATTTGTGTTATTTTTGAACAATTTTTTCTTCTCGATTTTTTATGTATTTTCTTTCTATTATACTTCTTTAATTTAATTTTTTATAAAAATTATATATTTTTATTTGGGATAAAAAATTTTAGTTCAACTTCTTGAACTTTTTAAAATATTTATACTAATTTAACATGGATTGCACCTCCATTACACATGTTTCAGAACTAGTCTTACTTAATATGCAAAATATGTTTACTAACAAGATATTAAAATATCGTAATACTCCGTATTTATATATTGCATATCTCCACATTTTTTTGTAATACATACTTATTATTTTAAACCTTTAAATACTCACTAGTCAATAATAGTAATAACTAGTTTTTCTTTAATATAATCTTTTCATATGATACTAACAATTTCTTGCTGCAACATGATTTTTTTATTTTTTTTTACAAAATTTAAAGTGATGAGTCTTTTTCTAATCGTGTTAGCTAATTAGTCAAATTTTACATTAAAAAAAAAATTAAATCATAATTTAGAATTTCAAATCTTACGTTTTAAAGTTATTCGAGAATTAAAATCATGATTTCATATTACGTACCCAAACCTGAGGTAAATCATTTTTCTAAGTTCCAATAATGAGCCCTAAATTTGGCTCGACCCGACCCGCCAGCGAGTAGGCTGAGATAAATCAGTTGACTGTATAGTGCCCCAGCTAAAGTATAATCCTGTCCAATTAGTATACAACTGGGCTACTATTTGTTTTTCTACTAGAAACGTCTCAAATTGCCAACTGTCTCTGTTCCTCACGCCACACACACCCGGAGAGACCAACACGCGCGGAATTCTCTGATTTCAGTCTCTTCTCGTCAGATCGAGTCAGCTGAAGATGCCTTCTCGCCGGCGAACTCTTTTGAAAGTCATCATCCTCGGCGACAGCGGGTCAGTTTTCCCCGTATTTGTCCATACAGACGCTAAATATTACTCTACAACTTTCTTCCATTCTGTACTGTTTTAGGGTTCAGTAACGCATGATTCATCGCTCTTCATCGTCATTTCGGCAACTCTTATGTTTTGCTTGGCCTGTTAACAGATTGATTTTTCGAATTTGAATTTGAATTTGAATTTTTGATACGATAATCTGAGATTGGTATAGAGCGGAATGAGTAGAGAGGATTCGTGCACACAGTGGAGTCTAACTAGTTGGCAATTGAGGCGTTGTTGATTTGATTATTTTACTTATCGTGATCTAAGTTCCACAAGTTGCTGATTTTTCAGTATCTGTTCATAAATCACTTCTCTTTGTGTTTTGCAGGGTTGGAAAGACCTCGTTGATGAATCAGTATCCTCAAAAGCTTTGTTATCTAAGTTCTTTAGTGTTCAGTTAATACCAAGAGCAAGTGTATTGTGAAGAAATACCTTGATTCACTTGCAGATGCAATTATACCTTATAATTGAATTGTTTTATTGTCTGCCTTAAATGATTCTTTATAGATATGTAAATAAGAAGTTCAGCAATCAGTACAAAGCAACTATTGGAGCTGATTTCTTGACAAAGGAAGTGCAGTTTGAAGATCGGCTATTTACTTTACAGGTTATTCAGATAGTGTCGCATTGATATGTATTATTAATGTATGAAATTTCTTATATCAAATTGTCAATTCTAGGTTTGCTATATTACTTAACTCATCAGTGATTCCTCGTAATAAGTAGATAGATAGGGGCTTGCCCTCTGATTCATGAAGAAGACCAAACTACCAAAGGGTTACCTGAGAATAATAAAAATTTGAAATATACTTTAGTATCAGGCTGCTGATTGTGTTTATGAGGGTCGCAACACTCGTTCTGTTCATTGCAACCCATCACTTCCTTGTTTTAGATTTTGATCTTAGCCAACCACTGAGAAAAGAGGATTCGTGCGAGTTGAGTGTCAGTTTCTTAAGGAACATTAGGACCTATTTATCTCTATTATTATGTGCAGGTATTTCAAGGACTCCAATACACGTGCAAAAAAAATTCTCTTATGGGAGATTCTCTTTCTCTGAATTAAATAACTGTGGCTATAATCCATTTAAGTGGAGGTTAAGTAGATGGGTTACATCATGGAGTTTCTTTTTTTTTTCTTTTTGCGATAAGCACTTGTGTGTCTGTTTACTCAAGAGCATGACTTCTTTTATGAGTGATAATATGTTTAGCTTGAGAGGGAATGATAATATGCTTCTATAATGTTCTTTATCGTACTTATGAGAAAAAGAAGAAGTACCCCATCAAAATTAAAGAGAGATTGTTATCAAAAAGAAGAAATTGAAATTTTAAAAATCTTTTTCTATCCATTCAATTTTCATATATAAACATTCTATGCGGGCCAGAGATAGCTTTCCTGGGAGCAGAGACAGTTATTTCCTACTCATTGTCATTAGCACTTTTCCTCCTTTTGGATAATCGCTTTTGGAGTGTATAAGAATCACCTAACCTAATGGCAAGCCCTTGGCTGGGATGGTGAAACCTATTGACCTAGGTGGTTGATGATTCCAGTATTGCTCTGGCTTCGGTGAGATGGAAATTGGAGCAGTACTTCTTCACTGCATTTAAGTAGAAGCATATCACGCCATGTGTTGTTTACTTTGGGGATTGGACTTCAGTTGTGCATACTTTGACTTGTGTTACTGTCAGATGAAGTTAGAAAGGGAATGGTAGACCAATGAACTTGGTGGCAAGCATTGTGGTATTGAATGGATAAGAGAGATTTGTATAGTTAATCGTATTAAGCTAAATAAACTTTTTAGCTTTGTCACCCTTCTGCTCTTTGATTTTGGGTCTTGTGGCATATAAGGTGGTAATTATATAGATCCATATATATGGTAGAAATCAAGGAGAAGAGGGTCATACTGCATCTTCACTCCCATTATGTTTTCCTCATTCAGCCTTGAATCTTAAGTCTCAGTTCTTGCTTGATTCTATCCTCTGAAATTTGTAAAGGAAAAACGATACTTGATCTACGGGAGTTTCATCTCTTTTTCTAAGTTATTCCTGTCTTTGCCCTTTGGTTTGGTCCAATTCTATCTCTGGATCCACTGCAATGAAACGGATAAGATAAGCATTGCCTTGCAGATTTCTTTTCTCAATATATCCAATCTACAGAACTCACGGTGCATCCAATCCAGTTCTCACTTGGTCAAGACTTCATTTCTCTCTCGAATTTACTCTCTGGTTCATATAAGTTTTGATATCTCGAAGCATGAGCTGTGTTTTTTCAGCTTTAAAATGATGCCTGTAATTCCAAACATCTGCATGTATTAGGTTTGGCATTAGGGAGAGATAGTTGGTGGTTGTAATTACCAGTGTTAATGTTTTACTCATGATAAGTCAACCTGGCCTGTTTCCTGCTCTAACATTTTTGTTTCTGGTTGTCCAGATTTGGGACACTGCTGGCCAAGAGAGATTCCAGAGTCTTGGTGTTGCCTTCTATCGTGGTGCTGATTGTTGTGTCCTTGTTTATGATGTAAATTCAATGAAGTCATTTGAAAACTTAAACAACTGGAGAGAAGAGTTCTTAATTCAGGTATTTCTTCTTTGTTTGCCTCTGGTTGTTTATAAGTACATCTTATTTATTTGATTTTTACATTTTTAACTGTTTATAGGCTTATAGCCTTATTTGCTTCTTGCTGAGCTGAAGGCTTTATGAGCTTTTCCCTCATGGAGCTTGTTGTGCTTCATCCTTCATGAGTTGCTAACTTAGTGCTCCCTTTTGTTATTGCCACTTCATACTTGTATTTGTTAGTGCCCGCCAGTTACTTGTTTTGATATTTTTATCTAGAATAAATGACAAAATTAGTTATTTGGTATGTTCACCTGACACTATTTTTTCTTGTCGAACAACTACTCTGTAATATCTGAATGAATTTTCTGACTGGTTAGGAATTTACTGCAGGCGAGCCCATCTGATCCAGAAAATTTTCCATTTGTTGTGCTGGGGAACAAAGTTGATGTTGATGGTGGAAATAGTAGAGTGGTAAGTTCCTAGTCCAACAAATTGGATATTGTCCCAATTCCTCCTCTTTTAACTTCCTTGTCTGTTGCTCTCACCTGTCCACTTTTTTGGTTAAGCTGCCAATGGGACTACTATAGTTCCACGCAGAGAACAACTTTAGTGCCATCGAGGTAAATTATTCTTAACTTAGAGATATTTGTCTGCTTTGTTTTAGGTGTCTGAGAAAAAGGCTCGAGCCTGGTGTGCTTCAAAGGGTAACATTCCCTACTTTGAGACTTCAGCTAAGGAAGGCACCAATGTAGAGGAGGCTTTCCAATGCATTGCTAAGAATGCCCTGAAGAGTGGAGAGGAGGAAGAAATGTAAGTTGAAATGTTATTTATACCACTTGTCCATAATATTCTAGCAGCATGGTGCACGTAAAAATATCTATCTTCCCAAGAAAATGTCACGTCAGTTGGAGACAACCTAAAAGTAATGTTGGACTAGGGAACAAGGGATGTCAAAATGTGGGTGAGTAATTTTGTAGGACCTGTTTTGTCTTGGTGCAGCTGCTCTTGGTAAGCTGAATAAGCCTGTGTCTTCTGACCTATTCTGCTTTACATTGTTGTTTCATCTGGCCCTATTTCTTCCCTCTGGTGCTTTCCCAAGAGTCCAATTAGATTATGAGTTGTTTTTAAGCGAGACTGTTTGTGGGCAAGTGACATTACATGTAAACAGGTGATATTATTAGCTCTGCAAGATTAATACTGCGACTTAAAAATCTGTTTCAGTACAAGATATTTAGTACTTCTGCATTGATCATGATACTAATCTATTCCTTTTTCTGCCGCATTTTCATGATAAAGATATTTGCCCGACACCATTGATGTTGCCGCTAGCAGTCAGCAGAGAACAGGTGGATGCGAGTGCTAAACAGTATTTATCTTGCAGCTCCTAAAAGAATTGGATTCCTTTAACCTTCGTTTATTGTTTGCTTCTCTGGGTGTGCTTCTCCCAGTAGATTATCAAGTTGTACCTGTATATTAGCTTTTGCACGGGGAGCTGGTTGTGTTTCTTGGTGCTTTGGATTCTGTTGGTGTTATTTTCACTTTGATAAACCTTCAAGATTTGTTGGATTCATATTGGCCTCTGGTGAAAGCTGTTGCTTTACAATAAATCTTCTGTTGATTTGTTTCACCTCACAAATAATGTGCTTCAGATTATTCTATATATGTTGTACAAATGATGATATTTATGGCATAATTTAGCAATATAAATTCCTGTACGACTATGCTAAGACGTTGTTGAGCACTTTATACCATGGGTTGGTTAAAATCACAATTCAGAATCGCCTATATTCTGTGCCAATTTAAAGACGAGAACGGGGTAGCATTGTAAGAGGAGAATGTAAAGATGCTACAAATGCGTCCACGAATCAATAAATAATGCATATTCGCCTCGTTAAGTCAACAACATGGCCATGTAATCCAATGAGCTAAAGTCTAAGGGGAGTTGAGTATATATAGACTTAATCCCTTGTTGAAGTGTTGAAGTAGAGAGGTAGTTTTCAAAAAATCCTCAGTTCAAGTGCAGCCAATCAAATTAGTTATAAAAAATTACAACAATCAAGAAAACGTGTCAATTAATAAAAAACCAATACATATTATTAAAAAAAAAAAAGGAAAATAAGAAAAGTAAAAACAGCAAAATAATGTAATGACAAACACAATGGACAACCTATGGTAAAAGCATCAAAAGCAATATACTACAGGTACAGGCTAATACTAGATCAGACACGATACTACCAGACTCTAACCAAGCCTAATCACACTGTAAAGCTAGACAAAGTTCAACTACCCTCTAACTTTCTACGCTAATCTGCGACCTCCATATCTTCCCATCTAAGGTTATGTCCTCAATAATCTAAAACTATGTCATATCATATCTATCACCTCTCCTTAATACTTTTTCGGCCTACCTTAACCTCATCTCATACCCACTATATCCAATCTCACATCTCCTCACCGAAAATCTCCTCGTTCTCAAAATTCTAATAATCAGCCCGCTTTTCCTTCTCATATTGAATAAAAAATGTATTAGCTTACCTAATCCTTGCAACTGGAATTTGGATACATACAAAAAGAGAATTTGGACAATGAGCTGCTGCTGATTAACAACTTTATAGCTTAATGACCAGGGCAACAATCATGAAAGGGTAAACACAGTCGCATGACAAAAGGTATTTAAAGACCCTTTTTTTGCTCTTTTGATTTCTGGATGAGTTTCATTCTTATGCACTAGAGAATATTACTTGGTCCTAACTGAAATAAGCTTATCCTACTTTGAAGGCTGCATTGAATTTCCTGAAACTGTTGTAGGCATAAAAGAGCTTGGTGTAGGAGTTCCTGCCATTAGGGGTCTTGAATTTGGTATCCTCTGGGAGCTCATTGCAGTTGGAAGCCTAGGTGCTGAATTAGCAAGAGTCATTCCAGGCCGGTTAGCAGGTGCTGATTGTGTCGCAGGATGAGCTGGATATCTTGCTTTAAGGATTTGACTACGCTCAAAGAGAAGCCTCTGTTTTGACCTCTCCAACAGTTCTCTAACCCTCATAACCACATTATCCATGTCATGAAAGAAGGCTATCTTGCTCTCCAGCTTGTGCAACTGCAAAGAAGCAACTTGAATGACTGAGACTTGTCGAAACAGATCAAGGCTAAGCAAGTCAAAAACTTAAATCAGCTTAAAATCAAGTCAAAAACCTGGGAGAATATAGTCAGAACTAGACTAGACTAGTCCTAACTCAATGGTTCTTCCGATGTAAAGCAACATAAACTTTCAACCAGAGAAAGGAGAATATAGGAGGTTCTTCCCAAGAGATAAGAGAGGGTGCAATATTCAACTATATGGCATTATGATTTTTATGTTCTAAAAGGAAGGCAAGCATTTTATTATCCAATTGGGAAAAAGCTTATTATCCATCTCTTAATCAGGAATAAATCATCCGGCCCCGTGTTGATTGCTCAAGATCTATTTCAGCCTAAATCTTGCTTTAAAGCACATTAGCTGATTAGTCTCAAGTTTGACTCATTGATTGTCCGACAGCAGAAGTGCCTGGAAAGCCTTGCAGCTGTAGGATGATTCCCATAGAACATAATTAGGATCTCAAAAGATGCAATCTTCAAAGAGCTGGAGACCCATGATTACCTGCTTCTCAATTAATGAAATAGTAAGCAGCCGAATTTGGTCCTCTTCTTGATCTGCCAGATATTTCGCCTTGACTGCAGCAGCTGACAAAGCAGTGACTGCTGCACGTTTGATCTTATCAATATCCAGATCACTTTTGGTCTTTAAAGGATCTTTTTTCCCATCTACGGAGTCTTTGACTTCTCCAGCCCCTAAGCAATAGAGCACCAAAGGAAACTTTTCAGAATTATAGGAGGATTTACAAATTCGTAAAAGCCTTAGTTTAGTGCAGAGAGAATAATATGAATCAGTTTTCCACTTTGGCTAAGCAACCATAAAGAGAAAACCCTGAGTTTTAGCCCCGAGGCCATAGCAATGGCACTAAACGAATATCCAAGATCCAATTTTGGTTTTTGCAGCATTTCACCCTTATGGATAAAATTGCTTTAATTGCTGCCGTACTGGATCAACTTGGCCCATCATTTGCCTTTCCAGCTACACCAATCCATCAACTCACTATAGAGCCCCTCCTCCCCAACTTAGACCTCCTTGCTTAAACTCCTGAAATTCCTATCCCAATCTCATATAGAACCTGTTTGTCCTCCCAACCCCACACCCTCTCCTGTGTTAGTTCAACTTATTTTCATTTCAAGGTCAACATATACTCCCTCCGTCTCATTTTATGTGACACCCTTTCCTTTTAATCAGTCCCAAAAAGAATGTCACCTTACTTAATTAGAAACAATTTAACTTTAAAATTACTCTTTTACCCTTAATGATATGATTCTCAGCCACACAAGTATCTAAGAATGATTTTAGATCACAAGTTTCGAAAGTCTTCCTTTTTTTTCCTTAAACATCGTGCCAAGTTCAAGGGTGCCACATAAAATGGGACGGAGTGAGTATCTCGTTTCTCTCTATTGCATCTACCTGAAGATTTTTATCAATGATTCACAAGAGGGGCCTATACCCTCTCCATTTCATTTATATGATGCGGGACTAGAAAGGTTGAGTTATGCAGAAACTCACTCCAACACCCCTCCTCCCTAGCCTTGCATGTCCTTTCTTGACATAGGACCCGCTTGCCCTCCCAATTCCATCGCCCCATCCTGAGTTGTTTAAACTTATTTACATTTCAAGGTCAAGTTGTTTCTCTTTTCTCTCAATCTGCCTCTACATATGGATTTTCAGCAATGATTCTCACCTAACCAGAGGGGACTATGTGCTTGCACACTCTCCATAACATATTATATGACTAGAGGGAGAAAGGTGTCATTGTATATGCCACTTTTTGATTGGTATGAAGTTTAAGATGATTATTTAACTTGAGTGTCACAGTAGTGGTAGTAAATTAAGGTAAGGTTAGTTAGATTAAAGGAATTATATCAAGGTCTAAAATTATAGTAGTAAATGACTTTGAATTCTTAAAGTCACAAAAGTTAATTGTATAATGATGGTATGAATGGTATGGTTTCAAATACTTTGAGACATACCCAAGCGAAAAGGGTGTCAATATATGACAAAAATGTTTGGGGAGAGGGTTGCAAGCAAAATGCATGTCAAAGGAGAATGTGAAAGTTTGGAGAGGTGGGAGAATAGAGAAATAAAAGGACTAGTGTGCTGTGTGGCAAAATAGGAAAGCAAATGGTGCTGGAATAAACTTCAGTGGCGTTTTTAATTTGAAGATCTGGATTTGGTGATAAGAACTAAAGCACTGTCACATTATCAATTACAAACTCAACAATGCTAATGATAGTCAACAAGCTACAAACCATTGACCAAAGACTCAAAAGATCGTTCATGATTCTTGATTGAAACATAATTTTATAAAATCAATAGATAGATGATTTCCACACAAATGCATGTCATGCAGCTTTTTTTTTTTTTTTTTTGGAGGGGTCCGGAGGTGGGTGGGCTGGTTGTGGTAACTAATAGATGTCATAGCTTTATATTTCGGTTTTTCCTATTGTTGTCAAGCATGTTACGAGATTCAATTCCAAGAATTATATCCACTCTCTTGTAGTGCTTGCACTCCATGTTTAGTGAGCTTTTATTTGAACTCAACGGCTAATAGACATTCCCTCTACCCTTCTCCATTTAAAGTACCCCTAGAATTCAAACTAATTACATGCACCTAACACCCTTCATGTGCTGTACAACTTTTCACATTTAAACCCCCAAAGGCAACATGATTACCATAACTTATACTATATTGAAAAAATATAACACCATATTGAAGACCCAGACCTGTATTTTCACCATTTTCAAGTACAGAGCTCGATTTCATGGATTGCTCAGGCTCCTTTATTTGCACAGCAGGCATCATGTCCTCATCTTTAGGACTGTCTGGAGACTCAGAAGGACCGGCCATCACAGCATCAACTGACTCCTTTTCGAACCCAGGCGGGAGCTCTAGTTTAGACGTTAAAACATCTGATTCTGCTGTGGTACTTGGTGTCTGTCCCACTGACAAGCCTGCATCATCTGGTTCTTTAAGTGATGCAGGTTCCCCTACTTTGTCAATAGGAACTGGACCAGACTGTTTTAAAGTATCAGATTTCTCTGCATTTTCGTCACTCGTAGAAACCAAATGGGCGGCTTCTTCAAGTACCTTCTCATTTTTCTCTTCACGGTTTTTACCATCCTGCTCTTCACACTTTTTATCAATGCTTGTTTCACCTTTGGTCTCTTCTTGTCCAGTAGACGAACTCTTCTCATCAATAACTGATGTCAACTTTTCCTCTTTCTGCATTTCAACATTGTCATCCTCATCTTTCTTATCTTCTGGATCAACTGATCCATTAGCAGGTCTGCATAACTAATTAACAATTAGACTCCAAATCAATATAATAACTGTTAACTAAAGCTATAACGAGGAACACTAACCTATCTGAATCAGATGATGTCTTCCCATCATCTGGGGGATCTTCCAAAACAAAACAGTGCCTTAAGGCTAGCTTCTCACCAGAAGGATTACCAGAAATGGATTTGAAAGAGCTGCGTACTGAGGCAGTAACCCTTTTAGCTTCTACCAGTTTCACCAGAAATGCTGCCTAGTGAAAGAAAACAATATAATGAAGAAAACCAAAACATTTTCAGGAATCACCTAATAAACAATAATCAGAGTTTTAACAGCAGAATAGAAAACCAACCTGATTGTACATTTAATGACTTCCTCTCTTTTTTAAAAATCGGTAAAGAGTAACTTTTTATATATGGTAAGACCAGCAAGAAGTTGCTGTATAAGTTACAACCAAAAGCACACCATTACAAATTGTGTAATGTGTTAATGATGTCAGTCATCGCACTAGGATCAGAAGCATGTACATCTTCCATGTTACACTAAGAACTAGGTAAAACAAAACATTTATGTTCTGGTATTAATGACTGTTGGTCCTACTTCCAAACAACTTATAATTTCTTTCTTTCCAGATAAACAACTGCCTCTTTTGAACAGGATCAAAATATCTCATTGACACTGCAGTGCCACAATGAAACCCTATCCTTTTCAAAAGGTTTCAAACTGTGAAAATGGTGAGACAAGACTTCCACTGGCAGAAAGACCATACCTTGATAAAGTAAATAGCACACATTAAAATTTTTTATTTCATTAGTCAAGCTTCAAGGAAAGAGATGAACAGATTCCTAGCTCTTAGTAGAGTGCCTTGAGTGCTCAGTTACATCAGAATTGTGATTGAGACAATGAAAAGAAATCAACATACCACTGCCATAACGGGATTGCCAGCTTCAGCAAATGAAGCATGTTCTCCAGGCGGAGGATAAAAATCAACAGCCGTAAATGCGTCCCTCAGTGCGTTGAGTGCACAGTTCTCACCAACT
This sequence comes from Solanum clarkiae, assembly GCA_011800125.2. Taxonomy (NCBI): domain Eukaryota; kingdom Viridiplantae; phylum Streptophyta; class Magnoliopsida; order Solanales; family Solanaceae; genus Solanum; species Solanum clarkiae. The sequence continues at coordinate 37,619,437 of JAABOM020000001.1, read as the reverse complement.
TCCTCTTGAGGAGTTGGACCATTCACATTCTCTGGCTTCAATGTTTCCACTGTGGATGAAAGCTGATTGTCATTTCCATCATCCTTACTCTCTGTTGTTTCTGGGGCATCAATACTGGCTGATGTATCATCTTTAGACAAAACTGCATCTTCTTTTTCTTCAACACACTTGTTACTTTCAGAATCGGTATCCAGGAATGTATCCTCTATTGGCATTTGAATGAAATGCAGAATACACTGAGCTTTGGTCTTTGTAGCCACATGCTCAGCAATCTCATTCCAGTTTTCTTTATAAAGCTCTAATGCCTCAAGGAGAAGCAGAGTCTCCTGATCTGTCCACTTCCCACCACTTGCACCACCAGCCTCACCAGGCTCCATAACAATGAAATCTGAAGGGGACATCCCAGATCCAAACTTTGCATTGTTGAAGCATTCACTACACAAGTCAAAGTCTGCCTATGTAGTAAAAACAACCAACACGAAGAACACAGTCAGGCACTTAAGTAAGACCTCATGTTCCGACAAGACATACTTCAGCAGTGAAAATGACCTTTTAATATGTGCACAGAAATTATGGACTATACGACAAATGGATATGTAAACATGGATAACTGCATGCACCAGGCTTGTCAAGGCAGAAAGAATTTGACAATGAGAATAATAAGCAACTAAATCTGCTGGATTGACTTAAGCACATGCCTTTTATGCCCAGACTGAAATAATGTGTGGTTCTGAGTCACATTCTTTGATCAACAACAAGTATATGAAATTAACCAAGATGATGATGATTCCTCCATCCCAATAATAACATGAATAGAAAGAAAACGATGGTGGTGATGCCTAGACAGCAGGCAAGCTGTAATCATAGTTTATCCCATTAGAACAAAAACAAAGAAAGGCCATTAGTCCTGAGCAAAAGATACCTCTTTTTGGCAATGATACCGCTTTCTTGAGCAGTCAGCTGAACAAGAGTTGCAATGGTACTCAACAGCGGGTCCTTCAGACTTCATCAGTTCTTCAGCAATAGCTGACTCTGGAAAGAACCCAGAAGACGCAGAAGGAGTAGCTACATTAGACCTCAGAAAAACTGGGGTCCATGTTTCCTCCGATTCGAATCGAAACAGTTTATCAACCAAAGAATCTGTCTTTGCTGCCTCCTCCCTATCAATATCAACATTCACAGCCAAATTGGTTTGTGGGAAAGGGTGGTAATTAATTAAACCCCAGTAATCCAAAAACTCCAGCACTTCCCGTTTCATGTCCAAATCTCCTGCTGAGAGCTCGGACAAATCATTCAACTCAATTTGAATATTGGGGTCAGTGTGATACTTTTTCATGATCCAATTCCGTATCTCCATGTATATTCCTGGAGTCCTATTTTCCAACTTCTCATTGAAGAATGACGGCATTGTTCGCTTCTCCAAAGGATGAACCTCTGTCCAAGAGAACCAACCTAAAAATTTGGAAAATGTCAGACAATATGAGGAAGAGTGCTAATGTTACTAAATTTTAGTAGCAGCCGCAGATTTTTAAAAAAAAAAAAAAAAGAAGAGAAAAGAAAAAGGAAAAAGATGAATGAGCATGTTAGCACCCATTTAGTCTACCAACTGTTTACACATGGAAAATTTAAGGAATTCTGAAAATAGATTACTTCAGCTTATCTATTAGTTACGTTTTCCTGTTTCTTTGTTGCAGGTTATCTATCTAAGTTATTCCTCCACTTCCTTATTTCAGTTAGTAGGAAGTTATTTCCTTGTTATTAGATGGGTGGTTAACACATCTGTGTTGTACTTAAAGTTATTCAAATGCAATGGAAAGATAAGTAGAAAACTATTCCAGTTTCAAGTACTACAACTTCAGAGATTACAGGTTCTCTCTTAACAACCTAGCACCATATGTCCTAGAATGAAAAATATTATCTTGCAGCGTCCATAACTAGATTCATATTAGGGGAAAGTAACAACTTGATATCAAAGAGGGGAATTATGGGTGATATAATCAGCAACAACAAGCACAATTGTTGACATTGTTCCAAGAAGAAAGTGCAACCAATATAGCAAGACAAGACACCATAAATGCATGCTTGCTTGGGTTCACTCATGAATGATTTAGCGAATCCAGTGGCAGATGTTGAAGAAACGTAAAACTGCAGTCACAATAGAGGTTGGAAAGGTAAAACAACGGTTACAGGTTTAGGATCAAAAACTAGTGAGAATTCCATCATTCCTAAATATACAATTTCCATAATTTCGTGGCCACGAGGACCCTGCGATGGCCAAACAGGTTTTAGCATTTCTTTCATCGCCAGCAAACACCAAAAGAAGAAAAAATTGGACTTAGGATACACCTCAATGCATTTGGGATGAGTTCAAACCTCAATGCAACTTTCGTTTTGGACCACTAATCAGAAGTTAAAAGTTGGGAAAATTGGCTAAGTTACGCCAAATTGGATATGTGGCAGATTACCAAGAAAAGTTTGAGCAATTGATTTCGCTGGTTGGTGACCTTACATAACCGCAGAAAACTGAAGTTTACATTAGTTGTCTTATTGATTACGTAGCAATTGAGGTAGAGCTCCATTGACTACGGCATTGTGAACGCATGAAACAACCCCTTTATTTGCAATTATTAGATGTATGTCGATCAAAGATATCAAATATCTCACCGCAGCAACTCGCTGGATTTGTGAAGAAATTGACTAAATCTGAAATGGATGAAATAAAACTTAAGGGACTCTGTTTCAATTGTGACAAACTACTCACTCAGAGCAATCAGCGCAAGAAATTATTCCGAATTGATTCCATTGACGATGAAGAATAATTTGTGGAAATACTAGTACTTTCTGCACTTACTCAAGCGCGATTTGAAAAAGGGGAGTAATGTTAGCACCCCTTCAAAGAAATCTGAAAGCAGATTACTTTGGCTTATCTATTGATTAATTATGTTTTCCAATTTCTTAGTACTCCATTCATTTCAATTGGGTGACATACTTTCCTTTTTAGTCCGTTTAAAAAAGAATTAACTTTGACTTTTTAGCAACTCTTCAGTTCCAACTTTCCACATGATATGTTTTAAAACCACTACATTAAAGGGCATTTTGGTACATGTAACATATCTATAATTTAAGACCACAAGATTCAAAAGCCTTTTATATTTTTTGAAACACCGTATCAAGTCAAAATAGGTCATGTAAATTGAAATAGAGCCTCTGTAGTTATTAGCAATAAGGAAGTTGTTTCTCCATTGTCTCATTTTAATTGTAGTAGGAAGTTATTGACTTGTTATTTGGTCAGTGGTTAATCCACCAGTGTTGTATTTTGAAGTAATTTGAATTCAATAGATAGATAAGCAGAAACTTGGTTTTTGAGTACTTTAACTAAAAAAATTACAGCATATGACCTAAAGAACCAAGAATATAGGTCGTATGAAGAAATATCTGATTTCATCTTGCAATATCTCATAACAAGATCCGTATCAGGGAAATGTAATAGCAGAATTTCCAGTTTGAACTTTTGACAAACTGAAAGAATGCAAAAGTTGCATACTTCCTCTGTCCCAATTTATATGACACACTCCTTTTGGGATTGTCTTAATTGTCCAACGCCATCCCATAACATACAACTCCCAATTTATCTGACACATTCCTTTAGGGATTGCCTAAATTGTTCAACACCATTCCATTACATCTAACTCCCAACTTATATGGCAATTGGCACATTCCTTTTTGGATTTCCTAAATTTTTCAACACCATTCCATTACATATAACTCACGCGACTGTCAAGAATTAAGATTTGATTCTGTTCTAATTCTAAACTATGTTATGATATTGTTAAATGTCAAAGTCGAACCAACTTCCAATCATCATTTTAATATTCTCTTCTACTATTGCTGATAAAGTATTTAAGTCAAATTAACATCTTAAATCCATCCCCAATGGAGCAAGATGGCATGAAATGACATGGAAGGAGTATCTACTAAACTTTAAATGTAAAACTCATCTTTATTTGTCATGTAACACTAAATCTATCTCAAAACATAAACCTTAACCTCAGGTCATTGAATTCCTTGTTTCCAGCATATCTTCGCTTACTATATCCATATTATTTAACTTTTCCATTACCAATTTTACAAAAATCTATTTCTCTAAATACTCCGCAGCAAGAAAGAACACCAAAATGAGAGTTGAAATACGACAATTTAAACTCACCAGCATGAGTCGGCACAACGTGAACATTACGATCTCGGGATCTAATTGACTCAATTTCAGCTTCAATTTCTGCCTCTAATGCCTCCAAATCCTCCTTCACTTGTTTGCACTCTTTATCGACCTTCACCGCCTCTTCTACACTGGCCTCAGCCGTTCGAAGCACCTCCGATTCGATCCTAACACCAAAACCTGACGGAGAAGCAGCTGCGGCAGAACTGGCAACTGCAGCTGCGGCGTTGTTTGGCTGCTGCCGAGCTCTAGTGAGCGGACCATTGTGGATCGGTGGGAAAGGTACCGCTGACTGCTTCTCACGCACCTGACGCTTTGACAAAGTTGAGGGAGGAGTCGAACTGGCGCTACTTCCAATGGCGTTTGCTTTTCGTTTCTGGCCACCACCTCTCCGACGCGACGTAGGTGCCTCAGCGGACGGAACGTCAGCCGATATCATCGCCGTGTCGGCGGCCGGCGGTGGTGGAGTTCCGATGTCCTTCCGTTTCTCTTCCATCAATTGAGAGCTGTAGTACTAACATGTCTTCAAAAAGGATATTTATATTTGAGCCTCGGGGTTAATTCAGTGCGCCGTCGGTACAAGTAATTTACAGTGGGATTTTTACTAGTAATTTATTGAAATTGGGTTAATAAATGTTGTTAATTTTACTCCTCCGTCCATATTTACTTGTCTATTATATTATTTTGAAATATCCAATAATACTTATTTAATTTATCAAATCTAGAGATAATTTTATATTTATTTCTTAATTTATCATAATCATTTAAAAACAATTGTCCTATTATATTTTTCAAAACATTATATTTATTATAATGGCCAATTAAAAATACACATGTACAGAAAATGCATGTTGCAGAGATGAGAATGTTGCGGTGGATGTGCGGCAGCACCAGAAGTGATAGGGTGAGGAATGAGACCGTCCGAGAGAAGTTTGAGGTGGCTCTGGTGGCTGAGAAGATGAGGGAAGCTCATCTGCGATGGTTTGGACATGTGCAGAGAAGGAATACTGATGCCCCAGTTAGGAGATGTGAGAGACTGGTGGTGACAGCTACCCGGAGAGGTAGAGGTAGACCGAAGAAGTATTGGGGGGAGGTGATTAGACATGATATGGCGGAACTTGAT
>JAABOM020000001.1:37580655-37594224 GCA_011800125.2 Solanum clarkiae | reverse complement strand
TAAATTAGGGGCGCGTGTAGTCACGCGCCCGTTTTAAATTTTAATTAATTTTTAATTTTTTTTTAAATGTTAAAAAAAATTGTTAAAATGAAAACAAAGTTTCGATAATTAATTTGACACCGTGGAGGGTAAAAATTGGGTGTCAACAATGGGTTATTCTTTTTTAAATAGACTACAAAGGAAAGGATATCATTCTTTTTTAAATGGAGAGAGTGCTTATTTTTCTTTTTCAATTATTTTTTAATTTCAATTTTTTATATGTCATATGTAAGACCAGAAAATTAAAAGATATTTTAGTACATTCTCTATATAAATCTTTTTAAAATTAAGATGATAAAATTTAAATATATTTTTTAAAACTTTTATGTCAAATTAAAATCAGATAAATAAATTGAAACAGAGAAAATAATATCGTAATAGTGATAATCTAGAACAATACAAAAAATTCAAATAAAGGGAGGACAGGAATCAAGATCAATAGATTCGAGTTGACCTTTTAGAAAGAATATAATATAATTTAATAAAATAAAGGTCCACTATTAAAGGTTAGGCACCATTCCATACTTGTTGTACCCAATACCTTTAATTTGGACTTGTTTTATTGACCCTAGCTCAAAAAACACAAACTTTTTTTTTTCCCAAGGGGATTGAACCTAATCATGTTTAAATTTTTTTAAGCAAGAAAATCATAATCTTTTCTATCATTTGTCATTATTCATTAGTAAATAAGAAATCAAATGTGACAGCCTCAACAGCAACAATGTTCTTATAATATTTAATTATCATTCACCTAAATCACTTTTCACGTATAATAATTTTATTAAAGTTTGGGATGTTAGTTAAAAGAACTAACATTAGTAATAGTGTCAATCACTCCAATAAAGAAAAGATACACTCATCCATGACGATTTGACATGTATAGTTAGTGTATATTTTATACAAAGTTAATTTATATTCAATTTTTAAGTGTATCATCATAATATATGTTCAATATATAGCTCATGTATAAATAATCTATATTATATAATCAGTGTATGTTTTCTATGATCTTATGACCTTTTTGCATACCATCTTTTGTTTTTCATTATTAGTCGTTTTTCTTTTCTCCTTTCTGTTTCCTTTTTTTTTTTCCTTTTTTCCACATACCTTCTACTTATGAAGCTCGATTTTTTTAGACGAGAGTTTTCTGGAAACAACCTCTCTATCTCTATGAGGTAATAGTGATAAGGTTTGCGTACATTTTTATCCTGTTCAGACCGTATTTATGGGATTCCACTGAATATATTATTATTATTATTTTTATGTCAATAAAATATGACCATATGTATTATAAATTTGATTAATTTATTATATTTATTTAAAACTATTCCTATGTGAAATATCTGGTGGATCGCTTTTGCAAAATTTGTACTTATCTTGATTTCTTAGTGGAGAAGGTAAGGTTGTTGTCATAGACTAAAGTCAACTATATGAAGATTTACCTCAAACATAAAATAGATAAAACATGTCCTCAATTAGATTTTTGCACATGTATATATAGTTTAACTGATAAAAAGATTGCACAAGTTTTCAACTGTGGATATTACATAACAAAAGTCATAAATAGTTGTAGCACATAAAAAGTGAGAAACATGATTTAGTGGAATATGGACTTTAGTTTTCTTGTGCACTTTGATCAAATTAATAATAATAATTTTCCTGTGCACATATCCACTAAAACTATTTGAAATTGCACTGCATCGTACACCTGTTTTGTTACTACAGTTACATCATGAAAAAATGAATGTACTTTCAACATTTCATGGCTAATAAAATACTTGCATCATTTTGACTAAAAAATAGTGTTGATGATGTTGCTGACACAAAACGCAATTCATTACCATTTCAATGGCTGTAATAGAATATTCAACGCTCACCCCAAGTCATAACATCAGCTATTAACGGTTACTTTTTTCGTCTCAATTTACGTGATATACTTTTCTTTTTTAAAAGAATTAGTTTACTAAATTAAAAATAATTTAATTTAAAAAAAAAATCATTCTTAATGAAATAATTTATAGTCATATAAATGGTCAAAGAGTATTTCATACTAGCTACTCCCTCCGATTCAAAAAAGAATGATCTAATTTAACTTGGCATCGAGTTTTAAAAAAAAAATTAATTTTGTGGTCCTAAATTAAAGTTATGTTCAATGTATCGAGATGTCATTTAATCTTGTGGTTTTAAACATGTCATGTAGAAACTAAAATTAAACTTTTGCCAAAAATAATGGGTCATTTTTTTAAATAGACCAAAAATGAAAGTAGTTTTTTTTTTTTTTTAATGAGGAAGTATAATTTTTGTTTTTTCTTAAACACTCTATGTTAATTTTCATTGTGCCACATAAATTAAGACTATACCACTTTAACAAGCTAATAATGAAAAACGAATTCAAGATCAAGAGTTAATTTGTTCAAAATAAACATGTAGATGTGATTTTTATATGTTTCTAAATATATGAAATTTGCAAAATAAATAATGAGTTCAGCTAAATTATCTTTACCCTTTCATAAATATTTATATGCCTCACCTAGTAATACTAGAATTCTATGACGTAGTGATGATGGCCAAGGAAACTAGAACATAAAATCAGATAAGATAATTTTATCCTATAGTTTGACTGTGATGATGCTAAAAAGGAAGAGAAAGGAAAATAGTGTTTGAAATTTTATATTTTTGGGGTCATTATTATAGAAAAAAATAGTAAATTAATTCATGTCAAGTTTACTCCACTATCTTATCTTATCTTGCACTTCGTTGAACACACAATTAGTAATGTTTTCGATTTCTTTTTGTCATAATTAAGGCCTAAGGGCGGATGTTGACAATTAAACACCTACAAACTTCCAAAACTAAATTATAATTGGAAAAAAGATTTGATATATTTTTTAACTTTGCGAGTTATAGTTGATATGCTTCTCGTTAATAAAATGGTTCACATATACCTTCATCTACATACAAATAATGAAAGTGAAATAACTTCATTTCAAGTTTATTTTTAAAATTTTATTATTAAACAAAATTCATATAAAGTTATTTTTTATTCCTCTTACAAAGTTCAGGGGTATATTTGATTCTTCTCACATTTTTTCTTCTTTGATCTAATTAAAAATCATTTTTTTCACTTTCGCTAACCAAAAAGGATATATCTAAGTCATTTACGTAACAATACAGATATATGTAGATCACCTTTTTAATGAGAGATATATCAACTCTGAATCACAAAATTGAAGAATATTTCATATCCTCACATTATTATTAAAAGAATAATAATTCATAAACTATAAAACTCTCCTATTGCCCTTTTGTTATTTTTCTTTATTCTTCTGACGTCTTATAATTAGAGAATTAAGTGTAGTGTTAGGGTGATATATTAAGTTAATAGAAGTACGTGCATCTAAACAGAAAAAAATATTATAGTTTTTAATTAGCCTAATTAGTTAAGGGTTTATGATGGTCAACTGGGACAACTCTTATCTTTTTCATATTTAATCTTCTTTTTTTCTTTTTTTTCCCCCTCTTTAATCATATTTAATCATCTAGTTGGAAAGATAAAACAAATAAGAAGATTAAAATAAAGTGAATATATTATATTGTATTATTATAGAAGGCTCAAGAAGTCCAATGACACAGGCACAAGGAGGACAATATTTTCGAACTACAAGATTTTCTGAATTTCATCAGTAATCTAGTACCAACTAGGCAAAATTCAAATAGTTAAAGTCTGTAGTTTTCTATAAATTATCTTCAATTTCAAATTATTTATTTCTCCTGCCACTAGTGAATTACTGGTTAACTATTAATAATTTTTTTTAAAAAAAAACAAAACTGCCCCTTAGCTATTTTATGAACTCCCAAAATACTTATCATGTTTAAGTAATTTTCTAGAATTAAATTATATAAATTTTTATTAATAATTTAAGAAGTATTATTTCATCATATTATTTATATGAGAATAATGGAAAGTAGCATAATTTTTATATAGCTTTTGAGTGTTTAAATTTGTTTTTGAAAATATTAAATTAGTATAATAAATATCTGTTGATTCACCAAAAATATTAAATATTTTTTAACTTCAAAATTAGTTAAATTAACACTCGAAAAACTAAACATGAGAGCAACGGAGGGAGTACTAAACTGAGCCAGATAGACATCTGTTGTGTTTTTCTTTTAGTTTCAACATGATGCATGATTGATTGCAATGGCTCACCACTGAACTGTTTAGTTGACCAAGTGTTAGGACAACCTAAAAAAAAGGTTTTCAGAAATAGTATGATTCCATCATAGCGCTGACTTGTTTTATAGTATGTGATTTGATAAATTAATCTTAGATTACCAGTTATTAAAATATTGTTTTAAGCTTAATTAGTTTTGTTGTCAAGTTGGCATGTTCCTCCCATTGGTTTATATTTCTAAGGAATAGTAGTTAATACCACATGCTTTGGTGAAAAAAAAATCATTTCAATGAAGATTTTTTTTTTAAAAAAAAAATTACTTTTATACGCCGATCATAGAATATTTTTTTTACGTTATTAATATATAGAGCATTGGAGTAACCGATAAAATTGTTGCCATGTGACCAGGAGATCATGAGTTCCAAGCCTTGGAAACAACTTCTAATAAAATTGCAAGGTAAGACCGCATATAATAGACTCTTGTGATAGGATTCTTCTTTATGTTCATTAGGCTTCTTATTAGTTGGAACTTTGGACCCTGCGTATAGTGAGAGTTTTATAGCCCTTTTCTAATACAGTTTTAGCATGTTATAGTAAGCTTACCTGTATATTTTTCAAACAACAAAATTATCTGGACAGAATACATGTAATTATTTATGTAAGTGATTTGACGATATAAAAATATTTTAAGTTGTCAACATATAAAACTTAAATTATTTTTTAATAAATCCAAAAGTAAAAGGGATTCGAAAACAAAGTTATATATACTTAAAGAGAATGAGCAAATTATGACTATGACAGAAGAAAAAACAACTGTTGAAGTTCACTTTCTGTATATTTTAGAAACAAAAATCATCAAATTAGAAGCAAAAAACTGATCAACCATGGAGTTTAGACCCACCCTTTCCATCTTACTTCATGCACTTCTTCTGTTCCGGGTACGAAATTTAAATTTGACGAGTTCAACTTCTATATTTTCCATACTAACCTGCTTTGTTTGAAAAATTCAGTAATTTTTCACTTGTGTACCTAAGTTTCTTATAATAGATTGAATTCAATTGAACCTTTCATGTTGAAACTATAATTATTAGCCTTTGCATATGATCGATCTATTAATTATACTCGAGAAATAGTTGTCTATAAGCGAAATAAACAGTGAAATCATAGAAAATTCCTTTTTTTTTTTTTTTAATTTACACTATTATTAAAAATATTGTGATTTTTTTCTTTTGTTTTTGCAGTTTCTGGGTGAAAGCAGAGCCAGAGACATTCCAAAAGCTTCTCCAATGGAGCCTTTAAATACCCAACTCAATATTTTCTTCACTCCAAAAGATTTAAAAATTGGAAAAATTATGCCCCTTTTTTTTGCCCTAAAAAACCCTTCAACTTCTCCTCATTTACTTCCTAGAGAAGAAGCAAATTCAATCCCATTTTCTTCATCAAATCTTCCTTATCTTCTTGAACTTTTCTCATTTTCTAAAGATTCTCCCCAAGCAAAAGCTATGGAGGATACATTTTTCCACTGTGAAATCTCAGCAATGAATGGAGAATCCAAATTCTGTGCTACTTCTTTAGAATCAATGCTCGATTGGGTTCGAGAAATTTTGGGATTTGATACCAAACTTGATGTCTACACAACAAAATTCTTGAAGAAATCCCCTGTTTCTTTACAAAACTACACAATTCTGGAAAAACCAGAGGAGATTTTAGTGCCTAAATTAGTTGCTTGTCATACTTTGCCTTACCCTTATGCTGTTTTCTATTGCCATATGCAAAAGGGTGAAAATAAATTATTCAAGATTTCACTTTTGGGTGAAAATGGAGATAGAATTGAAGCTGCTGCAATTTGCCATATGGATACAAAAGAGTGGAATCATGATCATGTTGCTTTTACAGTCTTGAAAGTTTTGCCTGGAAGTTCCCCTGTTTGTCATTTTTTTCCAGTAGATAATCTTGTTTGGGTTCCAGCATTATCTATGTAAAGTTTATACTATGCACTAGCTAGTACTTTGTTACGTTGCTCGGATTTTTCAAAAATCTCGTTTGATGTGTGTTGGTTCTCTGAGAAACAATGTACGTTTAGAGGATCTAATATGAGTGCGATAACTTTTGTATAGAGTACAATATAAGTATTTTGTGGTACTCTTGTTTAAATTCAATGACAGTTCTATTTATATTTGCATTAACCTATCGGAGTAATCATGATTCGAGATTTAAATTTTATGTGGTTTTGAAATAATCTTTAATTAATTTACAAAGAATATGTACTATGAGGTAGTGATAAGGTCTGCGTTATATCCTTCTCAGACCCCCACTTGTGGAATTCCTGTGGATATGTTGTTGTTATTGTTACAAAGAATATGTACCTATAAATTCAGAGTCGCCCAACTTACTCTCTCTATTTTATTTTATTTTTACTTATCACAACCTTTTTTAGAGTTGAATGATATTAACATTGACTAATATTTTAAGATATATTATTTCATCATATTAATTCGAAAACAATGCAATTTATAATGCTTTTCATATAACTTTTGAAATATCTAAAAATTATTTAAAATATTGAATATTTTGAAGTGCTAAAATTAATTTTGAAGAGAGCATGTTTAGCTCAATCCTTTCATGCATGGGTGGGTTGGGGGATTATATTTTTATGGGTTAAAATCACCAACTCTTACCTCTAGCAACAATATTGGAGGATTGATAGTTTTTGATAATTCATAGAGAGTAATGATAATAGTTATAAGAAATATGAAGTACGAATCATTGGTTTGTGGGAAGGAGGGGGGGGGGGGTGCTGCGGAGGATTTTGGAGCAAAATTCACTTTGTTATCTGATGACAAGGCGTGAGATTGACGTCAACTCTCACTCTCAAAGACAAAACTTTGATTGGCATAATAATATTAGTGCATTAAATTTGTAAAAGTTTATTAACCATTTCTAATTAATTGTTTCAGAGTATTTAAACATTTTGTAGCTACCAAATCCCAGGATATGAAAGAGTTAAGAGTGTATTTAGATGTAGATAATACCAACCAAAATGTGCCTCAACTTTTTTTTCCTTATTACAAAAAAAATTAAAAAAAATACAAGTGGGCTTAAGAGCAATAGAAAGGCAATGGTCTCGGCTCTTCGTAATAGCCCAAACTATAGTGAAGTGCCAAATATGGGCTTCTTGATGTTTTGAGCCCACTTTATTTCCATGGATGAGCTTGCAGAATAACACGTGTAATTAGGCCTTACGTATAATACGATACAAAAATAACTAATTTTCAACCATATAATTGAAAAAAATAATCACAATCATATATTTTGAAATTTCACGGGTGAAACTTTTGGACACTATATGTCATTTTTGTCCTTTTACTTTCCTAGTGAAATTGGATTTTATACGATCCTGATCTTGTCTCCACTGTTACAACTTACAAGCTACTATTTATATAATGGTAGCTCCTATATAAAGAAATTACTATAAGTAGATCGTGATATTTTTTTAATTCCATCTTTTTATTTGACATATTTAATTTCTATCAATCTCGGATGGAATAAAAAATTCACTATTTTTTTGCTTTGGGGTATGATCGAATAAAGCAAAATGACTCTTTAAACTGTCTGCGCTTCTTTCAATTGTGAAGTAGCAGTTAATCAATACAACTTTCGATGCTCTCAATTGTGAAGTAGCAGTTAATCAATGCAACTTTCGATGCTCATCATGAGTCATCTGGAAACAGTCACGCTATATTTTTAAACATAGGGGTCAGGGTGCGTAAATCCGATCCTCCATACCCCGCAATGGGCGGGAGCCTTTAATGCATTGGGTAATGTTGTTGTTGTGGTTGTTGTTGTTATTTGACATATTTAAAATCATAAAATTAGAAATATATTTTTATAAATTCTATATATATTTAATTTTAGATCAGATTTTTTTTAAATTTTTTTTTTTTTTAAAGTTTTATGTTAAAGTTAAATCAGACAAACGGATTGGTTGGGCTAAAAAACTAGCCATCCACTTGATCATTATGAGCACGTCTCCATTTTCAATTGAAAGCCGTTCCCATCCAATTGGCCACTTATGGTTAGCTACTATTGAAAAAGACAAATAGAGATGGAAAAGGGGAAACAAAATGGGCATGATAGGACCATGAAATTTGGGCCACATTTTTAGCACACTTGGGCCAAAATAAATGCACATGGCAAGAGTAAAAGACCATAGGACCACCAACATTTTAAGGCCTGGGCCTTTTCACATATCATATCAACCAAATTTTGTGTGTAACTTTTCATGCATACAAGGACAAAAAAGAAAAAGAACTTCGTGCATCTGTGGGGAGAGTAAAGTATATGAAAACTTTACTTCTTTCTCCTAGAAATATAGCTGTTATTTTTTATGGACTCTCGATTTAGTTGAAATAAATCAAAATAATAATAGAAAAGAAAAACATCAAAATCACATAGAAGTTATGGCCAAAATTCTTTTTGATATAGATGACACATGTTTAAGTAGCAGGATGGAAAAGGAGAAAGTGGAGGATGGGCCTGCAAATTATTTTAAAGGTGAAAGGGAGAGAAGGGGAGAGTTGTAAGCTGCAAGAAGACGTAGGTGATTGAGATTTAAGTGGTATCAATCGACCAGTGATATGCAATTTCTCAATCGTCTTTATCTAGATTTCCACTGATTCTGACAATTGATTGTGCTTTCGTGACAATTTCTTTTATGTGATTATAGGTCCAGCATGTTTTTTTTCTTATAGCAAAATTAAGGGTGATAATTGGATAGGTTGGGTCAAATTTTAGTGGGTCATAATAGGTCAAAAGAATAAATGGGTCAAAATTCAATTCAACTGGATTGGATCAAACTTAGTTGAGTAACTGGTTATAGAGAGGTCAAGGTCCAACCCACCCCAACTTGTATTAAGTTTTACTTGATATTATTTTGACTAGATCTCTCTCGATTTGAGTAATATATCAACTCAATTTTAAATGAGTTGAAATTGATTATATTGAGAAGGATTGAGCTAATAAATAGACGGATTATTAACTCGATCAAACTTCAAACGGATTAGGAAGCTGATTTGATTTAATTTTGCCACTCCTAGGCAATATATATCATGGGACCTCAATTTTATATTAGGTTAAAGTTGGCTTATCCATAATTAAGGTGGATAGCTACAAACTCAACGTTGATGTGGAGTTTGGTGAGTTGTTCGAAAGAAAATTGAGGTACCTTTTAGATAACATATTAAGGAAACTTTAATTTGATTAACTATCCTAATTAGTACTTCCGTTTACTCATAATTTCAATTGGTTTTGATAAATACTTGTCACATGTCGTACATGAAGTAATTATTACTCAAATTATCACAAACATGTAGAAGTAGTATTATGTACGAAATTGGGAAATTGCTCTCCTTTCATACATTGTTCTTTCACTCATACAATTCTCATTTCCCCATTTTACCCCTTCCATTTATCTATTAAGTACCACAGAATTTTGCCTTTTTGAGTTTTTGTTTTTCCCTGAAGTTCCATTTTTTCTTCTCACATGAGTTGGAAGAGAAAAATGTTTTGAGGACATCTATATTGACAGAAATGCCCTCCGGTAAAAACCCGTATTAACAATGTGATTAGCATACTTATCATCTAAACATCTTTTCTTAACTGCTAATAACTGGATTAGTACTACCCATCTGAATCTGGCCGTTGTCATTACTGTTCCTCGCCGTCTTCTTTACTTGCTTCAGTTCTCTTGCCGTCTTTCTCCAGTTGAAGAAACTTCCAAACAACATTTCCATTTCTTCTAGAGTCTTCCCTTGAGTCTCCGGCATCAATGTGAAGAAAAACACCCACGCCACTGCCGCTACACCGGCGTATAAGAAGAATGCCGCTCCGATAGTTATCGCTTTTTGCAGGGACAAAAACGTCATTGACACTACTCCACTTGTTACTCTGTTCGCTGCTACTCCTATACTGCATCCAGTTGCCCGGAGTCTCAACGGGAAAATCTCCGAGCTGTAAACCCACGTTATCGGACCCATACCGATTGAGAAGAACGCCACGTAAGCCAACACCATTGTTATGCAAAGTGCAATTGCCCAAACTAATTTTTGTTCTGAGTGGTCGATTATTGTAAGGCCGGTAGCGATAAGCATCAACGAGGTCACCATTCCGCCGACACTGGTCAATAGTAACGGCCGGCGACCGGATCTGTCGAGCATGAATGTAGCTACTAGAATGAACAATGTTTTGACGACTCCGACGGCGACGGTGCAGAGCAACTGGTCGTGATCGGACTTGATCCCTGCTTTTTCAAAAATCCTCGGGCTGTACAAAACGACGGCGTCGATTCCACTTGCTTGCTGGAAAAAATGGATTCCAACGCCGGTGATTAAAATATGTCGGACGGCCGGCGTCGGGGAGAAGATCAATTCCTTCCATACGCTGTCTCCTTTCGGGCGTTTCGGTACCTCTACGATGTCGTCGTGGCAGTTTTCCGGTATGCCGGCAGCTTCTTTGATATCAGCAAGTCTCAACTGAGCTTCTTCTAAGGAATCGGATGTTTTGTTGAGAACTCGCCTTGCATCGCCGAGTCGTCCCTGCATAACGAGCCAACGCGGTGACTCAGGCATGGCGAGAACACTCACGGCCAAGAATACTGATGGAACAGCTCCGATTCCAAGCATGAATCGCCAACTCAGGTGAGTTGCAAGTTTTGAGAACACCACATTAGATACATATCCCAGCAATATACCTGCCATTAACAAATTTTTCTGAGTCTATTTCACTAAAAATAAATATCGAATACAAATAAATATTTAACACGCAGTAGTTAGTCATTTTAATTAAGAATGTCTCAATAAGTTTGAAAATGGTCTTCATAATTAGGGGTCTAAAGCAATAATCTTAATGGTCCCAACCTCTAACTGACCCTGATTTAAGTGTTGAATAAAATAGCATGATATCTTTGCTAATAACAATATTTCTTTTGACTAGTCGGGAACAATATAATTATATTCATTTATGGATATCTTAGATAAATCTCAACAACTTAAGACTACTTGCAATAACTTGTCACGCTTTTTATTTGACCTTTTAAACTCCACTTCAAACAGATGTTATCATGACGTCTTTATGTTACCAACCAGGAAGAATTTTAAAATAAAGAAATCTCTCCCAAGTCTTAACATGAAAAAATTAGTAAAATGGAAAATTACAGTGGTAAATTTGAGTTGGTGATGACACGTAATCTATAGTAATTACAACCGACAAAAATACAAGTTTTTAAAGATGATATTATATATAATTTTTATATCCACAAAAAAAATATTGAAATAGGAAAGCTGGTCTTTGTCTTGCCTCAGGGATTCTGCTGTCAAATTTATATGGAGTATATTTTTCTCTTTGGTATCAATAATGATACCCCAAAAACATGTTATTTGTCACTATTATTGACTCGTGCCATCACGAAAGAAAACGACAACTTCAATGTTAAATTCAAAGTGCCACGCCATTGGTTTCAATAAGTATAAAAATTAATTCCATAAAATATACTTCTTTTTTTCATTTGATCCATCCCAAAAAAATATCATCTTACTCTAAGAAATCATTTATTTTTAAATTTTTTTTTTTTACCCTTAATGAAATGGTTCTTAGCCACACAAATATATAAGAATAACTTTGGATCACAAATTTTAAAAGTTCTTTTTATCTTAAATATTGTGTCTAGTCAAACGTCATATAAAATGAGACGGAAAGAGTATTATAGTAAAATGTAAAAATATAACTGTTATAGTCAAACATATAAATAGAGATGACTAGAAAAGGTTAAGTTGGGTGTAATAAAGCTCATGCTATGCTCAGTGTTCGAAAAAGAATCTGATCACAATAATTTATTGTACGCAATTATAATATTTATTTATTTAGTGTAACTATTATAATCTTGCTTGATAGTTGTAAAACATTTTACGACGATATATATAACATAAACTTTTAACGGTCAACAGAATTACTACGTACCAAAATTGATGAAAACTTCCGGGAAGGAAGTAAGAAAGCCGCGAGATGACGCCGGCGAGACTTCAGCTGTGTAAACCGGAGCAACCATGAGGGCATACCCAACTCCGACTCCAGCTACGAATCGACCCACCATGAGAAAGGCATAATTGGTAGCAAAACCCATTAGAAGAGCTCCGGTGAAGAAGATTGCGGCAGCCACCACCATAGTGTACCGGCGGCCAATCCAATCGGAGGTCCGGCCGGCGGCGGCTGAACCAAAAAGAGAGTAGACATTTAGGATTCCCACTAGAATCTCCACTTGGGTATCGCTGATATGGAGGTCTCTCTTAATATAGATGATTGCTCCACTCATTACCCCAATATCTGCATGGACAAATAAATTCAAAATTAAATAGCCATAACATTATTTCTTACTCAACAAAATGGTCCTCTTCCAATAATATCGCAGGAAACAAATTCAAAATTTAAACTAAACCTATAAAAAGTAAAAGTTTTTGTATTTATAGAATTAGTGACATACTTCAACGATAATAACATTTTCTACCAAATACTAATACGTATATACTTATGTTTGCACCAAAATATTAAGTTCAGTTAAACGTCGCACGTGCTTCTAAAGGTGGAAAAAATGAAAGAAGAGAGGAAGAAAACGTTCTTTCTTTTTATTTGGGCTTATATTAAAATAATTTGAGATAACTATTTTTTAAAAAAAAAACTACGAATGAAGTTTTAAAGAACTTCCATATGTATAACATGGTGAAAGTGAAATTGAATAAAATTACGTTAAAAAAGGGAAAAACTAAATTAAAGTAGTTACCATAACCAAGCAAGATGGATGCCAATGAAGCTAGAAAAGTACAAGCAATTGCATATTTGTTTGTTTTTGGTTTCTTTGGTGGATCAAAGTCTTGAATTTTAGCTACCTGGTTTTGTTGATCGTCCGCCATTATTGGAATAGAAAAAATAGCTAGCTAGAGAGAGAAGGTATAGTTGGGAAGAGTCACCCAAGAGTTTATGGTCTTCATCTTTGGGTTTACAACACACCTTTATTTATATACAAAAAGGGCCCCTAATATTGACCCAATATGTTAAATTATTGAGCTTCATGGGGTCCATTTTAATTTTTGGTTTATTAAATCTTTATTTGACTCTTTTCTTGACGTGGACATGATTTTTTTTCCCACAGTTAACTACAACAAGCTCGTTTCAAATTACAATCACCAAGATGTTGTGGTTGGTGTTAATAATCTCTTATTTTTAACTACATTTCTTGAATTTAGAAATTATATGGTAGAGTGTATTAGTAAAAATAATATATATATATATATATATATATATATAT
>JAABOM020000001.1:37519927-37576158 GCA_011800125.2 Solanum clarkiae | reverse complement strand
TGAGAAGTAAGAAATGCAAGTAAAGGGAGGGGGACAGTAGGTGCAGCTAGCGATAAATAACAACATATAAATAAATAAATAAATAAATAAATAAATAAATAAATAAATAAATAAATAAATAAATAAATAACACATGACAATATAACAGTTGCTCTTATCTTAATTAGAGGTTTTGAGTTTTAGTCCTGAAAATGGAAAAATTTCTGATAGAAAATGCTTCCTCCAAATAGGATCCTACACAATATGAAATCGAATATAGTCGGATTCTAATATGGATATCGAACATCGATGGAAAATCAAAAAAAATTACAACTAGCCTCTTGCTCCGTATGTATCATGAGTTCACCAAAATATGGAATTTGTTGTCTTGTGAGTCAATTAAAACTCAATAGATAATAATTGACTCCCAAGCAGCCAACAAATTTCAAAACACAGAAATTGATTTTGCAGGACGCTTGAACTTTTTTTTTTAATTTTAATAAGTATTTTATAGAAAATTTTTTTATTTTTACTCAATTTTTATAAAAAAAAAAATATCATTTTCTTCCCCACAATTTGTAATGACCAAGTATCTTGTTTCCCTTAAAATACCAACAAATAACTGAAGTTGTTGGTTGGATAAATGAAAATAGCAGAATCCTTGAAAAATCTGTCCACATTAAAGATACTCTGATCCCGACAAATTAACTTTAATTAACAACTTTAGGCTTGCTTAACATATTTTAGCAGGGAATCGTTCTTACGTTTACTATATATTCATTCAACGTTCATTTTATAACAGTGGATTTCTCCATGTAATATAAGGAATAACATGTTGATTTTAAGTAAAGTGTGAATTGAAAAATATTGAAGAATAAAATAAAAGAAAATGAAAAGTTATTTTTCCCTCATTGATAGAATAAAAGAAAATTTTTGTCGTTATATTAGAAAACACTTCCTTTAACTTTTAAAGGGTCAAATGAAAGTGCATCTCTCGTTGTTATTGTTGCTTGGCGTCGGCCAATGATGTGATTGATAATATTTTTAGATAAAATTTATTTAATCAATCTCATTAGAATTTTTTTTCCTAATATTGATGATTAATTACTTCATTGAATTATTAATTAATTAATCATGGATTATTAATTAAATTAATTCGCGTACAATCGTACATTTTTTTTCATCCCATTTCGTCGGCTATAAATAGAGAGGATTTCTATATTTTTGAGACATTAATTTCCATCCTTCTTCTGCATATATTTTCTTCAAAACAAAGTAGAGTTTTTGTATGATTTTATTGTTGTTCTTTGAGTTTGTCGAAGTTATCGAAGTTTGATATGACGTTGCTTCTTTAATCTTTATTCATTTTATCCTGAAAGGAAATAATTAATAACCCTGGGTACAAAAATTTTTAAGAACACATAGTGAATTCTATTCTATGAACTATGATACATTTTTTTTTTTTGAATACAGGAATTAATATAACATACTCAACCTCTTGTAATTAGAAAATCATTAACGTAATAATTGACTAGCTAGTTATTTTTCTAGTTAACCAACTCATGAATTTCAATTCTAGCAGCTTTCTCTAATTAGTTGGACATAATTATAATAATGGCTGCCCACTTTCTGGCAGGTTAGACAATTACTTCTTTAAATAATGGTTCAAAAGTAAGATAGGTACGCTAACTATACAAATACTTAAAATTTATGTAATTTTTTTCTTGTTGATTTAATGTCGATAGAATTGCATAAAATATTGATATATTTCTGATTAGACTGAAATTCTTTTATTGTAAGCGTTGTGGCAATTCTAATCCTCTTTGATATAGCTAAATATTGTTTTTGGCTTAATTCGTAGTGTTCCATTTTGCAAAAAATAATTATTCAAATATATTGTCATATTAGAAAATTAAAAAATAATAAATGATCTGTTTTCCTTTACATCCTTAATATGAATAGAGTGAACATTTAAGTGTGAGAGAAAAATTAATACAAAAGAAATTAAAGTCCAAAAAGTTATTAATCGTATTTTTGTTAAGGTATATATAAAAGCTAACATGATAGATAAATGAGGATGAAAAACGACGTGCCAATATATATTCATAGATATTTTAAAAAGTTTTATTTAATGAATTATAATAAATTAACATGGAGGTTTTGGGTTTGAACTTCCTCGCATGCTTGCTTATCGAGATTTGTGATCATGTTTGGGGAGGGTATAACTACCTGGTGCAAATTTTCTCTATAATTTCTATTTTTACACTGGAGCGAGGTTTTATCTATACGTAGCCGACGAATCGTGACAATAAATTTCCTTATCATAACAAAAGAAATACTAAATAAAATCAAACGAATCTCACCAATTTTGCCTACCCAACCTATAGTATCTCTGATATAGAATTAAGTTAAATATCTGTCTTTGTCAATTTTAATATTTTGCGTTGAATTATTTTCTAAATCTAACAATTAGTAATTGTACTTTCACAAAGGTTGTTTTATTATATAACAAAAATAATAATTATGGTTAATGTTGTGGACCTTTGACCAACTAATCTCAACACATGCATTGAATCATTCAATTTTTACCCTAATTAAAAAGTGTGTCAATTAATTGAGGACAAGGATAGAAAATGATGGTATGTGAGTATTAATTACGTATCAAACTGTAGGTCACATAGATAATTGAATCGTTTGAATAATTCACCCAAAAATACACCAAAAATACTCCTAAAAGTCCATTTCACGTGGCTTTGAATATTTTATTGTTGCAGATTTTCTAAGCCTTGCTGCCAAATTTATTATCATGCCATATACCATAAAAGATCCCCCCATTTTTGGGGCTTTGATTTGGACTGCCTACAAATAAGTATATAAATTTTATTTTTATCTCTGTGAAATAGAGAATTGTAATTTTTGACAGATCTGCAACCCAAAAAAAGTGAAAATTTGTCTAAATATTTTTGGGAAAATTATACAGATAATCAAATATGTGTTAGTTAATTAGCTAATATAATCATGAAATAATTATGACTTGTGAGTAACATCTTTGTATAATTATAATTTGAGTTTGTAAAAATAAACAAATATTGTGAATTGTGTAGCGAATTATACAAATGATGTGCAAAAAATTGTATAGCGAAATATACTAACACGATGAATCATATAACGAATTGTATAAATGCTATATAAAAACTACAAATTTTGTAGCGAATTATACAAGCACGGCGAATTGTACAGCGAATTATACAAATGTTGTGCGCAATTGTGTAACAAAATATATAAACGCTATACAAAAACCCCAAATTGTATAGCGAATTATACAAAATTATACAAAAATTATGAACTGTATAATGATTTATACAAATATTGCACGAATTATATAATAAAATATTTATGAAACATAATTAAAATTCTTTTTAATGATTTTATATGAAAATATCTCAAAAGTCTGTTATATAAGATTTTAATATTTTTTAAAAAAGAAACCTTTGTTGGACATGATAATCGATGGCTGCGTGTTGATATACTGTACATAAGTTGTATACAGTAATCAAATGACAGACACGACAAATAAAATCATGCAGAGACTGTAAAATAATATGTAACGTTGATATTGTCTGTTTAGTTTACTTCTTTTTTTTTTTTAATTAAATAGTGATGTCAAGATGCTCAGTTTTTTTAATTTGTTGGTTACACTTATCTGTCAAGAAAAGTAGTAGTACTATTAAGTCCAAGAGTCAAAGGTCAGATATGATGCGCAGAAATCCAATTTGGTTATTAGGGACAAGTGCAATAAGTCCATACTGTTGACTATGGCACAAAATCTCAAATTATCTACTTCATGGTTACCCACACACACACTATCCTTTTTTGGATTAGTCCATTGACATATCAATAAGGGTTCTTTGACTTTTTTTTTAATCGTATATCAGTTTGTGTTCATCTTAATTATTTTATTAAATTACGTAATTTTTTATAAATATAGAGATTAATAAATTTACCGATTATGTTACAAATTGAGCGAATTTCATAAATGACAAACATATAAAGCCTAATTATGATGCATAACTATAATTCGGATAATTACATTTCGTAACTATAGTTATAGCAATATTTGTATAATTTATGTAACATCTGTATAATTCGCTATACAATACGTAGTTTTTTATGACGTTTGTATATTTCACTTTACAATTCATGCACAATATTTGTATAATTCGCTATACAATTCACATCGTTCGTATATTTTGGTATACAATTTTATTCGCTCACAACTTTTGTATGATCACACACAATGTTTGTATAAATAATGCGAATTATACAAAATCTAAACTGTAATTACAGCTAAATATTTATTACGAACTATAATTAATTTAAATTATAACTATATTAACTATTATATATTTGCTTATCTGCATAAATTTTTCTAAATTTAATTGGCTCAATGATATATGACCGTCAATAACTTTCCCCTTCTCAATTGCGGTCTCATAACTCATAAGTTGTTATTTGTCAATTTTACTCTCCTTTTCTAGGTTCCATTTTGGAATTTTAGCCCAATGAAAGGAAGCCCAAAAGGTGAATGGGCTACTCAAGGCCCAATATTCAGAATATTCTACCGGTGCTGCTGCATAGTGACAGTGAAAGTAACTTTTTCTGTCAAATGAATCGTTTTTCCGATATGAGTTCGCCGGAAAATGAAGCCCCTCGTGACTTCCCATCGGTGAGCATGTTTTTCTAGTTATTGGTCATTTGCTATTACTGTTCAATATTTCTTGATTCGTAATTCATGTTTAATCTTTGCTCAATTTAGGGATTTTGCAAAAAGGAGCAAACTAGAAAGTGTACAGTAGAGCCAGTAATCATAGGTGGTATGGTGTTGGATGTAAATGCCACATCTTCCATGCATGCGAATCCAAGAACCACCACTCCCGGAAAGGTATCAACTTTTTTAACCATGCTTTTTGATTCCTGGATCATAAATATGTGTATATAAATGAATGCTGTTTTATTGATTTAGTCTATAATTGTAATGCTTGATACTCAAATCTTCTTCAACACATCAATCCGCTCCAAGATTGAACTTTAGTGTGTGAATTTCAGTTAGCATTAGATAATTACAGTAATGCCTTGTCACACGGTTACTGAAGCACAAGATAATGAGGAAAAAAGAGAATCACAAAACACAATGGAAATGCATAAACTAGTCCTTGTTTTGTGATAGAAATAAATAATGACACCATCACATATTCTCAATGGGTTAATTACTTAAAGTCTTATCGTCTAGCTTAGAGAAACTAAATGAGCCATCCCTTTGGTTTGATGAACTATACGGGAATTTAAATTCTTAAATATGGTTGAAGACAATGCAGCACATGGCAAATATTCATGGGAGATTTTCTTCAAAAGCCTTTGAAACATCAATGAAGAAAAATAATAGAAGCCCAAGAATCATTTGCACCAATGTTAAGCTTTCGAGCAGCTGCTGCATCCTTGCTTCTTGTTAGAACGATTGCTTGTCTGCTAGGCCATTTTCATTATGGCTCGCACTTGACGCTCACTTTTTATGGTTGATCTATATGGTATTTGTTGGTAATGGATGAATTCTTATATCTGGCTTGCTTTAGGCTGGTAGGTGTTTAGAGATTGTTTAAGGGTTTCACTAAGTATACATCGAACTTTCTTGCAATAGATAATGGTTTGTTTCGAAGTCCGCTTCTATTTCCTATGAAGATCTTCATGGATGGAACACAATCAGTCCGTACAAGGACTACTGAGTCATCCATTTTAATAATAGTGATGACCAAATTTTTTCATGCAGCTCGATCATACCTTCTATCCTGCACGAACACAGGTAGGGGCAACTAGGCATACCAAGGCTTCGACAGATCGAAAGAAATCACCTAGTATTTTTGATCTATTTTAGGATTTGATACTCGGCCTCCAGCATTTGCACCCACTTCATTGGCCATTAGGGGGAACTAATTTTCATTTAAATCCATCAGACAACTTTCTAAAAAAGACGTTAAATACCCGACAATGAGAGAAATACTACAATTACGTCAGTAACATGGAAATAGAGATCACACGTGATTGTTCTGCTGTCTTTTCCTGTTAATCTGTGATAAGTGAAAATGTTGTATTGAAACTATGTTTTATCCTATGGAGTTATTAAATTCAGACGGAAGCCTAATCTGTAAAACTAGGTCAACAACTGGGCTTCGTTACTAGCTTCTCAGCATGCAAAAAGATTCATGTCTTTATATATGACTCTTCTATTCAGGTTCTCTTTTCATTGGGTGGTGTGGCTAGGAATGTTGCTGATTGCATCTCGAAGCTTGAAGCAAGACCATTTATGATAAGTGCTGTTGGATTTGACATGGCAGGTGAGATCTCTCTTTAGTTTCCACAGTTCTGTTGCCACTCGTCCCACATTTTATGGAGTTGGTCTTTTTGGTAATAACTGATAAATTCTCCTACAACATGATGGCTTAGACACTTCTGACAGTCCTCACGGATTGGATTTTTTGAAAGAACATGCTGTCAGGTGTTCAAAGGTGGTCTACCTTCATAAATGTTACCGTCTCTGTCATCTGTTTCAAGAAAACTCAATTTTTAGCATGAATGATGTAAGTAGGTTATATTCTCTCCCATCTTATAGTCTGGAGTATCATGATCACTTCATAAGTGTTACTATCTGTGTCATGTATTCTAAGAAAAATCAGCTTTTAGCGTGAATGATGTAAGCAGGTTACGACATTACGTTCTCCCTCATTTTCTATTTAGGAGTATCTGTGTCATCTGCAAGAAAACTCAACTTTTAGCGTGAATGATGTTAGTAGGTTATGTTCTCCTCCATCTTATAGTCTGGAGTGACATGTCAACTGAAAGCGAAGTCAAAATAAATCTATTTGAATTTCCACCTTAATGTTACAGGCAAATCTATGCCTATGACCTTATTGATCGAATCTACAATAAAACACTGCCTTACAGACACGTGTAGATTATGATAAAACTCAGCATTGAAATTCCCAGTAATGAAATAGCTTAATATTTTCTTGAAGCTTTTCTGTTATCATTCTAGAACGACAAAATATTTTGATTGAGGACTGAGGAGTTGCACTTGGTGTTTCTATTTTTATAGGAAATATGCTACTGGAACACTGGGAATCTGCTGGATTATCTATAGAAGGTAATCGTTTTAACCTTTGAATGAACTGTTAACCTATATATTCATTTTCCATTAAGTATGTTAGCATGGGAAGATGGTTCATTCTCTAACTACATACACCTTTTACTTCCTCTTTTTCCTCCCTGTAACACATTCCCAAGTGTTTTCTTTTCCTTTCTCAAGTGCTTGAGAAATCATTTTGACTACTCTGGAACTGGAGTGATGCTTTCAGTTTGTGGCAGCAGATTGCCTACTGCCAAATGAAGGCTAGCTGCATACCATCTAAATGAACAACTAGTCATGTTTTGACATTGGAGGGTTCTCATGTATTAAATATCAACTGCAGAATCTGATTGGTCATCCCTGATTAGGTATCCAGAGACATCAAAATATTGAAACTGCTGTTGTTTGTCATATCTTTGATGAGAAGGGTGAAGTGGCAGCTGGTGTAGCCCATGTAGAATCAATTGTGAGTTGATTCATAGATGAAACAGTTAAAAGTTAATACTTCTTGTTACCTACTATTAATGTGTGTTTAATGCCTCTAAAACAGGAAAAGTTTCTTACTCCATGGTGGATAGAAAAGTTCAAGTGCAAAATAAGCTCTACTCCAATATTGATGGTTGATGCAAACTTGACCTCTTCTTCTCTTGAAGCATCTTGTCAACGTAAATACTTCATTCTATGCATTCTCAATTAATCTACATTTTGTTGTTCGGATGTGGTAAATTTCTCGTTAGATATATTTATCAAGTAGTGATATGCATAGCAGAACTTAGTGTTTTTCAAGGTACTACCACATATATGCTTAAAGCGATTTGTTTTTAAGTTGTACTTTAGAAAATAATATTGAAGCTTAAAGTACAAAACATATTTTCTTCTGGTCAAGCAATCTACTTCTAACTGCTGTCTCTGTTGTCCCTATAGGGGTGCAAGTATCTGATACAGGTGCAGGTGCAGATCTAGAAACCAGATTCATCATGTTTTAAATCTTAAGATCAGGGTACAGATCCACGTAGGGAATAAAGTGTTGGGATTCGGCTAAAAGTAATTCAAACTTCAAAAAATAGAGCTACTAAAATATGGCTAAAATTATGAGAAGTATTATGTGGATAACTTATATGCAGCTTTTTGACTCCAGTAGTTCAAGTTTTATCGCTGATGGTGCTTCTAGTGGACATTGTTTTGATATTGATGATACTGCCAACCATAGATGAACCTCAATCAGAAGCAGTCTTCCTTGTGGAATAACCTGAAATTTGGCAAGGAATTTTCTAAGAGTAGAAGTTAGTAGGCTAAAAACTTTCTAAACTGAATATTTTATCCATAAGTTATCTTGTATAATACCACAAAAGTATTATAGTACTTTATGGGAATATTTATAGGACAAAAATCACAATCAAACCAAATGCCCAATCAACCTATACATCTTGGCAGTAGGTGTAGACAAAACACTCTAAGTTATGTTGATCAAATCCAGTGCAGATCCACTCCACATCCAAATCGTGTTGGCATGAAAAGGATTTTAAGAATCTGATAGGCTGCTGGTCCATCAATTTCTAGGAATGTATCTATAAGTAAAAACATGCTTAAAAAGTAGTTTTAAGTTCTGGTAGAGTTCTGCTGCTTGTGAGTGTGTGTAACGTCTATAGGCGCTTTAGCATAAATGGAGTCTAGTTTACACACAAAGTTTATATATAATGGTAAAGAAAAATTTACGTAATCTTATTATGATTAGTATGCAAACTCCTTAACTATTACTAATTCAGTTAACCATTCTGCTGCTTGTTGTTTGTTTTCTATTGTCCTAAATTCCAAAAGTTAAAAGTTTATTAGATGTTCATCTACTATATGGAGTCTTATCTTGAGTGATCATCTTCCTCACTGGGAGATGAATTGCTCTTCTCCAGCATTTCACCATAGTAAATCCGTCGTGTATATGTAACGGGCAAATACTGAGACGATTATTTTGTACTATATATTGGGTAGGTGCAACTAATCAAAATTTTATCTAGAAAGCTTGAAAACCTTCTTACTGCTTGCAGGTTAATATCTATTGTTTGTAACGGGTGTAAGATACTCGATATTGCTTGCTCTTTATCTACTACTTTATTAATATGTATAGATATTTATGAACCATTTCAAACATTTTCCTCTCAGTGGCTGCTCAGTTTAATACTCCAGTCTGGTTTGAGCCTGTATCAGTTGCCAAATCTAGAAGAGTTGCTTCAGTTGTCCAGTATGTGAGTTCTTGTTATCTTATGTATATGCCTCTTCATTTGGATATTAAATAAAAGACCTGAAAAGAGGAGTGTAATGCATGTTTATATTACAAAAAATCTGTGAAGAATAACTAGCTCTGTTGATATATGATAATTAAATGCAAAACCCTTCAACTGTATTTTCTAATGGGATAATTTTAAATATATTCAATAACTAATTTATTTACAACAAATATAGCCCTCTTTTATTTGCATAAAAACAGCCAAAAATCATAGAAAATATACATGACTATACAGTATAACTTGCCAAAAGTCATAGATAGTATACATTGACTATACAATGTAGATTGCAAATACGTGCGCTATACACTAAATATACATTATGATACACTCAAAAACTGAATATAGTCTGACTATATATAAAATATGCACTGACTATACATACCTATACAACAAATGCTATTTCTTTGGTAATTATTTTGGCCGAAAGGCTCTGCACTATAACTATCGCTTTTCAAATTCTACTTTTGTGTGTTTCCTCAAACAATATGTGTAGTCATTGTTGTTCTTGGACCAAATCTGGATGCTTAAGTTGGACTTTGAGCACAGTAATTTTCAATTTTTCGAATGAGTCAAATAGGGGTGGTTTCTTTTAAATTTCAGAGGCAAAGAACTCTCGAGAAAACTTCTTGTATTCGTGCTCTACTGAAGAATGTACTGCTAATCTTCTTATCGTGCTGAATCATAGAATTTGAAAGCTACAAACATGAATGTGACTCATAACAATTTGGCATAAAGCACTTTCAACAAAAAATATTGGTTTTTAAATCGTTCTAGCAGTGGGAACTTTGACAAGTCAGGAAGAATCCGTTTGGATTGGGCCGACTTGGCTGTGTATCTTTCCTTGTGAGGCACGGAGGTTCTTTTGCATGAAGTAGTATGATATTACTAATATAATTTTGTCACTAACTAAATTATAAGGTTTTTGCAGGTAACTTTTGCATCACCTAATGAAGACGAACTTGTAGCCATGGCAAATGCAATATCTGGAAAAGACATATTTCAACCAATTCGGAGAGATGATAGTAGTACTAAGCTGTCCAAGGAATATTTCTTCCAAATTCTTAAACCTGCTATTTGTGTTTTGCTAGAGAAAGGTGTTAAGGTACTTGTTGTAACACTTGGATCAGAAGGGGTATTCTTATGCTCCAAAGCAAAGTCCAATCTTCACAAACTTGCTTTCAAGGGAAATGAATCCCCTTACTTCAGTAAGCAGTTGTATGAAGCTGTTAGTAGAGTTTGCCCAACAGATCAAATTTTTGGTGCTTCAATGTGTGAGCCGATGTCAAGTCTTTTTGTTCATTTTCCTGCACTTCCTGCTTCAGTAGTGAGGCTTACAGGTGCTGGAGATTGCTTAGTTGGTGGAACAATAGCTTCCTTATGTGCTGGTTTAGATGTCATGCAAAGTATAGCAGTTGGGATTGCTGCTGCTAAAGTAGTTGTTGAAGTAGAAAGCAATGTCCCTGATGAGTATTGTTTGGCCAAACTAGCAGGTATATTCACACTATACAATGTTTTATGTAGCTACGCCCATATGTATGACATTATACACATTCTCGGCTGACATAGCAAGCGGACATAGAACAAATAAAATATGCCATGCATGGTTTTCTTAAATTGTGAACATTTCACCCTCCCGACCACTCTCCCCTAGAAAATAAGAATCTTTTTTTGAAGGAGCAATCGTAGTTCACCTTAAGTGCGTTAGTCCCGTCTTCATAATTTCCCAAACAACATACATGGGTTAACCAACCATATTCAAAGTATTGAAGTAAGATCTATTTGCATTAATGATAATGTTTGACAACAATAGGTGTTCTTGTTTTGCAGGCGATGCACGGTCTATATATTCTGGTGCCACTATTCTTTTGGGTCAATCGAAGTTGTAGGTTATCAAAGTATGTGAATACGATTTTTAATCCTATTGCATTTTCTTGCTGTAATCTGATCTAGATAAGAAAGGGGATGCCAAAGCTTGTGAACAGAACCGTGGAAGGTAGGATGTATGAGTAAAAATAGTTTGAATTCTTAGGACAGAGCATACTGTTGGAGATCATTATTAGAAAATAATGATCCAAAAGGATAAATTATACTATTCTCCACATTGTATGAATAACCTCTTCAGTGTATTTAGAATTCTATGAATATACAAACACTTCACAGATCATGTGGTGACAAAATTCGTTCATTCCTTAAAATTTGCATGGGTGTGAGTGAATCTGAATCTCCTTCATCATCTGTAGAAGGGTTGGATTCGCCTGACGGTTCTGGAGAAGCATGGCAGTGTTTTCCATTGTTGTCATCAAGAGATTGTGAATTTGCATCTTTGTTGTCATCAATAGATTGTGAATTTGCATCAGGATTCATGGCTTCAAGTTTTGAGATCTCATCCTTGTGCAATATTTTCTTCAATTCTTGCTACTCCAGTTCACATGTTATTCAACTTGTATTAGTTATGACATTAAGTTTTTATCATAAAAGTATGTATGTGATTAGCTTACAATAAAAATTAATCAAACATATTACAGAAACTTATCATAAATAAAACAAAGAAAAACTTACCATCAAGTGGTTGTTCTCTTCTTTTAATCGCAGGCAAGATTTTGCGCTCTTCTTCATTAGGGAAGAGAGACGAAAAATGTCTTTCTTCAATTCCTCTTCCTTTGCTTTTAAAGAATCAACACTTTCCTGCAATTGGGGTGTGAAAAGTTTAAAATAAAGAAAGGCTAAAAAGAGAAAAGAGATATTTTTAGGACAAATAAATAAATTGAAATGTAAAGAGTACATATATAAGTGGTTAATATATATATTGAAAATATAAAATTATTTTATTTTAAGTCAAATCCAAATATACTTACCCTTTGTAGAGGTTTTGAATTGTCTTCTGCTGATTGATTCTCATTCCCACTGTTAATAAAATAAGAAATAAGTGAAAATTTTTGGAAAAAAAAAAACAATTAATAGTAAGTGTGTATATCATATATAATGCTACATGATTAGAGAAAAAATTTATTGAACAAATTTGTCATCAATGTAAAAGCACCTTTTTGGAGTGTGAGTATTTGAGGAATATTGTCCATCTGCCTCAACACATTTTGTATCTTCACAGCTTCTCACATGATATTCAATCTTCGAGTTTAATTTCATAAATAATCCACTTTGTTTAGAATTTTTACTTGTCATTACTGCACCCAAAGAAAAACAAAACGATATGAGAAAGCTCAAGTTTTATACATTGATGATGGTGTAAAAAATATTTACATAAATAATTTATTATAAAAGGTAGATTACTGATAAAATTTTATAATGACTATCTCATCTAAGTAAAGTTAAACTCTTAAAACGAAATCGTCACACAACTCAAAATTAAGTAGGAATAATCATGAAAACCAATTGCAGAGCCACGAATTTAAATTAGACGACTAAAAAAAGTAAAAATGTCATACATAAGATTTAAAATCTATATTAAGTGTATTCAACAGGTAACCCTCTTCATTGAACTAAATTTTGCAAAATTTGGTTATCTGCAGAATATGATGGGAAATTCCCATCAAGGGAATTTGTTTAGATTTTCAAAGGATTATACAGTTCTTTTGAAGTTAAAAAAAAAAAAGTTAGATGGAGAATCGAATTTTCACCGATAAGGTGAAATTTTAGATAATCAATCAACTAAATTATTGAAATTTATCGATTACACAGGAAAAAGAAAAAAATAAGTAAAGAAGCAAATAAATGTAGCAAGAAGGTGATAATGAAACTTACCGAAGTCTTGATTTTGATTATTGTATATACGTGACTAATTTGATAATCTTTTTGTTTGCTAGATTGTATATATGGAGCAAAGAGTGTTCATACCTTCCTTACCTCGACCTAGTGAAACACAACAAAAAAAGATAGTTTTCTTTTTCTGTATTCAACCAAGAAAAAACCCTTCACCTGGATTTACTAATTTGATAATCTTTTTGTTTGCTAGATTGTATATACGAGCAAAGAGTGTTCATGTCATATTCAATTTTAAGATTTAACTAATTAGCTGTTTATTTATTGAAAGAATTCCCGTTTAATTCCCTAAACCTTTTAGGATTTGAGAAACCACAATGTTGTCAGCTTTCACCTTTTGATTGGCACACTAACTCCTTCCTTATTTAATCAACGGTCTAGATTAGTCCGCCTATATTAACAATTTGGTATTGTTTATGTGATAAGAGTAATGTTAAAAAGAATGTCTTATTAATATTTATATTAATTATAAAAAATATTTTTTTTATGTATTGTTTAATTTAATATATTAAAAATAATGGCTATTACATATTTTTTTTTTTTAAATATCTATTTATAAAGATGCCTTTCACAAATATAGTGAAAAAGATGTAAAAAAGATTCTGAGGGGTAACTCGGTCTTAACCATGTTTATGCAGACATCAAATCTACTTGCATTACTAATACTTAAAAAGATATGGTATTAATGATACACATTTTAATACACAATAGAGTGTATAACTGATACAAATATTAATTGTACATAGCAAGGAAAAGTGTACTAAACAAAATATTATAAATAAATAACAAACAATAACACATCCAGTGAAATCCCTCAAGTAGAGTTTGGAGAGGATAAAATGTGTCAAAACCTTACCATTATCTCATAGAGATAAAGAAATTGTTTTAGCCCAAAAACAGAAATAAACTGAGTTAATACATACACTATTTTTTATAATACACTATATCAAACAACCCGTAAAATTAATCTCTCTCAATAATTAATTAGGTTACAATATAATTTATAATTATATACACAAGAATTCAATGGCATGCTATTTGAACCAATCATACACTGCCACATGGGGTGTTTTTTTTTTTTTTTTAAAGCCAAAATATAGGATCTTTGGCCCTAGATCTTGAAAGCATTTTTTGTGAAAGGCTTTGACAAATATCTGTTTTGGCTAAATAATTTGTCTGATTTTTCAGGTTGTTGATTTCTTTCTAAATTGTAAAACTTATTCTTTAATTTTTGTATTTTATGAAAAAATATACATCTAATTTATGATTATTGATGAAATTGTTGAACAATTATTCAGAATTGTAATGTTGCTTTGTATTTTTGGTTAACTGATCTAGAAATGCATGCTCTTTCTGAAAAGATTATTATTAGAATATATAAAAGTTATATTAAAAAAATGCTAGTTACTGTCATTGTTATTATTTATTTTTTTCCATCAACAACAACAATAACATACCTCAGTGCCTCAAAAGGCTCCCGCTCATTGCGGGGTGAGGGGAGTCGGATGTAGGCAACCTAACCCCTATGTTTAAAAACATAAAGCGGCTGTTTCCAGATGACCCATGAGAAGCGTCGAAAGTTACATTGACTAACTGCTACTTTACAAATGAAAAAACGCAGATAGTTTATTAAAATACTATGTTATGATTTTAGAATAACATATTTAAAACAACAAAGGCCAAACACATTTTATAAATTCAACCTAAACTTCCCTCTAATTTAATTTTTAAAATTTTTAAAAATCAATGATTAAACGCTAGCTAACATGATGAATGCATTTTTAATTCAAAGAGACATTTTAACCCAATCCCCATCCAAAAAAAAATATAAAGAGAAAAAAAAAAGATAAAAATAAAATAAAATTAAAGGGAAAATCCCCCCCCAAAAAAAAAATCCCTGTAGTAATTGACTCGTCAAAAGGAGCTGACCATAGATTCCATGCTTTGAGCTTTTATTAACCTTTCCGTACCTATGAATTTGGGTCAACAGTAAAAGACATAAATACGGATAAAACAATAATATTACTACTCCATAATTATCAAACAAAAATTTCTTATTCTGTTTCTATTCTTTTTTTTTTTTAATTTATTTTGTTGCCATTTTAGCACATGATTGAGACACAAAATTTAATATAAGTAGTATTACTCTAAAATAAATTAAAAAGTAATTATTAAACCACAAACATTTTTATGTTATATTGTGGAGACCCCATATTATGAGATGTAAAATCTGACATCTTGATATTTGTCTTTCCTATTCTAATGGGAAAATAAAGTGGGATAATAAAATTTTGAGTCAACAATAGTTATCTCGATAAATAAATAATGTATAATTTTTAAAAATGCTATATACAATATTTATTTGCAATTGGACTAACTATTCTTTTGTTTCATGGCTCCACCTTAACCTTCATATTGTTTTGTAATTATGAATCTATGACAATTCCGGTTATTATTGAAAAAGAATTGCATCAAAAACTTGAAGACATTAACATTTAGTTGCAAATTTAAGTACGTTATCCACCAATTCAATACTATTTTTTACGGAGCAGTGAAATATAACATTAATAATATATAATATTATTCCTATTCTAATATACTAGTTTCATATTATTTTTAATTCTAATACATCCTATTCGAATCTATCAATAAAATATAATAATGATATAATTAAATCACAACATAATAACACTCTTATTATTTGTATACACCCATGCCAAACGACACTAATGCCAAAACAATCTTTTGTGTTAAGCAATGTCTCTGTCATAATATAGTTTCTTTACTTTTGTCAAAAGGTGCAAAAAATGATCATGAAAAGAATTTTATGTTTATCTCATTTCTTGGACTGCTAAAATGGCTAGTCTTTAGGGAGTATATGAAAAACGAAAAGAATAAACTTTGGATCCTTTATAAATCAACTTTCACTTTTCATCTTCACTAAACCACTGTCCCCTCCTCATTGTCTTTTTACATCTCTGATTCTCACAGCTTTGGTATTTGTCAATCAGTCACAGCTGGAACAATGTGCATCTTTTTTCAAACAGAAATTCTTCACTTTCAGTACCATTTGCTCTTTTTATCCTGAATATGAATACCCTTTTGGAATCTTGGCTTAGCGACATTCCTTTCTTGCTCTCATGAGTGTTATTTCCAAAAAAGGTATTTGGGGTTTATCTGTTTTTTGATTTCTGTTGTGTGGGGTTCTTCAATTTTGGGTATTTCTTTTTTAATGTGTTAATGTATATGGTGACCTGCATTTCTGTGAAATTGATGTTCTGGGGTTTGTTTTTGTAAATCTGATCTACTTGTATCAGCTCATTGTAGTTGTATTTCTTGAATTCTTTGGAAATAAGGTGCATATGTATCTGTTCTGTTCAGATCCAAATTTAGTTCTTTGGAAATAAGGTGCTTGTTTTGCCTCATCGAATTATAACAGTATGTATCTTTTTTCTTTATAACCCAGTCATTAACACTCGATGTCGCTATCTTAGAATTTAGAACCTTTCAAATTTTGGCTCCATTTTTATTTGTCAATTATACAGTGAACTTTGTCTGTCGTCAAGCTGCTTTTCGGTATAAGTTGCTGCTACACAGGTCTTCACTCATAGTTTAGTAATCTCCTTTCTCATTAAGGACAGAATGGTTACCATTTAAAAATCTTAGAAGAAAGAGGCTTAGTTACTGATCCTTAGATGTACTCCCAAGAGAAGTATTATGCTAGTTGTGTCGATTTAAAGACTTATAACTTGATACGATTCAATGATGTTTCTCTTTTTCTGTTTCACTTGTTTGTTTCTGCCTGTGTTATTAGTGAATCCAAGTCCATTTTCCTTGGCAGAATTTAAGCTAGAAACATGATTTTACTTCTTCAGAGTTCAGACCTTACTTATGTTGGTTAGAATGTTATATCTTTAAATGTCTTACTGAAATAGATTCTACTCGAAAGTACCTAAATCATTTTCCTTTGAAAGTTCATTTCACCATAATGAATAGAAAAATCTTTCAGGTACTGGATGCACTTCTATAATTAGGAAAAAGAAGAAAAGGAACAAAAATAGAAAATGTTTTGATCTAAGATGTAGTTCTATCGCCTGATTTTGATATGAATTCCATGCTACCAACTATTCAAAAGTCAAAACTTATCTGTGGTGATTTCCAAACACCATAGAACTCAAATAAAGTCACATGTTTGCTCCATGCTGTCTTATTCTGATTAAAGACTAAAACCAACTAATCTATGGCCAGCTGTTCCCGTGCAAGAAAGTGGAATTTAGTGCCTTCTTAGACAGCTTCTGTCACCATCCATTGCTAGATTTTTCTATGAAAGACAGATGACATTTTTCTTCCTCCTAATCGTAAACCTTCTACTGAAAAATCATCCCAAATAAGCCTTTCCTTAATCCTCAGCAGAATTGGCAATCCTTGGAAGTGTATCTCTAAGTGGACCTCCTTTTTGACATTGTAGATTCGAGTCTCTGCAGTCCATTCTTTTTTGCACACAAGTCTGGGAGACTGAGATATTTGTTGTTCAAATTCCCCTCCATTATCACTCTCTTGCACCAGTGTTACAAGTTGTTGAATGCAATGTGCTTATTGAGCCCTTACCTGTGACTAGTATTGAAGTGCATAGATTGATCTGACCTATTTGATAATGAAGTTCAAATATCACTGTATTTATGTTGTCAAAGAGCATGAAAAAGGCCACATCCTGAGAAGTTTGTATGGCCCAATCAATTAGGTAATCTTTGTTGCAATAAACCTTGTTTTTAGTTCTGTCAGTTCCACAACCACCCCTCTAGCTCATCCCTTTGGACTCTTTAACAGATTTACTGTCAACTTGCCGTAAACCTTATTTTTAGTTCTGTCAACCTTGTTTTCTGTCAACATTAAAATATTGGCTGAACTTGGTGTAGTTGACACTTGACACTTGATTTTCCTTCTTGCAGGTAGAAACTAGGTATTGAAGCATTCCTAGTTTTGCCTTGAACATGAAATCAAAATTAAAGAATGGCTTGTGTTCAGTGGTCCCTCTTCATTTACAAGGTGAATCCGCAACACGTTTTTGTATGTTTCCCAAAGTGAAGTCAGCTTGCTGTAGTCCAGGCAACACACCTGTTTATCTTAATGTGTATGACTTGACACCCGTTAATGGCTATTTCTACTGGGCAGGCATAGGTGTCTTCCATACAGGGGTGCAAGGTGAGTCCACATTTAAATTTATATGTATGTTCTTGAGATCAAGACCTCTTTTGGTCTGGGTTCTTGGACATTCATCTTATTTGTTTAGAGCATTTACTTTATGTTAAGTTTTCATCGTCCTAAACCTCCATCGTTGACAAACGCTTAATCTTAAATGGTTCTTAAAAGTTAGAGCAATAACAAAAATATTTGTCATAATGACGAGTGAAGTGGTAGCTCACTGCAACTTTCTCTTGTCCACATGTGTGTATCCCACTGATTATACACATTGATGATTAACATAAACACGATGAAATAATGGCATGACAATTAAAGTGATAATATTATAACAGAATAAAGTTATTGTATAGAGTATTAGAGTCAAAGGTGAAACATGCTCCTTTTCAGAAAAGGAGAAAACATGGTGCTGGATTGATGTTTTATGAAGGCAGTAATAGTTAAAACTAATTACAATTGTCAAACAAGATGAATTAGTCAATTGATTTGAGGTGCCTCAATTGTCAAAATCCACTAGAATCGTATGAGCTATCTTTGGTGCACACATCATGCTTAAAGACACACAATTCTTACTTATCCAAAAAAGAAAAAAAGTAAATACTTGGGGAGAATGCATCTAGCCACACGTTGTATAGTACTAAGGGCAGCCGGCTGCACTGAAGCTCCGCTATGCGCAGGGTCCAAGGAAGGGCCTGACCACAAGGGTCTATTATATACAGACTTACTTTGCATTTCTACTGGAGGTTGTTTTCAAGGCTTGAAGCAGTGATCTCTTGTCACATGACAACAACTTAATTAGTTACTCTCAGAATCCCCTCCATATGTTGTATAGCGCTAAAATGGAAAATCTGAGTATAAGTTTTCTAGGAAGTAGAAGTTCAATCAGTCCACTTATTTTTTTCCCTTGAGATGACGAGACAATAGTCTCTTCTGGTACACATGTTTTCTCAAACTGCTAAACTATTAGTTTATTTTTATAACGCTTTCATCATATTTGCAGTTCATGATGTTGAATATGCTTTCGGAGCACATGACTATCCAACAAGTGGTGTCTTTGAGCTTGAACCCCGACAGTGCCCTGGCTTTAAGTTTAGAAAGTCTGTGTTCATGGGAACAACATATCTGGATCCTATCCAGCTTAGAGAATTCATTGCGCGCCAATCAGCAAACTACAGTGGTGACTCATATCATTTGATTGCTAAGAACTGCAATCATTTCTCAGATGATATCTGCTACAGGTTGACTGGGAAACGGATACCTAAATGGGTGAATCGACTAGCACGAGTAGGTCTGTAATCTATCATCTGCATGTTTCTAGTTCTTCTTAACTTCCCAACATTTAAATGCTTAAGATTTCTAACACAAGCCTCTCTGACTGCTCCAACATTAAACTTCAATTGTCAATCTTTTAGCAAGCCTTTCTTTCTATTTTTGTTTCATTTTTCTTTTCTCTTTACTTGTCTGCTATGCGGAAAGCTGAGTATTATGATGAATCAACTGTGAAGCTACACATGCCAGCCCACTCTTTTGGTTCTGTGGACATAATTATGGCGGAGATCATTTATCTCTTTGTATCTTGTGTGTCCTCTCATTCTGCTTGTTGAACTGAAGTAGTTGTAAATTTAAAAAGGAGCTAGAAAGTGAATTCTGTTGATCTCTTCTTTGTTACTTGATAAAAATGTATATTTCTCGTCTTCTAAAGTAAAAACAAACTTTTTTTTGGGGTATTTCCATAGGTTCATTGTGCAACTGCATTCTTCCAGACACCCTCAAAGGTTCCACGGTACAACATGGAACAAACGCACAAAACTATGACAGTGAGAAGAGGAAACTAAGGAGCTCTTTCAACTGTTTGTCTTCAATATCAATGCGTCAAGGTGAGAAAGAAGTATCAATATCATCGCTGTTCTTGCACTCTCACTATAAAGGATGTCTGCCACCATGGGAATCCAAAAAATCTAGAAGCAGGTCTTTGAAGGAAGGATGAGATCTTTGTAATCCTATATATGGAAATCCTGTGTGAATACTGACTTCTTTGTCAGATAACCATTTCTACGTATAGCCTTTCCGTGAGCTTGTCGAAGATATTTGCCAGGCTCTCATTTGACTACTGAATAGCGCTTGCTGGCTGAGATTCTTTTTGGCTTGCCTGTGGTGATTTATGCACATTCTCTGAGTTCAGATTCTGGTGTCACAAGTTCGGCTGTCCAGTTAATATTCTAATCCTGCTGAAGATCAAATCTCTGCATCAGTATTTTGAGTCCCAAAAATGTATTTGTTTGTTAATTCTCGGTCATCTTCCTGTTTGATACTTAAAACAGAGAGATTCTTGGATCTCTCCTGTGATGGAAATTTAATTTGAAGAATCATGAGCAATTTGCAAACAATTTTCTCAACCAAATTATGACAAATATACCATCACTTGTGCAAGATCCTGCTTATATCCCCTTCACTTGTTATACTGCAGTATACCGAGATCTGGTTGAATCTCTAAATGCATCTTCTAGCCAATTATGATAATCTTAGGCAAAGAAGATTATGTGAAGCTGCTGTTTATGTGATGTGTCAACGCGGTTATTGTCACGCATAACAAGAGCTTACTGAACTGATCTGTCTAGCTGTAAAGTCAGCAACGACAGTATCAATGCCCTGTAATATATGGCTATGAAGTTGCAATGATTTCAATTAATTATAATTGATGACAGAGATATGGCCACCTAAATCAATTTGGCAGAACATGTGCCACAAGTATATCTTACGGACCAAAACCAGTAGCTGTCTAGCCTGTCTACTTAAGTTCTAATAGTCACATCATATCAAAGAAAATCTTTTTCCAACTGACCAAACTTGATCTTAAGCTTATAAAAACATACCTGTCCTGATTGCAGTGAAGCTTCGTCTAAGATACAAAATATTTTGATTGTATCATTTTTATACTTTAGGTCGTATATATCTTCGTTATTGGTAAATTGTCTTGCAACATGAAATAAATCGTATAATCAAAAGTAAATAGGTAAAATTGGGCCTTTTTCTCAAAGTGGTGACACTGAAACTAGTGTATATACAATAAAGAGAAAATTAAGGTAGTTATATGTCATAGTCAAAGATGAATGGAATTTGTCGCTGTCAAGGTCATTTAGAATCGTGGAATCCACTTTGAGGATGGCAGCAAATCAGAACTTGCCAGCGAAGTTTCTAGTAGAAAGTTCAAAAACAGC
Source organism: Solanum clarkiae (assembly GCA_011800125.2). NCBI lineage: Eukaryota > Viridiplantae > Streptophyta > Magnoliopsida > Solanales > Solanaceae > Solanum > Solanum clarkiae. Next base: position 37,554,526 of record JAABOM020000001.1, on the reverse strand, counting down.
TGAGGACTTCTGGTCAACTCTGCTTGTGATAAATCCAAGAATCAAGACAATCTAAAATAGCTAAAAGTCCCAATTAAATTCTCAAGTCAAGAATTGCTTACAACCTGTTTGGAGAAAGTCCCACTTGGAGAAAAAGCTGGTAACTTTGAGATAAAGGGTTGTGATAATTTTGGATTTCTTGATCAAATTCAGCTACTATATGGGTAAAGGAGGGGGTTGTATGCCAAGCAAGAACAGGTTTCTTGTAAATGAATCAGCAGAGAGACCAGGGGATCAAATTGAAGGAACTGATGTTACAGGTTCAGAAGCAGAGGGGTTGAAGAAGTTGAGAATATTCATTGTGTTTTATTCAATGTATGGACATATTGAAAGATTAGCTAGAAGGATGAAAAAAGGGGTTGATGGGATTGAAGGTGTCGAAGGGGTTCTGTATATGGTTCCTGAAACTTTAGCACCAGCTGTTTTGGAACAAATGAAAGTCCCCCCCCAAAATGATGAGATTCCAGTAATATCTGTGGATGAGCTGGTGGAAGCTGATGGATTCTTGTTTGGAATTCCTACAAGATATGGATGTATGGCTGCTCAGATGAAGGCATTCTTTGATTCGACGGGGAAGTTGTGGAGAGAACAAAAGCTTGCTGGATTGCCTGCAGGGTTCTTTGTGAGTACTGGTACACAAGGAGGTGGCCAGGAGACCACTGCGTAAGTCTATTTTTAACCCACAGTCTTTTATTTGTACCAAGAGATATTTGTAAATGGTGCTGAAAATTAGAATGAGTATCATGTTTTGAACTCATAACGAATTATGATTCTCCAACCTCTAGCGATTAGGATCTGTCGGTGTGTTTGATCAGAGTGGTAACTGAAATTTCAGTTGGACTTGAAGCATTTGGATAATGGCTTTAGTTAATATAATATACATGTAAAAACAAGAAAGGATAGAAAGAAATGATTTCTACTTTGAGACAATTAAGGTAGCATAAATTCAGATCAATGGATAACAGATTAAAGTTGAGTTCTGCATCAAAATGTTAATTTATGGATACTTTTAAGATGATTGCTTTACCTTGTAGCTAATGAAGTTAGATTGTATCAAAGTTGATGACCTAATCTGATGAGAGTGCATTCTGATGACTAGAAGAGGATCACTTAGCAAGCCCGCTAAAATTGCATGCTGCTGAGTCCTTAGTATCCCAAGATTGTTTTCAACTAGTGTGATCTGTTGAACTGGTACTATTGAATCTAGAGAATCCTCATATTGCAATGTCCTCTGCAAGTTTCTTGCCGCATCTTCATTTTTCTCTCATGAGAAGTTGAGGAATTTTTGAAGCAGAGGTGATTAGCACGACAAAAGTGCTGTTATCACTGGCATCTACAGTTTTGAAACTACTATTCTTCTCAATAGCAAAGGTGATTTATTTCAGACTGGGAATGGAACTTTCTATTTTCATGAAACCGCATAAAATTTGGTTGTCTCATTGGTCTTCTGAAAGATAATTTTACGGACCTCAAGGATAAAGTTTCTAACTAGTCTTTCGTAAGATTATTATAAGATTTGAGAAATTCAGTATTTCATTTAACTGGCAATAGATTGGCCAAGGGACTTCAGTCTCTTACATAGTTCAGATCTTTGTGTAATAGGTGAAGGTTTAAGGCATCCAGATCACTTATTGTTAGTGCTAAATCCAAGTCATACTGTGCTAACTATCATTAGCAATTACAAGTATCTGTAGAGTTACTTCTACTCTCTAGGTACGTCATCTAGTATCATTCAGACCATATTTGTTCCAAGTCATTTTGGAGCTACCTTAATCAAATATTTTTGTTATGATGTACTTTCTCCCTCTGTCCCTAGGAATCATTTGTCTCTTGGCAATTTTCTTCTGTATATATTTTGAGAGACTTATACGTGCAACATAAGACTGGTCATTTCAGTAAAAATTTTAATGAAGCACTGAATGGTGAATGGAGACTTAATGTGCTGATATTGCAGTAGATATTTGGCTATGTGGTCTTAAAGTCCTTAAGCAGGTCCTTAAGCAGGAACACAGATTAACATGATCTATGAAGGACTGTAGCTATACTCTTTATGCAATCTCTATATCCTTTCTTCTCTTTTCTTATTTCTGCTGACTCATATATTCATCACGCAAGAGATTGAGGGGCAAAGCTTGGTTGACGACAATCTGTGAATGAAATCCAGTGTACCATATTGAAAAGTTTCATTTTTTTTATTGCAGCTGGACAGCGATCACTCAATTAGCTCACCATGGGATGCTCTATGTTCCAATAGGATACACATTTGGAGCAGGAATGTTTAGAATGGATTCAATAAGAGGAGGTTCTCCATATGGAGCAGGAACTTTCTCTGGAGATGGTAGCAGGGAACCTACTGAACAAGAGTTGGCGCTGGCCGAGCACCAGGGAAAGTACATGGCGGTGCAAGTTAAAAGATTGGCTCAGCACTATAATGCCAGTTGCTGACGCTTTTAGAAACGAAAAAATGACCAAAATTTACTCCTCTGCTATACAAAACATCTCGATTTTATCTTCATTGGCAAATCGTCTTGCATTTGTCGTTGCCTTTAACAGACAGGAGAAAGGTTTCAATTTACCCCTCTACTTTTCACTATAATTTAAAATTACCTTATTATACTTCAGGTTGTAGTTTCATTAGGGTCAAGCACGGCGAGGGTGACGAATAGTATTTTTGCTTTTTGCTTTAGATATATTGTGATTTGTACATGTCTTGTTTATATTTGATTCTACCAAGGATGGAATTTGATGTATTTATAAATAATAAACTATGATTTGTGTTCCATTTTTCAATATGTTTGCCTCACTTGTTTTGAAAAGTCTCGGTGATCTGGAGACAAAGCATCTAAATGACCCCTCTTTCCAATATTTTGATATTAGAAATACTTTCTTTTGATAAACCTGAGAAGACAAGTGATACTTGGAACTATAAAAGTTCTAAAGACACAGAACTCAGCTCCAAATCAAGTTCATGACAAAAGCTCATTGGCATCGCGTAGAATATGAACTTCAAGGGCTAATAATAAATTTTATTATATTTAATAAAACACAAACACAGAGTTTGAACAAAAGTTATTAAGAATTATGTTAAATTTGTATTTGGACTTTAACCTCTGGGCATGATGATAACTCTGATTAATTGCGTTTAATTTCATGGATGATCACTCAATATTTATTTTATTGAGCTAAATCCACACAACTACTTTTTATAACAAAAAAAAGTTATTTAACTTTGCATAAATATGACAAAAAAACATGAAACAACTTTATTTAATTTAAAAATCATACAAGTTTGCCTAAACAGAAAGAAACAATATTATGATTAATTTCCTTGCGATGTTTTAACGAGAACAAGATGATGAAAGCAAAATTATGATGAATTGATCATGTGAAAGCATCTGTTAGACGCTAATTATTATGGTTTTAAAAGAGGTGGAGGTCGAAGAAGTCTCAAATAATGGTGATTTAACAAGACATGACTCATTTGCAACTTAGCGATGACGTAACTCTATAGATAGAAAAATATGAAGGTCGTTAATTAGAGTAATATGTTAGTCAGTTCAGCACAGTCTAGTTCTATTTTTAATGTTGTCATTTTTGCTCTCTTATTATCTTATTTTATTATTTTTTTCACTTAAATTGTCATATTATTTATCATTGATATTGCTCCCTTCTTCGTTATTTTCAATATTACTTCTTTCCTTTAATTAAGATTTTATTCAAAATAAAATTTTTACTTCCATAAAGTAGGAGTAAAATTGTGCATATAAAAAAAATCGAGTGAGTTTTTTATTTAAAAAAAAAATAGTTTTGTACTTTGGTGCAATAAAATAGAAGTTGAGTGACTAACCATGATTAATCGGATGAAATTACCTTCCGTTTTACTTGAACTGTCGCTGGGACGAAGACTAAACTGTCGTCAACTGTGTGAAGTGGAGTGAAGGATTGTTTAATCTTCAAATCTCGCTAAACCCTAGTGGCTTGCGAGCATTTTCAACATGTCTCGAGCGCCAGCTTTGCTCACTGTCTTTCTTCTTGTGGTTCTTTCCAATGCATTTTCTCCTGAAAACCCCACAGATCGGAAAATCTTGGTTTTGCTCGATGATTTATCCATCAAATCTTCACATTCTCTATACTTCCAATCTCTACAAACCCGTGGTTTCGATCTTGATTTCAAACTCGCCGATGATCCAAAAATCGCTTTACAAAGATACGGACAGTATTTATATGACGCCTTAATTCTCTTCTCACCTACCATTGATAGTAAGTCTCTATGCCAGATTTGTTTCTATTATTATTGTGTTTACAGCCGGATTCAGGACTTGGTTTAGATAGATCCGACCTGAATGCATTGGTTTACAGTGAACCCGCTGCGAAGGGATAGATCGAAATGGGTTAGATTTTTTGGGTGTTCATCAGGAGTTTTAGGGAGCTTAATTTCGTTCTTTTTCCTTTTTCAGGTTTAGGTGGATCTCTTAATGCGGCAGCTATTTTGGACTTTGTTGATTCTGGCCATGATTTGATCCTTGCGGCTGATGCATCTGCATCTGATCTAATTCGAGAGATTGCTACTGAGTGTGGGATTGATTTTGATGAGGTATCGGAAAACGTTTCTGTTGCTTACAATTTGATTCAATAAAAACATACAACTTTACCTGTTAGGCTTATTTCGTACTAGAAATGTTGTGTTTAAGTGAATGATCCATATTGCGTGTATAGACCATTTGCTTAACATTTTCAATGTGGTCAAGTGAATTTGATGGGATTCACGAGTGATGATGTTGCTAATTGGGTCCACGTTCTAAAAACAAATGATGAACATAAATATTTGATTGTCTAAACCCACTCATGTAGTCAATCACTTTCAGTCTAATGGGCTATTGCATCTTTGTGATAAGTGCACTCATACTCCTCTGAAGTTAAGCATGATATGCTGACTCATTTTTTTCTGCTCTTTATGTTTTACATAATAGGATCAGACAGCTATGGTCATTGATCATACAAGCTTTGCAGTTTCTGATACAGAAGGAGACCACACCTTAATTGCTGGTGATAATTTCATTCAATCTGATGTAATCTTGGGCAGAGATCCGATCAACGTAAGGCACTATATTTCATCTATAATAGTCACAATTTTTCTAGTTTACTCTTCTCTTTAGTAATGGAATCAACGTGATCAATAGAATATTAGTTGAGAATCGTGGGCCCCCATTCCCATTAAGGGGCAAATTTTTTTGTTAATAAGAGAGATCAAAAATTGACCCTAGACCCCAAATCACATACCCATTTTAAAGGGCTGATGGTCCAACTGTAGGAACATACACATGCCCCAGTTGGGAAGAGCCAACATCAAACAATGTGATCTCTTAAGAAGATGCTATATCTATAATTTAACTGGAAAGGTTTGAATGAGCTTGTTGTAATTGTCTTTCTCTTAAGATCGAAAGAAATAATTAGCAGTTTGTCTTTCTAGAGCTATCGCCTCAAAAAAGGGATTCTTTGTACTTATTTGTCAATGTATTCTATTGATGCCTATGTAGTATACTGATATGTCACAACATGTTGCAATTTTAGAGATCAATTGAATTGTTCCATCAAGAGAACGGAGAAACCTCTCACAACATATAGCAGTGTTTGTTTCCATTGCAAAAGAATAGATGTTTCTTTCCTCTCAACATGGGTAGCTATCCTTGTAGTTTTTGTGTTCAACCTCCCATCTTGGAATTGTATCCCCACTAGTAAGCAGTGAAAACTCTATAAAGCTGATACATTCAACCAACCACTGTCACTTCACTCACTAATTTCTTGAAGATTTTAGGAACCTTCATTGTTTAGTTTTTCAACTTCTGTAGCATATCTTATTTGACACTTGGCAATTAGCAATTGTTGCTCTTGTTCTTTTAGTTCATTTGGCATTTGTGTCTGTCATGTTTGTTGGATTGTATCCTTGCAATTGTTTGGTGTAGCTTCTATGTATGCTAATCCACATAGGGAAGTCATTGAAATAGTAACTTAAATTGCTGAAAGTACTACAATTTGAGTATTCTTTAGCTGTATACAACTCCTGTTCAGTCGATTATTCTTGAACAAGGGTACTCTGTGATGCTGATAATAAAGGAGCAGATTTTTATTCATGCAGTAGAGTGCTTAACTACATGTATATACTCATACTAGACATTCAATTAGGGATACAAGTGGAAAATTCTTCAGGGAGTTCTGAGGAAGGATTTGGATCCAGATCATTATTAGTACACATAGAAGAAAAGGTTCTTTGTTGATCTGTTTATGGGATAAGATGTGGAAGGCAGGAAACTGAAGATTAACTTCCTCAGAGTATTCAGCTTCTCTTTTTAAGGTCAGGAAAAAGAATAATGATCTTGAGTAACCTATTTGGTGGAGCTACTGTAATGATCAATAAGTATTCAGTAATTTCTTCATGCTCATTGTAAGCTCTAAGTACCATCTTCCTGCATTAAAGGTGTAAGATATAGGCTTAGTGTTGAAAATATGCTCCAATACTTTCTTACTAAAATTACGCCCTATAGCTTTTATAGATTGCTTAGACTGTTATCTTTGAAGCAAGATTGCTTTATCAATGACTTATTTTGCACACTTTTGAGGTAGCTGATTTTATAAATAATATCACAATTGTCATGTATCTTTTTTTAGAAGGTAAATAGTTTGATTAATAATAGGATACTCTCATTGTAAGGTGAAGGTTAATATGGAATATTTTCCCATTATCTCTTATAAAAGAATAACAGGAAACACTCCCATAAACCAACAGTTTACCAAAAAGAAGCGAATCTATAACATTGTATATTTCACTGTGAATGACACCAAATCTTCTATATAAATTAAAACCTCATGGGTGAACCAAAGAGAAACTAAATTTGAGAGGCTATCCCAAATGTATGTTATCGTTCTCTAGCTCTCCAAAAGCTCTCATATTTCTTTCCTTCAACAGAACCAATATCAGTGCTAATGAGGCAAATTCCCAGATGTCAGGATTCCTTCCTCGTGCCACACCTTTCATGGTTCCCCTGGGACAGTTCCTGTATCTTATCATATGTGTTTTGAATGGGAATCGGAATCTGACCTTTGGTACCAAATTAGACCAATGGAACTTTGTCTACTCTTGCCATATTTAAAGCTAATTAACAAATGCTTCTTAATTTATCTTCAATAATTTTCATTTTCTTGTGTGGATAAATTACCTTTTCATTGGATCAAATGCACTATATGTATCAGGTATGTATTTAACCTCAACTTTCAACTAAAATTAGTTTATGGATCAAGACAATGAAGGTGAATTATGATGTTGGGAAAAAAGAGCAGGCATTAATAGCATTATAAGGTCACAATGGAATAGATAGAGCAAGCTCTAACTGATGTAATAAGGAACCTATTTGGCCAGAGTCCTCGTAAAACTAAATGGAACTAATTGAGTTTATGGACCACTAAAATTCTATCACTTCTGCAGTATACTTCTTAACACTGAAATAAGTTTGTTGCTAATATAATATATAATGTGCATTTCTTGAAATGGTCATACTTGAACATGGTCTGTTCTATAAGTTCCTAGAATAGACTTTTTGAGTCTTACAATGTGCATTTTTTAGGCATCTATTCTATTATTTTGATTGGGTTATAAACTTTGTATGTACAAACGCCCCCAGTTTCCTTTTTCATTTTTTACACCGAGCATGTGATTGTCTGTCGGATGATACAGCTCTTGAGTCCTGCTGTGAAGGAGCAGCATGTTTCTAATACATATTTCTGCTAAATAAATCCAGGCTCCCGTACTCTTCAAGGGGATTGGTCACTCTGTTAATCCGGCTAATAGCTTGGTAAGTTTCTGCAAGTTCTTTATTTCTGGACATACATGTATGAGAAGTACATTCTGTATAGTTATTTAATGTCAAAGGGTGCATTCATCATGCTTGCAGGTGCTGAAAGTCCTCTCAGCTTCTCCTTCAGCATATTCAGCTAATCCTAAATCCAAATTATCAACTCCACCAACACTAACTGGATCTGCAATCAGTCTTGTTTCAGTTGTGCAGGTGGTTCATCCAATATGTGACCTATTAATATTCCTAATCATGTTCTTTAATTTCTACTTGTTCAGTAAGTCTTGTACTTCTCTCTGTTCATTCAGATTATTGAACTGGAACTTCAAAAACTGTTCAACGGGTGCTGTTTAGCTTTTTTAAATAATGAAGCCATGCAGGGATGCTTGCACAGAAGCTTAGCAGAAAAAGAATCATAATTTACTTTTTAAAAGAAAAAGGGAAGACAGAAAGGTGTAGTAGAAACAGCCTCTCTACTTCCATGAGGTAGGGGTAAGGTCTATGCTCTACACTCCCCCGACCCTATCTATGTGCTTGCACTGGGTATATTATCATTGGAAAGGTGTAGGCAATAGGTACTGGACCGTTTGCAGCAGCTAGATAACAGTTAGATGAAATTTATTTGATCTGGTCACTGGTCAGTATGGTGATGGCGTACCATCGCGATTTTCATATGTGTAAGACTGCATACTTTGCTGACAAACCTTGCCTCATAATGCTACCCCTGGCCCGTCTCTGTCCTTCTGTTGCTGAACGATTATATGATGTTTAAAATAAGATCAACAACCCCCCTCCCCCCACCCACCCAAAAGAAAAAAACGTCAATGACAATAGTTTCCAACTGCAGGCAAGAAATAATGCTCGAGTTCTTATATCTGGCTCCTTAAGCATGTTTAGCAATCGGTAAGTAATTATTGAAACTTTGGATGGAGTAATATCTAATCTGAATTGCTGGAATTGACAAATCTTTTTCTCATCTGCAGATTCTTCAGATCTGGGGTGCAAAAAGCTGGAAATGCAATCAAGTAAGCACTCATCAATACTCTGTTGCTTCTGTTTGTTTGACATGATAGTACCTTGAGGGTGATGTGTATGGAAGCTTCAGCATGAATTGTTAGAAAATGAAAAAGAAAATAAAAATTCTAAGCCTAGGTATTTGTTGGACTTCTCTAGGACTTCAAGTTCTAGTAGAAGCAGTTGCTAAGACCATCATTGATATGTCAGTAATGTATCCAACATCTGGGAAAAGGTTTCTCAGCTATTAGTATCGTGATATGGACCTGTAACAAAGATATTTGTTGGATGTTGGAAGTCCCTTCGTTGTTGTAATAACTAATAAGAACAATAACTAGAATGTATTTAAGGTTTTCTACTTGGTATACTCTTCTTATATATAGTCATGTCTTTTGCCCCTTTTTAGTGAAATTTATACTTGATTTAAAAAACAATCACTAGAATGAACTTGTTGTAGAGTTAGTAGTTTTTGATAGTGGCTCTTGTAAACATTTGGTTCACCTTGCTTATTATATCACAGAGAGTTTGCATGAGATATGATGAAGTATTTGGCCACCTGAATCATGTCAGCATTTGATCTTATTGAATAGAGTCTTTCTTTTATTCTTTCCTTTTTTTTTTTCAACTTCGAAAAAGATTAGCGCTTTAGAGTTAGTCTTAACTCTATCTGGCTAATTGAAGTGATGAGCTTCATGGTTTTCACAACAGAATTGAGCACATGGCACTGTTTTACTCTCTATTCTATCATTTGCTTGCTTTATTTCTCTGCACTGTTGTGCCATCTACTTCATTTGAAATTTAATATACAAGTGCATCAATCTTCAATTCTAAGTTTGTGTAGAAGCTAACTACTTCTTTTGATCAATCTTCAATTCTAAGTTTGTGTAGAAGTTAAATATTGTAACATTTGGTCGATTTTAACTCAAAATAAGATTGAATGGAAACTCAAAATTTCACCTGATTGTTGTACAAGTATAATAGAAAGGAAAACCATTTATCAAAAGACGAAAAGGTTCATATTTGCCGTAATGATATTTTGAGTCAAATGTGTTATAGCTCCTACTTTTCTGAAGTGCGTAGAGACCAGTAAGAAGTTATGACTCGTGCTAACTACACTGATTTATGTGCGGGGCTAATGATATGAAGGCTATTATTTGACACAAAAATATATGCGGGACCCAAATCCGACAGATTGTGCAGTTCACATTACGCAAGTATGCAGACCACAGTTCTCAATTTCTTTGGTTCTACTCAATGCTACTAGAGCAGCAATATCTTGTAGCTAATTATGCCTCTTCCTGTCCTCTTCTGCATAAAGTACAACTCGATTTAGTAGTCTTTATGCTTTCTCACTTGATTGACCATAAATTTATCCCATTATCACAGCCATGAGAGATCTGGTAACGAGCAGTTTGTGACTGAAGTTAGCAAGTGGGTCTTCCATGAAAGAGGTCATCTCAAGGTGCAGTATCAGATAAATTTCTTAATTCATATCCACTCGCTTCTTGATTTTAATATTTAACTTTGGGCACTTCTTGTAGTCATAAAAGAAATGCACTTCAATTCGTTTCTTTTCGATATCCATGTTTGCTATTCTCAATATGTGAATTGGGAATTTATGTCTATACACTTTCTCATATAGGCTGTGAATGTAAGACATCACAAAGTTGGGGAGACAGATGAACCTTCTATGTACAGAATCAATGATGATCTGGTACTGCTACACTGCAAGTTTGTTATAATTTTGTCAATCTTATATTATGTATACTTAATGATTTTGGATGTGTACTGAAACTGGAATCTTGATCAAAGGAATATTCACTTGAGATTTATGAATGGTCTGGAACAAGTTGGGAACCTTATGTTGCAGATGATGTTCAAGTTCAGTTTTACATGATGAGCCCCTATGTTCTGAAAACGATGTCAACCGATAAGAAGGTACTCTTAACTGCTCCAGAATTAACTTATGGTACGAAATTGTTTCATTACTTGGATTAACATTTCTAATTTCATTTACTACAGGGTGTCTATTATACATCATTCAAGGTTCCGGATGTTTATGGAGTATTCCAGTTTAAGGTTGAGTATGAGAAATTAGGAGTCACAAGCTTGAGCCTTGCAAAACAGGTATGTTCTTTCGAAATCTACAGGCACCATCTCTCATGGAGGCATCTATAGCTTTAAAAAAAATTAGTTATCATGCTGCAAGCTGGTTAATTGCTTGAAGAGGTAGGTTGTGGGTCGCTATTTCCATATGTTATAGATTTTGTAGTGAAGAGTTAATATATATGCTGTATCAGTCACATTCTGAACACGAGTTTATCTAGCACTTCTGCTTTCCCACTTATTTGGTGAGTGAATTACTGAGGTGCTCTTATAATTACAACACGATACATAACTTCTAATACTCTTTAGAATACATGCTAGTCTGCTGCCATTGACTTAAAATGTATATGTAGAAGCAACACACACCTTACCATGAAAACATTCTTTTATTATTAGGTTATCACGAAATTATTTGTATACCTGCACTTTGCCTTGTTTATTCATTTGTTTTGTCGCTCTATTTCCCAGACATTGTTGAGTGAAAGCAGTGAAATATAGTAGTTATTCCTCAGTGCCCTGCTGTTCATAAAGATACTCGTAGAGATATGAATGAAAGCCCTCGATGCCTGCGCTCTGTGTATTGCTTTAGCTTTTTTACTTTTTCCATTATGATAACAGCCTAAATATTGCTTTAGCTTTGAAGTGCAAGAAAATGACTTTGCATTTAATTGGTCTTAGCTATGTCATCTTCCAAAATTCAATGATGAATAATATAAAAGGAGGTGATTGAGGACACCTTGTATAGTTGTTTGCATTAATGCCTTGGGGAAATCTTTTTACTTGCAGATTCCTGTTCGACCCTTCAGACACAATGAATATGAGAGATTTATAACAGCTGCTTTTCCTTATTATGGAGCATCCTTCTCTATGGTACTTCTCTCCCCCGTTCTCTCTCTCTCTCTCTCTCTCTCTTTTATGCATTACCATCAATTTACCATCAGCATATTTTTAATGTTACTATATTAGTTCCAACTCCTGCTTTTCTGTTTGGTCAAATTCCTCAAGTTGCTTTGACTTAGAGAGTATAAGGAGTCATGTTATCTGATGTAATGAGGCCATTTATAAAACTTTTAACAGCAAAGATTCATGCTAGGTCGTAAATTCAACATAATTATTCATCTTCTCGTTGGTATATCTATACCACAAGTAATTACAAATTAATTTTTTAAATGATTCTATTTTGTTTGTATGATAGATGGGTGGTTTCTTCATCTTCTCGTTGGTATATCTATACCACAAGTAGTAGCTGCAAAGACTGCCGGAATTATGAAGAAACAAATGCAGATTTTGTATTTGATGATCTAACTTTGATTAAAGTTAGAAATAGAGGATGTAGTGTTTCTTGGAACGGAGAAAGGTAGTTTTACTTTGTTTAGCAACAATAAATTATTGGGAACTTGTATTTGAAATTACATCCACTGATAATTTTATGCATACAAATACCAAGGAATTTTTTCTCTTGGCAAGTTGTTCCCGTTTCTTTCATTTTATTACTCCCCTCTCCCATTTCTGTCGCACCATCCCGAAAATGTCACTTTAATTGAAAATAATTAAATTTTAAATTTTTTTTATTCTTAATAAAATAATTTTTAATCACACAAATATCGAAGAAATTATTTTGAATAATAAGTTTTAAAAATCCTTCTTTTTCTTTTTCTAATTAATGTGTTAAGTCAAACAGTACCACATGTTATGAGATGGAGAGAGTACTGGGTTAACTTCACAAAGATTATCAAAACAAGAGTACTAGTGCAGTAAAAGTATAACATTTTACCCGGTACGATCCCATAAGTGGGGTTAATGGAAGGTAGAGTGTATGTAGTTTTACTCTTATCTTGTTAACGTAGAAAGATTGATTTTCATAGATTCTTGGATCAAGTAAAGCTATCATTATAGTGAAGTAATTTATCTACCATAAGAAGTAATTTTGGAAAATCACTGAAGAAAATTGGCCAGTAAGTTCATATCCTAACTATGTTAAATTTATTTATGCCTCAATAAATTTCAATTGAGTATGGAGAATTTTTTGGCAATCCATTTATAAAAAATTGAAAGGCATTGTTTATTTTAGAGAATATGACAAAATAAGTTAGTGTATTTAATTAACTTTTTCAACGAAAAGAAGGTAGTGGATAGAGTTGAGTAGGGTGAGGAGTATAGTTTGGGTAAAATCTAAATTTTTGGATTTAGTATTCAAAATCTATTTTTTTTTAGATACTGATTTTGGCACTTCGGATTGACTTCATTCAGTTGCATAATTTTTTTGTTTTTTTCAAATGAGATGATTTTATAGGCCTTCTGAAAAAATTTATTTACTTTGAGGGACAAAAATTAATGACGAAAAGTAGAAATACTTTCTATAAGGATATATGGTTTAGTAAATGTTAATTCTTATAGCCTTATCAATATCATCTTCTTGACAATGCCAGTTTATTTGAATAATGTCCTGTGAATGAGAAACTATTCAGATTTAATATTTAATTTAAATGTTCATTTTTACAAGAATAGGAAGCTCAAATATCCATCTCATATCAAAACTCTGAAATATCCACAGATTAATTTTCAATTTCATGTACGAACGACCACCCATTAGAAGTCGGGTCAAGTTCTTATTTTTGTTTAGCAGCAATGAGTTATCGGACACCTAAGATCTAAAACTCCATAATAAATAATTTTTGAAACTTCACAAATCTATTTCACTTTCAACAGAAATTAATTGTAAAGTTAGAACTTTAAAAGATCAATTCTCTCTTGTATTTTTGTAAATATCCAAGTAATTTGAGATAATTGTTTTTTGATAACATGAACAATCAACATGGAATAAAGCAAGTAAATATGTTCTCTAATTAATCCAATAGAAAATATATTAAAATATTCAAATTCAAAAAAATATTTGGATTTGATACGTTAATCCTTTTTCTCCTCCGGCCATTACTATGTCTAAATTTGTATGCAAAAATGATCTTTTATTCGTCCCATGTATGTTGGATACTCACACCGAAACCCTTATCCTAGACTAGGAACCCAATTAATCAGCATTCGAATAAAAAATTCCACATTAACGATCTTGGGTACCAACATTGGAGAATCAATCTAACATAAAAAAAAATCTAGAAGAAAAATGGATCGAGAGTAAAAAAAACAGAAAAAATGTATGGGAATGGTTACTAGTAAACACCTCTGAGAAAAGGCATTATCAGCGAAACCTCCATTCGTTTCTGATTGATTTAGGCCTCCCATGAATCAAATAAGCACTTTCTATTAACTCAGCTTATTTGGGATTATGAAGGCCATTAAACACTTCAATAATCGAAACTAAACATTTTAATATTCAAAAAAAAAGAAACATAGAAGGAGGACATGGAACCCTAGCTGGCTGCTGGTTAATTGCCAAATTGCTTGTGCGGCTATGCTTTATATAGTCATCAATGTGAAATACCTCCCCAACCGGAACCCTATTATTATTACTCTTTTGATCCCTTAATGTTGTTCAAATTCACTTGTTTCCCTCATTGTTTATACTATTTCCTTATTGGTATACTCATTTCTATTAAATATCCCTATGATTATTTTTTGGCTTATATTTGATCCTAAAATAAACAGCTTTAACATTACAGAAAACTTGGAAGATATGATACTCTTCTTCTGGTCCTTAAAGAAACCCAAATTTGCAAACCAAAGACCCTTATATATATTAGCTTAAAAAATTAACAAGCAGACTCAAATATAAACATGAAAAAAAAAATTCAGCTAAAAAAGGGGGCCATAGTCAATAGATATAGGATGCAATTAGTGCTAGATTTGAATTAGGGGTGGGCATGTTTACCAATTAATTTGATCTATACATCAATCCCAATTTTAATAAACTTAAAATACACAATTTAATAGTCAAATCAAAATTAAATGAATCAAGCAAATTATGATTTTATAAGCTAATAGCCTATTCTACTTCTAATCATAGTCCATCACATCCCAAATTGAGTAATAAAGACAGGATGAAAACAAAAGGAAGAAGATATAACGACTGAAAATTCACTTTAGAAAAAAGAAGAAATTACACGAAAAAACGAAGATATACTAGTTATTATTTAAAATAGTTATAATTTAATTAAATCATCATTAGCCATTAATTTATAATAATCAGCATAAAAAAATGAAAGTAGTATCTGGGAAAATTCCCTTTTAAAGATAACAGTGAAAAATGTGCGTTTGCCGGGAGTCGAACCCGGGTCTATTGCTTGGAAGGCAATTATCCTAACCGTTGGACTACAAACGCTATTATGTTAACGTTTTCTCTAATTACTGTAATCAGATAAATCGTCTACTCGCCTGTAATCCTCGTACAACTTTGTGGTTTGCTTATCATTGGACACGAATTTATTTTATATTTAAAAAAAAAAAAAAAAAACAGCTCTTAAAATTTGTAATCTAAAGAAGTTTAAGAAATTTATATATGACTATGACTATGAATTATGTCATTAAGGATACAATTAAAATCTTTGTTGCTAAAATTATCTCCAATATAAAAAAATGTACCATAACTACCAAACAGATTGAGTAGTTGATATGAATAGATTCATATGCATTCATTTAACAAGTTAACAAAAATAAACATATAATGTGTAACTGGAGTTTTTAGATAACTAATTATATAGTCAATTTGATTAGATTATTTTTCACTTAAAATCAAATCAAATCAAAATCAACTTAAAACGAAAAGCCAAAACGAAACCAAACCAAGAATTGTTGATTATTTTCTTTGATTTGATCCACTTTTTTTAATTTTCCTAGCATGTCGATATGCTTTGATCCAATAATATAACGTGTCATTTTGAATATCACATTAACAAGTACAATTAGATCTGAACAAATTAGACAAATTACAAGAGAATAAACTGATTTTGTAATTACCTCAACAAAGAAAACGTCAAACAGCTTTATTAAAGTACAACTATTAAGATCAACCTCACAAAGTTGATCAACATAAACTCATGCCATAAAAGTAATTATTAGATTATAAAACAAAACATATGACTAGGAACCACACGCTTACGTTCAAACAAAACAAAATTACACCAAACATTAATTCACTACTCATTAAAGGGTACGTGTGAGTAAGAATCTTCAAATTCTGAATCCACCTCTGATTTAATTAAACGGAGCAACTAGGAGGATCGAGTTTGCATTCAGAGGGAAGTTCCATGGCAAGAGCGGAATTAATCTTGAAAGTAGACAACATTGGACTATTGTTGAAAGTGAAAAACAGCAAAACATTTATCAGATGGTGACAATGGTTTAGGCCCAGATACTGCTGGCACAACATATATTAAGTAACTTTTGGTTAAAATAGCACAACATATATTAAGTGAGTCGAAAGTAAAATTTTCATAGTTGAGTGATTTTTGAGCTAAAAATCAAGTTAAATAACTTTTTGAGAAGAAAAACCCCCATAGTTGAGTGACTTTTTAGTTAAAAATCAAAATTATGTGACCTTGTGAGAGCAAAGCTCATAGTAGAGTGACCATCTGTGATATTAACTCATCATGCAAATTAAGTGTGGGATTAAAATCTTCAAAATGCATCAATAAATTTTATATGAATAACAACAACAACAACAACAACAACAACAACAACAACAACAACAACATACCCAATGATATCCCACAAGTGGGGTCTGAGGAGAGTAGATTGTACGCAGACCTTACCGCTACCTCATAGAAGTAGAGAGACTGTTTCCTAAAACCCTCAGCTCAGAACTCATAAGCAGAAAGACTAGATATGACAAAATGAATAACTAGAATATATAAGCATATACAAATCATTCATATAATTAGAAATCAAATTACATAAAATTCTAGTAAAATTAATAAAATAGTAATTATATTTAATAATTAACCAAAACTACATAAAAGTTTCAACCCTTGGCCCATCCCAAGTTTCTAAATAATCGTTGTTGTTCAAAGGATGATTAGCTTGACACGTTTGGGAATTTTTCCCTGTAGCTGACGATGAGCCCGACTTCTTGCACTTTGATAATCATATCTCAAAGGATCAATAATTAATGTTTCAAGCGCTATACTGTTTTCAACAAGGTAAGTTGTAAGCATCTTGTCAGCAATACCTCCAAGATAACCACTATATTTGACTTCTTTGAGATGTTGATGGAGACACTTTTTCCTTATAATTCTTTTACTGGAAATAGTTATGTCATGCCAGTCAAGCTCGATATGTAGCTTTTGCAAGTATGGAGATACTTCTATTATTGGAGTAATACCAAGTGGATAAACATCTGTCATGTTTTCGAGTTTCAATACAAGCACTTTGAGATGATTCAACCTTGGCAAAGTATAATCAAGAAAACGAAGATCCATCCACATATGACTAAATTGAAGTGATAGTGTGGCCAATTGAGGGAAGTAGGTTGTTAACTTACTAATAAGTTGACATACCAATGAATCTGATATATTAAAATCAGTACTCAGAACTGAAGCAACATTCTCAAGAAGCAAGTTTATTTTTCGTCCTGCATATTTAAAAGAGACGAGGTTGACATTCTGGATCTTCACAAAATCTAACTTATCACAATGACATATCTCCAGATTTTTCAACTTGAGGCATGATGGCCCAACAATTTTCAGATTTTTCAACAGCAATGAATGATGAATCGATAATTTTTCAAGAAGGGGACAATTGGATATAAAGAAGTTGACCACCCGATTGTCAACATCAACATCGTTTAAAGCCAGAACTTTGAGACCAAAGAATGGCGATAAATTTGAACTGGGACTTGTGATGAACTTAAAGGGAAAGATGTATCGCCTATGCTCGTTTTTGCTAAGTGACAAGTCTATCTGAAGAACTTCAACCTTCTTCTTTGATGCTACAAATTTGAGCCATTTATCGATTTCACGCTTAAAATGTTTATGAAAAGGAAAAGATAAACTAAATTCTTCCAAAAGAGAACCCTCGTGAGAATCCAAAACATTATTAATAAAATTGATATGCCTTAGCCCTATCTTTCTACATAACCTTGGATAATAACATGTTTCCCATGTAATAAACTTTGAAAGGTCAAACCTGAGACGTGTGACATGCATCCAGAGATACTGCCATTGACTTGAAAGAGAACTTGTGAGGATTGTCTCTCTAATTGTCAATTTAGAGAGAATTGATACAATGACTTCATCTGGCAATTGGCTAAGTCTATCCTCCATTGATATCAGGAAAAGTGCTTATATTGGGAAATATTTTACTTATAAACTCAAAAGTTCTTGAATCTCACTATAAAAAATATGTAACAAGAACATCCCTATTTATAATATTAAAAAAATCAAATTAAACTACGATTACATAAACTATTCCAATATGAATTAGGAAAAATTTAAATAAAATACTATATAACAAATCCTAAATCGTTTAGACATAGGATTACAATAATTAGTCCCAATATGAATTAGAAAAAAAAATTAAATAAAATACCATATAACAAATCCTAAATAGTTTAGACAAATTACTAGAGAATAAATTGATTTTGTAATTACCTCAACAAACAAAACGTCAAACAGCTTTATTAAAATACAACTATTAAGATCAAGCGCACAATGTTGATCAACATAAACTCATACCATAAAAGTAATTATTAGACAATAAAACAAAACACATGACTAGTAACCACACACTTACGTTCAAACAACAACAAATTACTCCAAACATTAATTCACTACTCTGTCAGTAAGAATCTTCCAATTCTGAATCCACCTCTAATTTAAATTAAGCGGAGCAATTAGGAGAATTGAGGTTGCATTTGGAGGGAAGTTCCATGGCAAGAGTAGAATTAATCTTGAAAGTAGACAACATTGGACTATTCTTGAAAGTGCAAAGGCAAGGTAAATCTGCTTTGGTTAAAACAGCACAACATTTATCAGATGGTGGCAATGGTTTAGGCCCAGATACTGCTGGCTTGCATGTCATTAAGTCACTAATTGTTAAGCCACATAAGGAATTGTCTGCTGTGCACATTTCAATTCCAATGGCTGCCACTATAAGAAGTGTTGCAAAAATGACAAAGTTTTGCTTTGCTTCCATATTGATCAATCGAATATAAGAAAAAAAAAGTTTTTTGGTGTGGTTTTTGTGAAAGTGATTAAGGGGTTATATATAGAGAGGATAATGAAAATCTTGTCTAGTTGATGATTTTTTAATTTTGGTTAATGACATTTCACGTGCAGTTCTAAATGATATGTCTTTAGGAATATATAATGATTTTAGTACGTACCAGATAAGAACGTACAGTTACGTTCTACAGTTACATTCTCGAATTAAGGGTGTGTTCCGTAGGAAAATAAATGGGTTATTTTTCTGTGTGTATATGTTCGACGTGTTAGTACAAAATATTTGTATATAATTTAGATAAATAATATGAGAGGTGGGGTGGGGTTAAAGGAGAGCTACGAGGTCGGAGAGTGAAGATGAGGTGTGTTTGAAGGTGGGGTGGACACATTCAATGTGAAATGTCATGCCACATATAGAATTTGTTTTTCCTCCTTCCATTTAAAAAAACATTTTTTTCTTATTTAAGAAACTATTTTTTCTTGCTAAAGAAAATATATTTAAAAATTTATTATCAAACAAACATGAACAAATTCATAAAACATAATATCCAACACTCTCTTAAGATGAGAGGGAGTTGTTCGGATGGTTTGCACTGTTGGTCACGACTACTATCAAAAAGCTCCTATGAAGATGAATATTTCACATGGAGGAGTGAGCATCTTTATGTTGGGTGCTCTTCTGTCGTGCGATCCGGCGACTTATGTGCGACCTGTGGCCCACGCCTCTTCTTTGTTCAGGGCGGGCGACGTGAACTCTGATTCGATCCAGGTATTCAATCCCGCCGCTGAGATGCTCAGTTGACTCCTTAACCTGTTTGAATCACCGAGCGAACACAAAGATGAGAGCTCCTAGGAGGAGTTATTTAACATAAAAAATAAAAAATACAAAAAAAACTAAAGCTTGTAAGACACATAGTATATTGTTATGGTCAATGGCAAAGCCACATTTAGTTGAGGAGTGTTCAACACCCCCTCGTCAGAAAAGCATTGTGTTTAGCTAGGTAAATATATTTTCTTTATGCATGTAGATTATGCATGTTCTTGTCTTCTACGTTTTTTTACTTTCTTAAATTGTGACACCTCTTAGACAAAATTTTGATTCCATCACTAATATAATATTTATATTATATATTTTAATGTGCTAGAACAGATAAAAAAACTTTCAGACTTTATTTAGACACGCACATAAATAGAGGTGAGTTAGGGGTAAAGATTCATTTGGATCTTTTTATCGAAAAATTATACCATATAAATAATGAATTAGACATTCCGTGAGTAGGAAATTAAAGCTAATAAAAATGGATTTTGAAGGAATCTTGACACAGTCTAAGAAACAGGAAAAAAACTAAGTTGGCAAAATTGGCTTCACATATCACGGACTTCATATCCCTAATACTATTTACAATTATAAATCACCTTTTCTAATAGAGTGGAAACAAAATTTGTAGTACTTTTAGTCTGTCTAATCAATTATTAATTAGTGGTCACGAGATTGATAGTAATTTTAAATTTTTAATGTAGTAATATACTCCATCTGATAACTTTTGACCCTTCTACTTATAGCTTTGAAGTACATCGAAACCAGTTATTGATGCCCATGGTATATCATTATCTTGATGGACTTTTGTACAATGTAAAATTTCATATTTATAAAAGGTTTATTTCACAAGAATATCAACTCATTAACAATGTATATTTTTTGTATATTAGTAACTAATAACAATAATTATGTTTCATCGAATGTGTAAAAAGCCCTGAATATACGCTCACACAGAAGGAAAGGGAGTTACGTGAGCAGATAAAAAGAAGTAAATTTAGATACTTAACCATAGATTAATGTTGTTGATTAAGGAATAATTTAGCAGCTAAGGAACCCAAATATATTAGATTATGATAAGCTGAATCTAGAGAGATACATATATATATACATACATATAGATAGATGGGTTCTTTACGTGGTGATAGATAGAGAAGCCCAACACAGATCGAAAGAGTAAGATGAGAGAAATAAGCCCATAATAGGATAATTTACATTAATAACCACTTTTCTGGCCTTATATTTAAAAGTTAGCAAGTACAATGCAAATAAGAAAAGCTTGAAAATAGTCACCTTGTCTGAAGATTAAATTCATAATACTATTATGGCCAGTCGTCTGATTTCGAAAAGTGGCTAACTTTTAAATGTAACGAAAGTGGTCATTTGTAATATCACAAAGAACATGAAGTGAGAAAATGGTCATCTAATGTTCTAAACGGACTAATCAAGATTTTCGATATCATGTGAAAACATATGTACATTTAACCTAAAAAGTTAAGGCCATGGATGAAGTATCGGCACATACAATATAATAAATCATTTTAAAAAATATCATACAGTTCTAAATGGAATATAAATTAAAAAGAAAGAGTTGCTAATAGTGATAAAGAGTAAAGAAATTGGTGAACAGAGCTATCTGATATCTGCAACTGATAAAAGATCATCATAGATATATCATAGAACTAACCAAGATACATGTAAGTTAATTCGAATATTAGGATTAATTGGCTATTAAAAAAAATATATTTAAACTAGACAAGTCCCTTAAATTTTAATGGAATTGGTACCATCACCACTAAGAGACTTTTTACTCTTTGTTTCATCACTAAAAGAATGAGTAAAGCTTCATTTATTTCCTCATTAACTAAAGCTAAAATAACAAACCAAATTATAAAACAAACTCTGTGCAGAGGATGTGATAAAATTAC
Organism: Solanum clarkiae; assembly: GCA_011800125.2. NCBI lineage: Eukaryota > Viridiplantae > Streptophyta > Magnoliopsida > Solanales > Solanaceae > Solanum > Solanum clarkiae. The sequence goes on along the minus strand of JAABOM020000001.1, from coordinate 37,532,664 downwards.
CTCACAAAAATATAATTCACTAATCCATTTAGGTTTGGAGAGATTATTTACCCACTTATTTATTAACTTAGTTCATATGCAGGGGTGGAGCCATCTATTAGTTAAAGAGGTTCATCTTGATCTCCTTCTATGATTAAAATAATTTTTATGTATATATAATAGATATAGAACTTCCTTCACAAGTTTATGTATTTACATATTTGAATTTTAAACCTCCTAATCAAAGTTGTTACTCCGCCACTATTCATATGGCCTTCAATATAGCAGCACTGCCTGATGATTCATTTTGCTTTAAAAATTAAAACTGAACGTAGTCCAAATATTTAAATGTAGTCCAAATATTTAAAACAATCTTTATCTGAAAATTTGTTAAAATACACTAAAAAGAATAAATCAAATGCTAATGGTATTAACTTCTAATTAGGTTTAACGATTAAAATTGCACATTTCATTTAAATAAAGTTTAAATATGCTAGTCTAGTAGTACAAGGATCAAAATTATATTATGACTAACTCGAGGGCTAAATTTACTCCCTATTTCCGTCTTGACATCCAACTAAAATATACAATAATAACTGACTTTATAATTTTAAATTTTAAATATCTAATAAATATTTTAATATATATATATAGAGAGAGGGGATATAAAAGTAAAAATTGAAGTATTATATCTGCTAAATCCATGAGATTTGCCCCTATTTTTACCAAGACTTTACTATTATTAGAATATAAATTTGAAATCTTTAATTAAGAATGAAGAAATCTTATCCATCTCACTATAATCCTCGATGAAAGTAAAACATAATTTTAGCTTACTCAACGATATAATATAAAACATAGGAACTGCAATCCAGTTGTATGTTCACTGTTATCTGGTCGTGTACAAACTTAAACTATCTATGGGAAAAAAAAAAGATTGATTTTAGTTGGGAAAATAGCGAGAAAAATGGAGAGGCAAAAACGTTAGGAAGCACGTGAGAGATAAGAAATAGTTTTAACCAAAAGATTGGTTTTCTCTATTTGACGTAGCGTGGAATCCTTTTAAATCCTACCTCAGGCGGCAACCACTGAATTTCTAACACGTGTATAATGGGATGACGTGTCACCTCCTCAATGCTCGGTTTCTCCAACAGCACCGAAAATAACGCAGCCGGCGTATGTTAAAGCACGCGGTGCTGTTTTTTAAAATAACTGATTTTGCTTTTCCTTTATCCACCTTCAACATGAATACCCCTCTAATTCAATAAAATTGCGAATATGCCATTCTGGACTTTTTCTTGCCTTAACACTTTTGATAAATAAATACAAAATAAATATATCGATATTTATTCAACCAACAAATGATGACTCTTTTTGTGAAATAAATAGCATTCTTTTTTGTCTTGCAACTAAGTAAAATTGACTGATGGGGACACAAGTAAGCTTATGGTAGGGCAAGGGATGTTTAATAGTCAAGGATTTTTTTGGTTGACTTTCATTAACTTTTATTGAAGTGTTCACAAACACGATGAAGATAGGTGCTTTAATACTAAATTTATTATTTTTGATGGAGATTTTAAATTTTTATGACAAAATTTAATGAATTTTTATTTAATAAAACATGAACTCATAATTTTAAAATGAAATATATTGAATAAGAATTATAAAGATTGAATTTATTAGAATTAAAATAACGAATTTGTCCATACTTATGTATGCTATTGTATTTCAATAAATTTGATTTATATAACAAAAACGAGTAATTATTCTCCAATGTTATAATATATCTCAAATAAATTCGTATATATACTCTGCATTAATATAATGGAGTATGCCCAAAGTTTGATATTTGATGATACTAATGAAAATCTAGTGAATGTGGATGTTGACATTATTGTATTTACAGAAAACTTAGCAATACTTGTCATAGCAGTTTTAATAGAAACTTTTTTTTACTTCATTTGACACCAAATAGGTCCAGAATAGTCCAATACGTTAAATTTTCAGTTGCATATATTATTAATTGTGGAAATTATGATACGTATTTAAAACTTTCTACCTGAACATTACGTACACAAATTTTAAAACCAATGCATTTAAACATCAAAGTTGACACATGTAACAATGACAACTGTCATCTAAACAACAAAAGATATACAAAAAAAGGAAAAAAGAAAGCAACAACTAATGACTTTCATGGCAAGTCACTTGTCATTAGCTTGGTCTTGTGCATAACTAATTTTGCCTATAAATATTGCTTCTATCGATCATATTTTTTACACCAAAGAGATAAAGCTAATCCCATAAGCTACTTCTAAAGTACGATTGAAGATTTAACACTCACAGATAATTGGTAAGTTAAATTCTTCATAAATTCTTTAATGCATTCTAAGATTTCATGATGTTCTTACTTAAAATTTGTTTACCTTCATATGCATTATATATATAGCAATTAGCTAATCGAAACCTAACAAAAATGTAGCATTACTCTGCGATGGTGTTTTTTTTTTACTAGCGAAAATGGTTCCTTTTAAAAATTTTGTGACGTGAAAATGTGTTTGAGTTTGTCCCACATATCCATGTTAATCGTGTAGGGATTGGATGTGAAGGTTTCTATACGTGATTCTGTATAATCCTCACTTGATCATCATCTAATATTGAAATTAAGTCTAATATTCATTTTTATCATAGTGCATTAAAGTCTAGACTTATTTGATTTTTCAGTAAAATTATCCTACATCACTTGTAGAGGAATGAGAAGGTTTCTTTGTATGAATTTAAACAATGTTTCAAAAAAAAAAAAAAGTTACATATATAAGCTAGATAAACACAGTAGATATAATAGAAGTCGAGTCCCAAAGTGATTTTTCTTTTTCGTAGGAAAAAAAAATTTATTCTTTTAAACATTATTTTTTTTTTTCAAAACATTACGATCAGCACGTATCGAACACACCCTAAAAGGACTAATTTTCATCTATACAGAGAATGTCTCAAGTAAGTGGCTCGACTTTATCATTTCATAACGATTTCACCAAGGAAAACTTATATGGGCTCTGTTTGAAAAGTCATCCAGTAATTAAAACTGATGTAATTATTAGTCTAATAATCATATATAACTTAGTAGTTACAATAGTAAATTTGTTTGCCATAGTATTAATTATAGTATTATTATTCCCTCCTTCCTGCAATAGTTATAGCTAAAAAGAGTACAGACATATTATTTGTTTCTTCATCATTTCCTTTGTATTCTCATTAAGAATTTGCGTTTTCTTTTCCACAATATTTGGTGGGATTTAATAAGTATTGAAAGTTTGAAACCATATGGTCCAAATTTTACTTTCCCTGAGTCCAATTGGTCATGGAATCCATTGCTTGATGCTAAAGGTTGACTTTTTGAGTACATCAACTACTCTCTAGCTTAAACTCCTCCATCAATGAATTAGTTCAGTCAAAATAACGATATTTATAACTTTTTATAGTCGTTCCGTAGGTTAGGATAGAAGGGAAGAAATTATTTAATATTTTATTTCTGTTGAGGTTTAGATATGAAAATTTCATGATTTTCAACTCACTTCATTGATCACTAGATCACATCTTTAATTAATGTCACAAAGTGATGATATGAAAACAAAAAAACAAAATTATATGCATGATAGGACTATTGATCCAGAAATTTTAATAAAAGAGATTCAAAATAAATTACAAATATAACTTGTCGAATTTAAACTTATATATTAAAAGGAATTCAACAATTTATATATTACTACTATTTGATGTATGAAGGAACATGTGATGATCAACCAACATGTGTGTTTCTTAGAATTAAATTGAAGAAGGGTAATTTTGTTTTTAGAAAATTTTCACTTTATAATTGTATAATTTATATAATTTGTAATAATATATTGGGTGTACTTTTTTTGGGACAAAAAAGGTATTAAATCTATGATTTATCCTTTTTCATATTTCACCTTCAACTTTAACTTAAAATATTATTGATATGTGTTAGTAATCCTTGATGTTATTGTGATCTAGCTTCACCGAACTTTACCATATCATCTATTTAAAAATTATATAAAAAATATTATAAATCATAATACTTAAATTTTAATTATCAAATGTATATATGCACATTACATATAAACATATATATATATATGTGTGTGTGTGTTTCACAAATTTGAGATAAATTAAAATAAAAGAAATAATATTTATTATTTAAGAACTACATAAAAACATCATAAATCACAGTAATTAAGAACTTAATGTAAAAATTTTATTAGAAAAAACGATTCTAACTATTTTCATACTACATAAGTTAGAACAAAGGGTATAATATATATCTAAAAGTATTGATTAAAACTCAAAATTTCATGTGTTATAGTAATTTGGACGAAAGGGGTAGCATGTATGATCTAACTAATGAGTAAAAAATATTAAAAATTATAATAATTAATAATTTTAAATAGTTACAAAAAAAGTTACGTAAAAAAATATTAGAAATTATAACTACTAACAATATTTTTAAAAAATCATATAAAAAATTTAAGTTGAACTCTAATTTTTATCTATGTTATATAAATTGGCACATAAAAAAAATAACAATCATCGAGTGTGCACATAAATTAGAATAAAGAGAATAATATATATTATTTTAAAATTATATAAAACAAAATTTTATAAATTATAATAATTTATAATTTATAATATTTTAAATTATACAAAAAAGTTATTTAACTCTTAAAATTTTATCTGTATCACATAGATTCGAATATAAAAGCTAATATTTATTTGATCCTTGCTGCCACAGAATTTTTCATCTGGTATTATATACATGGAAGAAAAAATGTGCTGTCCATGTTCCTAATCTCTCGTCCACCCCGTCGTTATTACTTAACATGTTGTAGACTTGTAATTGGTCCTTTATTTTATTTTTCAAATAACAGAAACTTTTGTTTATATATAATACATAATAATTTGTAGGTAACTGATTACAATAATTTTTTTAAAAAAAATATATACATTATCAACATATAAAAATTAAATAATAAATTATAAACAAGAGACAAAAATTACTTCTTATTCAAATGGGGGTTTATATCATCATCACGAAAAAGAAGTCAATTTTTGCTCAAAAGAGGATCAAAATCGAAGTATTCGTTTTTGGATTTTGTATGTGAATTGCTTGAATTTTCTATTTACACTATTATTCGGAAAAAAGAATTTGAATTATTAATTATTCAATTTTTATTAAAAAATTCAAATGTAAAACTCAAATAATTGATAAATGTGTTTCGATTAATTTTTAGCAATAGAGTAAATAAGAAATTCATATATTTTATAATTCAAATATGAAATATAAAAAGATATTTTAATTATTTTTATTTTTTATTCAATATTCAAAGCCTAAAGTTTTAATTAAATTTGAATTGCACATTATATGACCTATTAAAGAATAACATTCTCAATAAAAAATTTATACTCAAAATTCAAACTCCAGAATGAAACAATTACATGACTTCATCACAGGCATGTTGGTTTCTAGTTGTGTTTTTAACCTCTGACTTAAACAAAAAAAAGTCTTCATTGAAAGATTTTTCTAAAAGAAAAAGACCCATGTTTTATTCTAGTCTCTCTCCTTAACTCACCCTTTCTTTTCTTTAAGCTGAAGTTTCACAGTTTCTTACCAGAGGTATCCTTCATCATTTTCCCTTGCTTTCCGCGTTAAATTGAACAAACTCTGTTAGCATTTACATATCTCTTTATATATATCTATTCTTTATGAAGGTTTCTATACATATCTACACTGAAATTAAGCTTGAACCTGAAAGAACATTGCTTCCCGTGTTTTCCATCTGAAATTTTGTTTAATTAAACTCATGCGTGCAAGATATTTGTTCTAATTTTATCTTGTGTCAACCCCAAAGCATTTTGCTTGGCTATTAACGCTTTTATTTCTCTATAAGCTTCTTCCTTTATCCCCAGCCTTTAATCTTTGTCTTCCCCTTTTTTATAAATACCTGCTGTTTACCCCTCTGAGATTTTTCAGAACTCCATTCTTGAACAGAGCATCATAAACTTGAAAGATTTTTTTTTTAGCTGAAAATATACATTTATCAGTTGCCCCATTTGAGATCTTGGGTCAATCTTTTGCTGCCAAGTTGGGGGAATCTATGAAGTAAGAATCTGTTTGATAAAAATTGGATCTTTTTCTGTTTCTGGGTACTTCATATTTCTTTTTTAGGTGAATTTGTTCAGTTGCTGTCGTTTTTTGTTTGTTTTCATTTGATGTTATGTTGTGAAAGTGACTTTTTGGGGGTAGAGCATTCATTATTTTGTTCTCCAAACTCAGATTCTTGAATAAAGCTTCTAATTTTAGCTGAAAATCTTGAAAGTTTTACATGTATTTCAGTTGCTTATTTGTGATCTTGATTAATCTCTTGCTGCAAAGTTGGGGAATATATATTGTATGATTTTGTTAGGATGAAGAGAAAATCTTTTCTATTTCAGGGTACTGCAAATTTCAATTGTTTTTTTCTTTTTTGGGTCAAGTTGTTGCAGCTTCTTGTGTTTTTGTGTTTGATATTACATGTATGAAAGTGATGTTCTGGTAGGATCTTTTTGGTTTGGGTGCATCCCGTTATTTCCCTTTTGGATTTGGAGTTTAGCTTTAAAGGAGGATTGTTTTATTTGGGTTTCTGTCATAGTTTTACATTGTGAAATTTGATTTCGAAACTTTTGCATTTTTGCAGCTTGTGTAGTGATTTATATTGAATTTGAGCTGTGAGGAAAATATGGGAGGACATATGAGCAAAAAACCTGGTGAAACTTCAGCTGCAATTGATAACCTACAGTACAAAATTGAGCTGAATTCGTATGAAGCTGCATGCAGGGCTGACACGGACTTACAATCCTTTGATACGACTCTACAAGCCCGAACAAGTCATATTATCAATACCATTGCTGATGGGGTTGAAGTTAGAGCACTTTCGTTTGATTCCTTGAGGCAAGTAACTGGATGTCTTTTGGAAATGAATCAGGAAGTTGTGAAGGTGATATTGGATTGCAAGAAAGACATATGGAAGAATCAAGAATTGTTTGAGCTAGTTGAGGAGTATTTTGACAATAGTCTCAAAACTCTGGACTTCCTGGCTGCTTTAGAGAAATGCCTAAAACGAGCTCGGGACAGCCAATTGCTGATTCTTGTGGCACTACAACAATTTGAAGAGGAAAGTGGTGTTGAAGGGAATAGATACACTAAGACTTTGGAAGAACTGAAGAATTTCAGAGCTGCAGGGGATCCTTTCACAGAGGAGTTTTTCCAAATTTTCCAGTCTGTTTATACACAGCAAATATTGATGCTTGAAAAGCTGCAGCTGAAAAAGAACAAGCTTGATAAGAGGCTCAAGTACATCCATGCTTGGAGGAAAGTGTCAAACATTATATTTGTGGCTACATTTGCAGCTGTTTTGATTTGCTCAGTAGTGGCTGCTGCTATAGCTGCACCTCCAGTCGCATCTGCTCTGGCTGCTGCAGCATCGATTCCATTGGGCTCAATGGGCAAATGGATAGATTCCCTTCTCAAGAACTATGAAGATGCTGTCAAAGGGCAGAAAGAATTGGTCAACACAATGCATGTAGGTACTTTTATCACAATTAAGGATTTGGACAGTATCAGGGTGCTAATAGATCGACTGGAAATCGAGATTGAATCACTCTTGAAGAATGTTGAGTTTGCTATTGATGAAGATGCTGTTAAGCTTGCTATAGAAGAGATCAGGAAGAAGCTAGATGCTTTTATGAAGAATGTTGAAGATCTTGGAGTTCAAGCTGATGTGTGTAGCAGGGATATCCGTCGGGCCAGGACTGTTATCTTACAAAGAATCATCAAACCCCCAAACCATTGAAGACTGCAGAAGGTTACAGCATGCTGAAATTTGCCTAAGCACTGAACATTTATCTGATTTTCATAGCTTGTGATGTTAAATATCTGAAACATATATCATGGTTAGAGGACTCCTCAACCTTTATACCATGAATAATTAAGGTTTCAATTGGATTCTTTTATAAAGTACATCTATTACTTCTTTATTTGGTATTCGTTTATTCTTTTACATGAATATATAAAAAATAGTAGCAAATTACTCTCTAGTATACATGTGAATTTTATGATACATAGCTGAAGCTGCTTTTGTCAATAGTTCTCTTTATTTTCTGAAATTCATCATGGTTATAGGGACTGGACAATAGAAATTTTTACTTTATTAGTGGCTATATTTGCTTCCCCTCAGTAATAATGTCCAAGTTTGGAACAATAAAATCTGATCTTTCTCTTAAAATGGAGAATTACTCGATAGGAAACGTTTCATCTCCTTTTTAATTAGCTTACCTGTGCATATCCAATTTAGAGACGGTTAAACAACAACATATCCAGTGAAATCCCCAAGTGAGGTCTGAGGAGGATAAAATATACGCAAACCTTACCTCTACCTTATAAAAATAGAGAGACTATTTTTGAAAATGTAGTATTTTCTTTCCTTCCTTCCCCTCTTATTTTTCTTCATTTGGCTGTAAAAAAACATAACCTATGTATGACTTTTCCAGTTGTACCTTTAGACCATTTAAGAGTCAACATGTTAGGACTATTGTTAATTAATTAATTAATACGCATGATTCATGATGGTGGTACCAAACCCTTTGAAATTTCATCAAGGATTCGGCCGAGAAAAGGAAATAAAAACTTCCCACGTTTAGTTTTTATAGCGTACATAAAAAAGTGAATGCATTTATGAATATTGAAACCACCTCGCTGTCTACAAAGATAGGGTAAGATCTTGTACATCCTATATGTCTAGACCCCACTTGCGGGATTAGATTGGGTATGTTATTGTGGTATACACATTGCAACACAAACTACAAACTATAGAAACATGACTAGTAATGACATAGCCCAATCCTTATGGGATTGAGAAAAGGAACTTCAAGGGATCAATCACAACGTAAAATGAATTCAACACAACAGCACAGGAAAGTTGTACTAAATTAAGGCTCCCTATAAAACGCGACTACATTTATAAAGATACAATGGGCGAAGGCCGAAAATTGAAGTATGTAGCTGTTGCCAAGTATGCACAGACAGAGGAAACATACATCTTGAACCAAATGGACGAGAAAAGCGTTAGATATGTACAAAGTACAGTCAATGTTAGCACAAAGATGAAGTTTGCTAGACACTTGGCTGTAGACAGCTCACTTTCTACTCCTTCGCGAGGGAAATGACCTTGTGAATGAAAATCAGACAGCATTTTATCCTTGTCACAGAATGTATCCATCAACCACGAAGCAGCCTCATTTTCAGATTCTGGTATATCCGCAATAGCAAAACGCCGTACGTGCATATGAACTTCAGCCGGATCAACCCCAAAAGCATTGTCCAAAAAAGAAGGGCAACGATGCTTGTAGCCAATTGTGATGTCATAAACTGAAAGAGCATAGATAGTCAAAAACAAGCATAACTGCTAGTCTCATTGCATGGCCATTTATGGACTAGCAACCAAATAAAAGTCTACTTGAGAGATAACTGCATGAAGAAACTCCGCTTAATTTGAATTTTAATGAGAAAAATGAAACCAATAGGGCACGACCGTAATGAATATAGCATGAAGCATGTGAAGTTCTCAATCTAATGCATATTCAAATAAAAGCATGGTATATTAGTAAAGACATCTACTTGACAGTACTCTGCTCTCTCTTAAGTGGACTACTGGACCGCAACTATCTACATCTAAAAGAGATAGAACTTTTATTTTTGATATGTGAGGCACTAATGCCACATACATCAGGAGGAATAGGAAACAGCAAAGATACTAAATCTGTCCCCATCAGACACCCTTGTCCACCGTGCTCAGCCTTGACATGAGAAGCCTCTAATATGCCAACTTTTATCTTATCCACAGTACAACCACGAGTCTAAGAATATCCCTGAATCAAGATGAGCAGATTCTAACCTCAGAGAGGAAAGGATGACTAATATTCTGCCTCTAAAAATACCAAATGCCAGTAGAAGATGCGATGTTGCTTGCTAACAGAATATTAGATCTCCAGGAAACCGAAACAATAAAGTTACAAAGTCATCCCTCCCACCCAATCTTGTTTTCCTCCTGTAATAATACTGAGTACTGACAATCAAATGCAACAGAGCACAGCCATATCTGAAGGCACTTAATTATTATACTGCCATCAGACTTGGCCTAAAAGCTGACTCCATCCAAGTAGCTCCAATTAAATGCCTTATGTTCCTGATTGTTTAGGCAGGACAACTGAGGAAGTAATAGCAAATATTTGGATCATCCTGGTGAGAACATGGATGAATAATACTGGATTCAAGACTCATAATCCGTAACCAGAGTAGATAGACACTTATAAATTAATTCAATTTTAGCATTGGAAATCATATTTCCTGCTTCATGGAAGGTCAAAAATAGGATAACTTTACTAACATCAGCCAAATAATTACTCAAGGAAGAAGGTAAAATAAGTGCTACCTGCATCCAGGGAACCTCTCAATTCCTCCAAACACGCATAAAAACCTTTTGTCTTTGGAAGAAGTACGTTGTTCAGAATTGGCAATCCATTTTCAGAAGCATATTTTTTACTGCGAAAGCATTTCTGTTCTCTGTATCAAAAGTAAGGAAGCCAGTAAGTTTTTTTAACTAGTACCGGAGAGAAAAAGCACTAATTTACCATGCCATGCAGAGACACACTCAAGCATAAAGACGGATAGATTTGAAAGTCAGATTAAAAGGAAAGAGGAAATACGTGAAATCAGTGCCTTCTGGAAATACAACAAGCCACAATGGGCCTTGAGGATCTTTATATGCGCAAAGCATCTGACGCAGCTTCAATGCATCAACCTCCCATCTTCTCTCAACAGGTATGAACTCCATGACATGAAAAACCCATCCAAACACAGGCAATTTCATCAAACTGCTCTTAAGTATATACCTGAGTGAACCCACACATCCCTTGCGCAAAGCAAGATCCCACAAGTACATCCAATCAACCTCAGTTCGGTGATTTGCAATAACTAAGACTCGTTTTGCAGGTGGAACAGAATCTCCAGATATTACCACTTTGGTTTTGTTTATTTTTTCAAACCAAAAAGGCCACAAAGCTAACCAACATCCAAAAAAGAAGGATGTTCCCACTCTGCTATAACGGACACTGATCATTCGCAATCCAGTAGCCGTCCAAAAGCCAAAATACACTAACACCATAAATGCAGAGAGTAATAACACAATTAAACAGAAAATACCCCTCAGCATCCTCAACGGGGTTAGATTACGGTGCCTTAATTGCTTTCCAGAATCATCACCCATTTGAACATTCATGTTGTTGAGGAAAGCAGTACAAGTACCAAAAAGATCTACTACTTCATTCAGCAAGTACGATGTAATGTATTTCTTGTTAACTCAAAATGTCAATGACCAATTGGGATTTGGTACATGTGCCAAACAAAGACCTCCCTAACCCTAATCCCTACCGGCCTAACCTGTAAAAAAAAAATGTTACTCTGTTAGCTAAACCGAAGGAAAGAGCTCTACATTTTCTATAAAACTCAATAAAAATTAAACCTTGGTGTAAAAACACAACTTAAACAGAAAGTTCAAGCTTTTTAGCTTAATGTGGCTTTAACTGTATTCAAGAAACGCATACAGTTAATTCAAGAAACAAGCAGCATTACTCCTAAATTAAATACCCAATTCAGCAATCTTAAACTCAAGGGTAAATTTTTCACTAATCAGTAAACTAGACTAGAAAAATATTTTTAAAAATTGAGGTCAAATTGAAGAACAAAAAACACAAATTCCTGAAACGTACAAGAATTCAGAAACGTAAATCTGCAGGATACCTGAGTAGCTGACAACTTTTGTTGAGTTTGAAGGATCCAATGTGGCTCGATTCTCAACTGTACACTTTCACCTGGAGGGCGGAGAAACTTTGTAAAGAGTTTGTTCAGCACACTGTATATGAAAAATGGGGCTCGGGTCGGGTCGGCCCATATCTGGTAGAAGAGATGAACAGGTCTTTTTACTCCCATTTCAAAAGGACTGTTCTAATTTGACTTTGACATAAATTTATGAAATTAAAAATATATTTTTTTTAATTAAAATTTTATTAAATGTATTAAAATATATTTATATGATATTAAATATATCACCTGAACAACTGAAATTAAATTATTAAAATAAAATATTTTTTAAACAAATTAAAAAAAAAAACAATTCATTCCTTTTTTTAAACAGGAGAGTAATAATTGATTAAAGGCCTTTGGTGGTTATCGATAATTATTATGGTTGGTAGGTACTTTTTCTTTTCTACCACATTCTCATGATGGTGACCTTAATATTTTTATTTTACACTGTTATATTTATTACCTTCGCTGCATAAGTGCTCACTTGATAACTCAATTTATCTGGATTTAGAAAAATAACATAATTTTTTTTTCTTGATACATGCTAATGAATTCAGTGGTTATAAAACGACATAGTACCTTAGAATCCTTGAATTAGATATTTTCTATGTTTCAATTTTTTCCTGAGCGATTTTCAAAATGAACGTATTACATCAGATATTTTATTAAGAAAAAAAATTTAATTACTATGATTTATTTATTTGTTATAATATAATTATAGTGTAATTAAATGTGTTATATTGGTTGCACACGTGAAATTATAAAGTTATTAAATTTTAAAAATAAA
>JAABOM020000001.1:37496591-37514333 GCA_011800125.2 Solanum clarkiae | reverse complement strand
TTATTTATTTTTCTGTCCAATTATAATTCCGCAAGTGCTTAAATCGGGTTGAATCGTTATTCAATCCGCCCAACAAAAAGATCCACTAGAAATCATATAAAACTTTCCTATGTCAAATATGAAAGATGAAGGTTCTACTGGATCCACTAGTACGTTAAATACTGGCTTGTGGTTAAAGGCTATACTCAACAGGTAAACATTGACTATTTCACCGACCACAGCTAAAACATTACTTAGTATTACTATAAAAAAGGAGGTTTGTTGAATCTATCAAACTATAAAAAAGGAGGTTTTTTATGGAAATTACACAAGGATTATATGTTGATACACCTGGTCTGATCTGTCTATTGAAAAAACTCACTGAAACATGCAATATTAATGGTATAACAAACTTATATGCATCAAAGGTTTGATTCTCCCCATTCTGCAAAGTGAAAGACTTGGGCAAGTTACATTACTTTTTGTTATCTACAAATGTCTTTGGCTTTCTCTTGTTTCATCTTCACCGGATAGTTGTATCAAGCTACATGCTTCAGAGGGGGTATTGCTACACGAGTCAATTAACCTTCTTATGTAGCACAAGATTACATATTGCCAAGCCCCACCTCAAAGCTGTGATCCTCCCTTGGATCTATTTCTCTATCTAAATTCAAGGAAATCAGTCAGTGGATACTTTGCAGACTGTCCTATCAGTTGGAATCAGCATAATATAGATCCATCAAACATTTCCACACTCAATCAACTGCAACTTGAGAGAGGCTATTACATATTTCAATTGGTTAGCTTAGGTGTAGATGGTTATCAAAGTTAGGATATTTTTCTTAATTCTCATACACTTGAAATAACACACTCTTCCAAATCCTCCGCTGATGACCAATAAAAGGCGACGTAGCTTAAAGACAAAAAAATCCTCAACGTTTCTGAGCTTAAGGCCAGGTTTACAGAATTCTTCTTACCTCCATCAATGGAGATTGTTCATGAAAAATTTTAATAATATGAAAAAGAAGAAATAAAATTATATTCATGATAGCTCTATTGAACCCAGAAAAGGAACGTCACTTCTCGAATTTAAACTTATAAATTTAAAAAGATTCAACCATTCATATATATGCAAGAAAATGTGATGTCTGTCTCCCTAATTTCTCATGTACCTTATATTTATAATTTTACATGTCCTAGTTATGCTGGTATAAAACTCAAAAAAGAAAAAATTAAAGTGTGTTTGTGATTATTAATTTTTTATAAAAAAAAAAAAAAAAAAAGGCTAATGTTTTCTTCTACAGCCGCTGAAGTTTGACGGTTTCTTACTAGAAGTATCCTTGATAAATTGAATCAACTCTGTTAGTATTTTCATTTCTCTTTATATATGAAAATTCTTATACACGTCTACGGTGAAATAAAGTTTGAACCATAAAGAACATTGCTCCATAGGAAGCATTTAGTTTAGCTTGTGAATTTCGAAAAGCAGATAGCTAAACCCAAAATGCAATATTTTCTCTCTTATGTTTCTTCATTTGGCTGAAAAAATACAGTAGATGAGTCAAATGGATGAGAAACGCCACAGTTAGAAGCTGAATAAAAATACTAGTATCTGGAAATTTCCTCTGTAAAATCACAGTTGATAAAATTTAAGCTTGTGATTCGGGCATTTCAGTAACACAAGTACTAGAAAATACAAAATCAAAAATGGTGGGTGTCTATAATTTCTTGTGTTACTGAAGCGTAGTGACGAAAAATGGAATGGAACTTCCAGACAACCATCACCATGGTCTCAATCCACTTACACTTCCGTTCATCTAGACCTCACCTTGTTACCTTGAAACTCTGCACAACAGAATACAGCAAAATTGAGATCAGAAAGTTGCCATGAAAACTAGTTTTAGAAATACGCATCTCTATACGGATGAATCTGTCAAACATACATTGGATATCAAAATTCATCCAATACAATCTTCCGGTAAGACCCAAAAGGTCCTCTCCTATCCAGAGAGTGGAGTTCCTATGTCCCTTCAATTTTTGACCAAATGGTTGACAATCCATCATATTTTGGACCGGAAACTCGATAAATGAAACTCAACTGCAGGCACTATCACTATACTATGCGATGCTTTAACCAAAAAAATGGAAACGAAACATCTCAGTGTTTTTCCTTGGTTGGGGGTAGGGCAAGCCTTCAAGACACGACTTCAAGCTATTAGAGAGACTACCAGTCTCCTGGTGTAGAAACAAGTGGCAACTCTATGTCCATTCTGGAATCTTCCCAAGTCCCTATAGCTATGTCCAAACTGGGAAGCAAAGGAGTAATTGTGACAGCAAAATTGAATATGGTCAAGACAAGAGACACAAAAATGATATACTATAGTGGTATTGTGTCTGAATTTTCAAATTTATCTTGTAAGCTTGCTTACAGAATATCTACACGAGACTAAAAGGTTTGAGCGCATTTGACTATATGTGAACCAGTGTTTCTGCAATTGGTACAGAATATCTACACGAGACTAAAAGGTTTGAGCGCATTTGACTATGTGTGAACTAGTGTTTCTGCAATTGGCACCATTCTCACCTAAATTGTGCGCTTTGTCATTGCCATTTTTTCATCAGAAATCATATGTTCAGCACAGGGAGAGTACTCTCAACAGTCTAGGAGAGGCAGTAATCAATTTGAGTCGTATAATTAGACAATCAACCATCCCTTTTGAAAAAAGAGGTAAATATGACTCTAAGCCCATAATTCAGATCACTCTTTTTTTGTGTCACGAAGCCTCACTAACTAGTAAGAAAAGCAATCACATGGAAAAGGAAAAGGTTAAAAAGACAAGGGGACCAAAAAGTAGATGTAAGAAACAAGAGCATCATAATTTTAGCTCTGGCTTAACTTTATCAGCAAAAACAACGAACATTGATGGCTTAGTCTGGGTTAAGGTGGGTTTTTTAAGTGACGAAAGAATGATACACGGGGATTGTAACCTAACCCACAACCTCAAGATGGTCTAGGAAGAATTACCTTTCTCAAAACTCGTGAAAAACATCAATAATCTATTATATTATTCAATCATAATTTGCTTTTCCAATAATCTTCATTTTGATAAGCAGAGTATATTTTTCAAGGTATAATTAAGACTATATTCCCTTTACCTTTTTTTTTTTTTGAAAATAAGCAATAGTATCCTGACCTCTAAAGTGACAAAGTCAAGTTAACACTGATGAGACATTTCATCCAAACACACAGAACATATAGGCAAATTCAAGAACACGTACCTTCACCCTTTTCATAAGGTCTTTGGCTTTCTGATCATTCTTGAAATGATCACGCACCGGCTGCATATCACATTGAAAACTAGGTTAGGCGCACAACTGAAGAAAGGTAGAATTACAAATACATTGAACTTTTAAAAAAGTTGTGGTAAATCTTGAGAGACAGTAACTAGGCATCAAGTGTGCAACATCTTAAATTTAGTATTGTTGATGTTAAATTGCCAATATTATTGATTACTGATTGTTATTTAGCAAGTAAGAAATGAGATACGCTACAAACAAAGAAGACATTCTAGGGTGTTGGGACTATATTAATTATATATATCAAACTCAACTAACTGTGATAGGTGCTACTAAAGTAAAAGTAGAATATCAAACGCGGAGTCAATACAAACGAACAGGGCAAATTTGCAAATTTGCAAATTTATTAATTTGTCGTATCGTATCAATGTATCAACCTGTAATATCTTATTGACTGCTTTTGATAATGCGGGTTTCAGATCGGCAGGATGCAAGTCCCCACTTTCATAGTCAGCAGCTAATTCTTCAAAATTCTTGTAGGTCCTAGTGTGGGAGAAAAGAACAAAATGAAAAATGAGCTAAATTGAATAAATGATTGTACTGTTGTTGGCAAATCAGCTAGATGGATATGAGCAAATCCGTAAAATGACTCACTTGTCGCCACCATTCTCACCACTTCGCTCAATTTTGAACTCATTAAACCAGGGGAGGACGATGTACTTGATGTACTCCAGACATGGATTCTTTTCTACAACCTTTGGTGGACAAAAAGCCTTCTTTATCTTGACATTTACTTCTGCCTTCAGTGTTCATGCATGGCACAGGAGGAAAAAACTGTCATTACACTAAAACCTCAAAGGCAAAGAGACCGCCAACTACAAAAATCTATTACGAACACTAACACTCTACCCAACAACATTTGTCCCACTGTATTACAGGAGACAAATATATATAGCTAGATAGCCTAGAGGTAAAATCTGACAATACCTCTTCATCCTCCATGTAAATGGAAGAAGAGGGGTCACTCTTGGACATCTTCTCTTGACCTTCCTGCAAACCAGGGAGCATATCTGCACGCCAAGAGAAAAACATATCAAACAAAAAAGTTAATTAAGTAAATAAGAGTTTGAATTCTAGAATAAAACGAGATTATCTTACGATGGGACAATATGATAGGCTTGTTTTTTCTCTTGATGTCATCACAGTACTCTCTTGCAAGTACATTAACCTTTCGCTGGTCCATGCCTAGTTGACAGATATCAGCCTGTGAAGAACAAAATTCCTTATTTAGCTGGTAGAGTCATAATTTAAATAAATAATTACCATAGTGGCACAAAACATAGAATTGAACAAAAAAACCACACACAATAATACAGGAAACGGAATGAAATAGAAGTATGCAGCTCTCATATTTGCCCATATCAAGAAGCATATGCTACTGAAACTAGAAACTCAAGGCAAACCAGCTACATGCACAGAAACAATTGGCAATGTGTTTTTACTCGGTGGTAACCTAGACAAGCAAGAAACATAATGGCATTGCCGGGTTTATCAAAGCAGACAAGAAGTAGATAATTGGCCTTAGAGCGGTAGTTTGCATGCCAAAAAGAAGACAGTGAAGTAGATAATTGGCATTAGAGGGGAAGTTTGCATGCCAAAAAGAAGACAGTGAAGTTGCTTCTATTCTTTCTAGTTTCTAACGAAATCTACAAAAGATGCTTATATTTGACTCATCCTTTTCTCAGAAATTCTCTCTTTTTCCCCATCCCACCCCTAGGAAGATTAATATTGTTCCACTTATCCTCCAGCGTAACTCGAACCTTTCGAATGGCTAACTGAATAAGAACGAAAATATTTCTAAATAGTTAGTAGTAAAAACCAATTACCTTAAGGAAGAAAATGTCAGCACATTGCATGCACGGATAAAAAATCTGTGCTGCTGTCAACTCATCCTGCTCAGACCGACCCATAATTTGGCAGCACCTTATAATGAAGAAAAAGCATGTAAGCAAAAATTGACTGCTCCTATTCAGAAGAAATAACGGAGCTTCAAATGCTTTAGCCTTTACCTTAAAATCCTAGGAAGCTTGTTCCTTCGAGCTATGTCCATAACAAGAGGCCAGTACTCATGAGCTCTGGAGTTGATCTCTTTTGAAGACCACAAGAATTCTACTTGATCCCCTTCAAGATTCATTCCAACAGCCTTCCATATCTCAATCAAATACTGACCGACAACCTCAATTTTCTTCAAATCACCTCCCATCTTGTTATTTAGCTGGGCAAACCAATCTGCAATCCAGATCTTCACCTTGCAGCCAGCCGAAGTCAGTTTGTTGACATTTAGTGCTTTCAAAACTCCCTGTTTAGAAAAGAAATAGCAAAAGAGAAAAAAGAAACAACCATGAGATGTTAAAAGGAACACATTAACTGCACAGGAGAACCTCCACTAATTTCAATACCTGACCTGTACAAATGTAACAGGAAGCAAGAATGCATAAAAATATATGTTTCCCTGACAATGTATCACTTAGGTTGCAGTGATCTAATTGCCTGATGCTTTATTTGGTTGTGAATATTTGACATCCATTTTCAGAAAGTCCAAGAACTGCCTGATTTTTGTTTTACAGTAAAGTTTACACATTAAAGTTCCCCCCCCCCCCCGCCCCCTCTTTCCCGGTCTCTTAGTACTCATAAACCTATCTGAGCAGCTATTAATTGATATATACATTGTCAGAAGAAGTTATCTAAGCTACATGATTGATATTGCATGAATTTGGTTCAGAAGTTCTTCTATCTGGAGCCCGAAAATGCTTAAAACTGAATCACGAACCAATTATTAAGTATCAAAAGAGAACAATTTGTATTTGCCATGTGGTGTATCCGTTTATTCAAATGGGAATTGGAAAACCAATTAATTCCACTAACATGATAATAGACTTATCAATCTAAGTAATTGATTATGGATTGATTTAATTGTGTCACCTACAAACAGTTCATATGAAATAGTTCAAGATTTTTCGTCAATCTTAACCTCTTAGAAAAAAGAAAGATCTTCCCCTCCCCAAATCTTACAACCACTTGAAGTCAACCCACGAGTTTCTTTCTTTATGTCTTTTATTTTATTTTATTAACAAGTGCAAAAGCCCTGCATCTAAAAGAAGTAGATTACTGATCAGCAGACAGTGGAAAAAATCAGGTTCAAGTAGAATTCTGAAACAAAATAAGCGACATGCATTCTGCAAACCAAAACACTTGGCAAGTGGAAAATTTTTATCATCTTCATTGATGCAGTTAAGTTTTACATACCTGAGCAATGTGCATTCGACCAGAAGGCTCAAAACCATCATAGCAAATGGGTTGTGGCTTCTTTGCCAAAAGATTCATCAACTCATCCTCCTGTATGCATTCCTCCCCAATACTCCTAACAATCTTGAACTTTTCCTCCAAAGTCATCCTAAAACATCAGTATGCAACAAATTCAATATCACATATGAACAATACTAAAAAAAACCTGAAAATGCTTTCATAGACGAAGATTACAGGTATTCCAATGTACCCCAAATAGAAATTACATTACCCGGAGAGCTATTGACTTACTGTGAAGCTGAAACCGAAGAATCGGATGTCGAAGCTGCTAATGAGAGTGCACCAATAGCATCTGAAGCTTCTTGATTATCCATACTCCTGCATCCACATAGAATCACAGTATTAACTGATTTTTTCTAGGAATTTTTAGAACTAATTCGGCTCCACGTACTGGGATGTGGCAAGGGCAGCTCAACCCTAAAGCCGCCCACAAAATGAACCAAAAAAACCCAAATTCAGTTCGCTCAAACACGAAAACATACGCGAAAAATAATAAATTCGACCGATTAAAAGGAAGAAGTAAAAGCAGATGAAGGAGATACACACATACATAAAAGAGGCAACCAGATCCGATGAAGGCGTCGTAAAATGTCAGTATTAATTGTCTGTGTAACCTCAATAGCACACTTGAAGGAAACTAAATACCCTAAAGGCCTGTTTGGTAGGCGGATACAGGTGTATTTCGTTTAATTAATAATAAATACATATAAATAAATAAATGTATTAAAAAATAATTTAAGAATTACAATTCACTTTTAACCAAAATATCATTTTCCCCCCTTTAATGTTACACCTTGAAAAATTACTAAATACCCCTCGACTAGAGACTACTAGTATAACGAATCATTCAAAACTTTTTTTTTGAAAAATTCGAGGCAGAAATCATGATTAGTGCGAATAATTAAGTGAAAAATAATTTCGATCGAAATTTAGTCCACCGAAACAAAGGATAATTTTTCGGTGAAATCTCACCTTTCTCCTTTCTTCAACCATCCATCATCTTCTCCATTACTATCGGCAAAATCTCGTAGGAAACGCAACAGCAAACCGGCGACCCCTTGTCTTCCCTTCTTCCTCCGTTCTTCTCCCTTTCTCTCTCTCAATACGGCAACAATAGCCGGAAAACTTCAATGACCCCTTACCTCTTCTCTTCTCCTCACTCGCAACAACCCTCTCTTCTTTGCCCTTCGTCTCCAACGAGAGATAGCCAATAAACGACTCTTTTCCACCACCAAATCTCTGTGGCCTCCCTCTCCTCTCCTTGCTACCAAAATGTTAGCGAAAAAAACCCATCACCGATGACCTTTTTTCTAATCTGCTCTGTCTCTCTAACTGCAAAACCAAAAAAATCAAGTTATTTGTGAGAAATTGAATTAGGGTAGGTTAAGTTTGGTATTATTTAGGACATGTCGGGTTTGGGTTGAGGTGGGATTAGGTAAAATAAAAAAGGGGTTAAAATGAAGTTATTTGGGGCTTTCCATCCATCGAGGGGCATAAATGGTATGTTTTGTAATGGCGAGGGTATAAATAAATTTATTTTAACGGCAAGGATAAAATCAAACAATAAAACATAGTTGGGGGTATTTTTGACCCTTTTCCCTTCTTATCCTTTAGTCATTGTTAAAGACTCCTTTAGATAATATTGGAGTATCATCTTTTTATTATTTTTGTTCAATTATTATTATTTAATTACTATCTAATATGCAGGACTTTTAAATTAGTTAAAATCCTTATTTGATCTAGATAAGAAATTGTTAGAGTATGGCATTTTAATATTGAATTAATTATAATATTAAAGTGTATCATTTTAGTGGGCATAAATTGACAAGAATGTGATCAATTATTCTTGGTGTAACTTAATTATATAATCGCTAAGCTATGTTCTACGTCATTATGCCTTGAGTAACGAACTTATTCATGTAAAACGTATTTCATGAATTTAAAATGAGAGCGAGAGACTGTAACTATAAATTAAACCCTAAAGCAGATCTGCTCAAGCAGTAAATCTAAGCACCTCTTGGTTTATAAACCCTAAGCCAAATAGATTTTATTGTTGTTGACTTTGAATCACATTTAATTAGTGCCCACCACAGTATACGTTCAAATAGTTTTTTTTTTTCACAGACAAAAGAAGTCTGTAACAAATTTCAACATCACATTTCTCATTATTTCATGCATACAATCTAATATTAATAAAGACCATAAGAAGCAGTTAAATAGGAGCTCGAATTGTACGTTCCAAACCAACAACTGGTGTAGTCACAAACTCCCCAAATATTCTATCTTCAATGCTTGTATCGTCTTTGAAGAAAGGCAAATCTCAAGAATCATACTCCCTACTTCTACCCCATGCGACATCCAACTCACTTCAACTTTTCGTGGTCATGGGAAGCAATCGTCTCACTAATTTGTAAAGCAGCCCATCCGAGTCCATGCTCGAGTAGCTCTCCTGTCTTGATGGTTACAGTAACAGGGCATATTGCATTTCCAAAAAACCCTTCGGTTAAAGGTTGATTCAATCTTTTCCTCATGTCAATGGATACCTCAAAGGTAGTTTCTTGACTAAGATCAAGACAACGACAACGTATTACAGATCTCCAAACGTGAGCCAATACAGCTTGAAGAGATGAAATTTTGGTGGTGTTCATTTCAAGATTGGCCTTTTCTTTTAACTTGGCTAAACTTTCTTTAGCAAAATGAAATACCCTTTCTTGTAGCATTGGTGATGGGATGTATGTATCTATGACCTGCACTTTGATTTGGTATAGAAATTAATGCCATCAGAGAAATGATTAAATAATATTGAAAGGAAATTGATGTTTCAAAAAAGGAACTTTTGAGATAACATTAGAATTGCGAGATATCTCAAAATGCCAAAAAAGAAAAAAGTTCCGTCCACTACCACATGATTGTTTGAGCAGCCAATGAATATGCCATCCTCAAGCTTGGACAGCAAAACAAGGCTGGGAGGTAGCCTCTCGGTTCTGGACTCCATTTAATGGGAAGAAATCACGTACCACATATATAAGGATTGTAATCTGACTCCACGATGTCGTCCCTGACTCTAATACCATGGTTGAGTTGAGCACCAGCATTGTTACAGTTTATGAAGAAAGAGGTGGTGCCATTTTGCTCGTCTTTGGTTGTGCCAAGGCGGCCACAAAATGGAAGGAAGAAATCTAATGCTCGAGATAGTGAAACTCTAAGATGATCAATTAAGGAAGTGGTGTTGGTTGATTTTGATAAACTTCTTGCTTGTTCAAATGTAGGCATGAGGAAGGGGAGTCCAGTTTAACATATATGTGATGTGGATGTATGTAAGAGATGTGCTTTTCCACTAATACTTGAGTGATATGACAGTAGAATAATTGTTCTTACACTAATTATGATTTATAAAGTATATGCACTTCATAATTCTTTTTTTTAAAATGTATAATTTTGTGAAACGACTTCTCATCAAGTGTCTCTTCATTGATCAATTCGTTAATGCTTGCAACATGCATGAATATTACACTTATTATTAATTATTAAATAAAAAAATATCGTACATATTTTTAAATTTTCATATCATAATTTATTTCATTATACTGTTCAATCGATTGAGTCACTATATATCATTATACTTTGGTATAAAAATACTTCAAACTTGACCTCATCCAAGTTTTTGTCTTTTTTTTTTTGTCAGTTCAGATTTTTTTTAATTCGAAGAGGAGTTTAGACTGTTCGAATTAATTGCAATTGGATGAATTATTTGATAAAGATTTGCTCTTGTGATGAAATCGCTCGTTATTTTACTTCTTAAATTCACAAAGAACATTTTATAAATGTCCCCAACCAAATACAAGTCGTATTATTATTGTTTTTGTATGATTATCTTTTAAATTCCAGTTCCTCATTTGATTCAACGGTTAATTACTTGAAGTTATTTCGATTGCTTTGGGCAGTAAAAATTGTGATTTTTGGGTGTGGCACAAAAAAAAAAGAATTCGAAAAATGCTTGGTAGAAATAAATTAGTTGAAGACTTTATTGAAAGTGATTAAATTGAAAATGGACATTTAAAGAGAGTCGTTGAATATAAATCTCAAAATTTGATGTTTGAATAAAATTTGAAAAGTCAAAACTACCCTTGACAGAATTTAAATTCCTGAAGTTTTCTATTTCCATGTCCAGCAGCGCTGACAGAAACTAAAATACTAGACAATTTGACTCAATTTTACATGCCACGTATTGGATTGTAACATTTAAAACTGAACGGGCTTGATGGTGATGTTTATATTTTTTGTAAAATAAATATAAATACAGTATAACTTTATGGTTGATTTTTTTGCCAAGTGTGGATTATTGGTTGAGGTACACCAAGTGTTTGATGGAATTAATGTGCCAAAAAAAAATATTCTGACATGGAATACTATGATTTCAGTACTGTTTTGTATTTGAAAAGGACGGGTTTGTTTAATTTTATCGACACATAAAACATAAAAAGAACTATCACAATATGTTGAAGTAGATTTTAGGCCTAACTCAGGGACTTTGTGTCTCAACACCCCCTCACGCTCAGTGTTTAGCATCTGGCTTACGCCCAGTGCTTAGCATCTGGTGCGTAGACAATTTGTTTTTGGGGGCCCAATATTGGATGAGACAGGTGCTGCTCTGATACCATGTTGAAGTAGGTTTTAGGCCTAACTCACACCCCAAAAGCTAGCTCAAAGAGAGGAGGATTGTCTAAACCTTCTAAGGAGACCACCCATCCCATTAACCACAAATGTGGAACTTTATGTCTCAACATAATATTTTTCATAAGTAATTTTTTGTGGCGGATAAATGCTAAGATGAAATAGGCTCGCTAATATGTTCAATATTTCTATTGCAACATGATGAGAGGCTATTCATTCGGGAACAAAAGAATCAAAATCTTCCATGCCCCATGCTAAATTTATATATTGTACTATTCCAGTTTATCCATAAGAATAGAAAAAAAAAATCTTAACAAGATAAATGATCTCTTGATAAAAATTTTTATTTTCTCTAAATTATTATTTGGAGTGTAAGTTTGATTCAAAGACGTACTTTTACAAATTTGGAGATACACGAAAATGGATGAACTCCTAATCGGTCTACAAATTTAGCCATTCTTCCTGCAATTGCAATTGAATTTATCTGTTAAGGAGTTAAAAGAGAAATAAAACGATTTTAATTAATTATTAGTTTTTAGAAATAGATGAATATATTGATAAATGAGTTTAATAAGATCAGTAGTATAATACATCTAATAATAGAAAATTTTCATTGGAGTCCTAAAATAGCCTTAAAATACTATGTTCAATAGAAATGTTTTATTTGAAAATATCATTTCGTGTGTTAGTTAAAATTTCTTTAAATTTATAGGATTTCGTATAAATATGGCTGACGTATTGTCCTTTTATTCTATTTTCAGACCGTGA
Source organism: Solanum clarkiae (assembly GCA_011800125.2). Classification (NCBI taxonomy): domain Eukaryota; kingdom Viridiplantae; phylum Streptophyta; class Magnoliopsida; order Solanales; family Solanaceae; genus Solanum; species Solanum clarkiae. Next base: position 37,502,249 of record JAABOM020000001.1, on the reverse strand, counting down.
ATCTTTTTCTTCTTTTTCCTTAACTTCATACGCGAATTTCCTTCTTTACGAAAATAACATCCTGATAATGAGATGAGATTAAGTTAATCGAACAATTATTGTTTCTAAATGAATGTTCTTCTTGATCTTTTATGCCACATCATTTTCTGTCATTATTTTGACTTCAAACATCTCTTTTGCAAGCAACAATTTGTACAAAATAAATTTTCTGCAATACAAATTATTAGAATTTCATCTTTAAAAGTTTTCAACTATTACGTACATTGATCAATTAAATATTTATATGGACATGATCAGGATTCAACTTGAGCATAATATATGAATCTTGGCCTATATATAGTTAATAAAACTAATTGATAATTAGTGGAGCAAAACACATCTAATTAAGTTCCAACTTAATAAATATCCCTCCCAATATTGTTCTACTATTTATTTAACTTTGTTTCCACAAGTTGTGACGAGGACAAATTAAACAGATAAATTAGCAAAAAGTAGGCCTAAGAATGAGGTAACCTTTATTATCTCAACAAATTAAATTAATTTAACACGTCATGAAGGATTAGCATAATGTTGAAATCAATGGATTTTAAATATTATAATTTGTTGAGATGGTTTCATTTGTTTAATTGGATGGATTGCTATTAAAATTTAAATATTTTTCATAAGTTAAGGAACTTATAAATAGTCATTAGTGAACTCGATCAAAGGATCATCGAGAAGTTTTTTATGTCCATTATTAATTATCAGTGTAAACATGAAAAAACAATTAATTAATAAGTTTCGATCGTTCATTATATTTTAATCGTTTCATAAAATGAATTTGTTCGTTATTTAATTATGACTTTGAATCATATGAAACAATAAAATTTAAATAATAATAGTATATTTAAATTAACATTACGATAGAAAATAGAGTACCCGTAAAATTCGACGAGTAACATCCCAAACAAGGTGTAAGGTTTTCCTACACGACACTGATTAATGTAGAACAAATAGGACAATCCTGTTGAAAAAGAAAAAAAGATTAACGCATGAAGTCATTGTTTATTTAATTGAAAAGGAACGCCACATAGTTAATGATAATTATATTATTTAATTGAAATGGAACGCCACATAGTTAATGATAGTAATTACATAAACTTGGTTGGTTAATACGAACATAGTTATCATCTTTAGCTTAATTAATTATAGGAGTACCTAACCCAACAATAAAACATGTTCATTAATTAATCAATACTCTTCCAAGGTTACTGCTAATTAATTATTAACAAATAATCATCTCCCTTACTATGCGGAGTAAAATACTGAAAAGTAGTTGTTTCGTTCAATAATAATTGTCCACTATCAACTTGGCACAGAGACTAAGAAGTATTAAATGGTAGGGGTCATTTTACCGATCATTTTACCAAATTACTCTTCGATGTCTTGAAAAATGTTATAATTGTTAATAAAGATAAATTAAGAACTAAAGTATAAAATTATCTATTGATTTTATAGATTGAATATCTATATTAAAATAATAGATATGTAAAGATAGACAGAAAGAATACCTTGTTAAAATAAAAGTAAGAAAAATAAACATGCAATATGAAGATATCCTTTTCAAGTTGCAAAAAATCTAACATATTGTCATGGTGACTAACTATAATCGTCATGAACCACTCGTTGACGCAGAGCCATAGTTTATATATTTATTTTAAAATTAGAATTATGATTTGTCAATATATATATATTATATGATCAAATTAAAAAATCTTGAAGAGACTACTTAAGTTTTGTTGTTGGAAAACTTGGCCAGTATTTTGTATATTAGATATAGGAACTCGTGCTAGCACAATTAAATATATATTATCTATTAAGTAATTTTTAGATATTCTGATTTGGAGTAATTTTTTATATAATTTTTAAATAATATACAATACTCCACAGTCCACATATATAAATTTAATTTTGAGAATCAATTAAAATATTTACATGTCTTTTAAATTTTAAGTTGTTAATTATTGTGAATTTAGTATTGTTTATACCATTCAAATAATATTTGTTACTTCCTCTGTTTAAAAATATGCGACACTTATAGAGTTTTGAGAGTCGACCAAATATTTTATATGTCTTTTAAATATTTTAAGTTATTAATTATTATAATCTATAGTATTTTTATGTTTAAATTTATTAAATTATTAATTATTATGATTTATAATCATTTTAATATAATTATTAAAGCAGTCAAACATATAAAAATGACTAAATCAACCCTTACGGTAAAGCAAGGATGTTGTTTTATGGTTTTTAGTACTTTTTACATAATTATTTTTTAAAATATATATATTATTATTTTTATCAATGTGATTTATAATATTTTTTTATATAATTATTAATTAAAGTAGTCGAACACATAAAATGATCAAAATATCTCCTCAAATAATACAAGTACAATTTTGAGAGTCAATGAAGTTTTACAAGTAGAATTTTGAGAGTCAATGAAGTTTTTTCGTATGCAAATTCAAAAAATTATCTTGGTTAATTATATTAAATTGGTGAACATTCATAAGCAAAAGAATTAAAATGGACAACTTAATTAATTGAGCATCTAATGTGTTTAGCACTCAAATATTATTAACTACTATAATTAAAGATTAACCGTTAATCAAGGGATTAAAAATACTATGAAACTTTATTATTTAACATAAATTTCAATCTTTCTTCACAAAGGGAGGGCAAATTAAATCTACATACGCGTTATATATATATATATATAGTTAGACTTATACTTCCAGATTAAGAAATGACATGAAAAAAGGAAGAAATTTCAGTGCAGGATATGCACGTTGCCAACTTGGTACGTAATTAATTGCAAACAAATCTTGATTTTGTGTTGTGATTAAGCAATACGTTAATTAAATAAAAATGAGATGCTATTATATCTTTAAACATATCTGGAAAAATGATGTCCAACTGTTAAAGATAAGTCCAAACACATGATGACCGTGTGGATTCCATATCCAACATAAAATTCTAGTAAAATAAAGTAATTCTTTATATTAATTAAATAAAATGTCCATCACAATTACGTAACCAACATGAATCATATGTTCGATTAATTCACACCTCATTCCATTTCTCAAAAGAATTTAATTTATCAATGCAGAAATGAATAACACATCGATATACAGCGATATAATATCAAATTTGATACTATACAATGAGATGATTTAGGAGTAAATTTACAAGAATAAAATACTAAATATATGATTATATACTTTAAATTATAATACCTCTCGTATAAAGTTCTGGTTCCATCACTAAACACAATCTAGCTATCGATAAAGTAGATTAGGTATAAGAAAGTCTTAGGTTTAATTTTCACAAGCATCAAAAAACTAGGTGATTTCTTCTCATTTGTTCTAACCTTAGTAGAAAGAGTTATATGATATGTTTTACTGATAAAAGGTGAAAAAAATCATTTGAGATGCATGTAAATTGATTTGAACACTATGATTATAGAAAAAATACGTTCAAAATATGCTTATACAAGAATAATCAAGATATTTGTACAAGAATAACACTAAAAATATGCACTTTCAATAATCAACAAAATGACTTTATAATTATGTGATTTGAGACCAAAAAATATTAGCTAATTTTTTTATAGAGAATTTTTTTGCATATAGCTATTCAAAAATATATTAATTATATTTCATAGCTATAGTTTGAATGATTATATTTCATAACTAAAATTATAACGTCATTTGAATAATTTTTGCAATATTTTTATACATTTGTATAATTTGTACACAATTTGCATTTTTGTATAACACTTGCATATTTTGCTATACAATTCGTGCACAACATTTGCATAATTCTCTATACAATTTGATTCACGCATAAGTTTCGTATAATCGCATATAAATCAGGTAAAATTATAAAATTTAAAACTATAATTACAGTTAGATATTTACCATAAACGACAATTTGATTCAAATCATAGTTATATTAGCTAATTAACTAGTATACGTTTACTTTATTTATGTATTTTTTTCTTTTGTATACGTTGAAAATTTAAATTTAAGTAGATAGAATTTTTAAAAAGATAATAAATCATCATCAAATTACTTAGAGACTTATGCAAGTTAATTCCAACATTAAAGTTTTCAACCTAAACAAAACAAAAAATTAGAAAAAACTAATAATATCAATAAGCTTTGAATTTTTTTTAACACATTATTTACGTTTTTTCTCAAAAAAGGTCTAGCAAGCAATTTTTTATTTTTAATTGTAATTTTTTGTTGTAAAGAGTCATATTAATGGGAGCTTATCCCCTATAAAAAGAAGGTTCCACGCGTTACGTTTCAGCATTCTGGTATTCACTGTTACAGCTAACTACACACACACACTAACCCACAAATTTTGCTATCCCTTCTCTAACTTTTACGCGTGGATACCCCATTTTCTCTCTTATAAATAAACCCCCAACTACTCAACTCTTCTCTCTCCTTTCAATTCCGGCACCTTCTTTTTTCGCCATTCAAGAATCATTTTTACATAAAAGATTTCATCTTTTCTGTCTGAGTTTATGGGGGTTCAAATATCTTAACTTTAACTATTTGGGTTTCATGGTATTAAAGATTTGAACTTTTCTGTTTTTATTTTGTGGATAATCTTGGTTTTCTTGAATTAGTTGGTGTGGAAAGACGGAGAGGGAGATTTGTGGGGTGGACATATCTATTAGGGGAATGAGGATGAGGGATGAGATAGTGGGGTACAAAGAAGTGGAAGATTACAACACAGAAGAAGAAAAACAGAGAGAAATGGTTGGTGGGGGGTTACCACAGTCTAAGAAATTTGTGGTGGTGGGTTATGCTCTTACTTCTAAGAAAGTTAAGAGCTTTTTGCAACCTAAGCTTGAAAATCTAGCTGGGTAATCTTTGTCTTTATGTTTTCCATGTAAATTTGCCTTTGTTGTTTTATGTAAAAGTTCCAGAAAGATCGTCACACTCTATATTAGGATTATTTTTTTCTGAATTTTTTTTATATTGCATATTTGATGTTGTTGTACACTCGACAAACCCAACCCATGAGATTTCACTGTTTATGTTGTTGTTGTATTATATTCCCTAATGACTGTTTTGCTGGAAAAAATGACTTTTTTGTGGTTGAAAGTAGAGAATTTTATTATTTAGGAATTAGGTCCATTACTATTTTAGATGGTTGCTTTTCCTTGAGGTTTTGAGTTCTTTTAATTTGAACAGTAGATAATTTGGAATAATTATCTTTCAGGCAGTATATTCTTTAACTTCATGTGGCCAGCATAATTGGAGAAAATTTTGGAGGGACTGTAACCTCTGAAAGATATTTTTTGGTGCTGGTATACGTCATTGTTACAAAAATTTAAATTCTTGAAAATTTTGATTAATTGACTGGTCGCTTTCCGTTGCTAATTTGAAGTTTGGGAAGTAGTGGGTAAGGAATTAGTCATGGTAGACCTTTAATTTAACATCCTGACTAATATTTTTTGTTGCTGGTATAACTCCCTCTTTCCACTTTAGTTGCACCTTTGCAGTTTGGGATTATTAGTATTATTTATATATATATATATATATATATATATATATATATATATATATTTATAGTATTTTTCACTTTTATTTTTTTTGTTAT
>JAABOM020000001.1:37481989-37496491 GCA_011800125.2 Solanum clarkiae | reverse complement strand
AAACATATATTCATAATTAATATTATAAATAAATCAATTTATGTTTTTCAAATTGGTATATTTTTAATTAAATTAATTACAAAAAATAAAAATATAGGATTTTGTACGGAGGTCGTGAAATGAATGTTTCATAAAAAATATTAAATATTATAAATATATTGTCATGATAAAATTATTAAAATACCTGACAAAAGAGAATCTACCAAATGTAACTAAAAAACAAATGAATTGTAATGTGAAATATCAACTCAATACTACTAAAACAAATGAAACAAGAGATATAATAGAATTTTTAAATTCAAAATAAAAAATTTAACATAATATTCTTATGTCAAATTTCAACAGAACATACATAAATATAATTTAAATGCAAAAAAAATGTAAGTTTACAACTCTATTCAATAATGAATTTAATTTTTTTTTTAAAAATTCGAATACTAATAAAATTATGCTAATTAAAAAAAATAAAACAGAGTAAATAAAGACGAAAAATAATATAAAATAGGAAAAAGGGTAAAAAAAATAATCCTTGAATTATTTGAAATTGAGCAGAAATACCTTTGGTTCAAAAATACCCTTCTATTATATTTTTGGTTAAAAATATTCCTCCATTAAATTTCTGGCTCAAAAATACCCGTCTTAACAAAAATGAAAAAGGCCAAAAATATCTCTTGACTATTAGAAATAACGCAAAAATACCCTTTGTTAGTTTTTGATTACAAAATAACCCTTTGTTAAAATTTTAAAGTTATTGTTTAAAATATCCCTCTTCCATGAAAAATTCAACCCCAACCCACCTTCAAATAAATTTTTGTCAGACTTTGGTATTCTAGATTCTTATTAATAATTATTTTTTTTCTTATAGTTGCAACTGAATAATCTCTTGAAATAATAACTTTTATTACATTGCTAACATGAGCACAACAATTCTTATACAAGTTTTGTAGGTTCGAAAAATTTGAAGAATTGGATCTATTGAACTTGATAAATTGATTAAGGAGGAGTCAATGATTATAATAAGGATGAATCAATATTATTATTCAGAAATTGACTTTTTGATACGTTTACAAGTGAAATAACAGTCTCTTTTAACATAAAAAGCTAGTCTTGGACCTAATATCCGAGGAGAAAACCTCTTGGATCCTTGAATGAGGCTTCATGTGGACTAATCACGTGGCGCTTTTTGTCCACATAACATACATGGTGTCATTTCGTTATGTATCTTTTTTTTTTTTGCAAAATTTTAGGGGACAAATATTTTTGAATCAAAATCTAACTAATATATATTTTTGCTCAATTTATGATAGTTTTGGAGGTATATTTAACTTTTTTTTTTTTAAAATTTTCATTAGAGAGAGGAGTACTTTTGAGCTAAAAATTTTAAAAAGAGTTATTTTGAGCCCAATAACGGAGGGTATTTTGTTCTATTTCAAATAGTTCATGAGTATTTTTGACCTTTTTCCTATAAAATATTGGATAAAATCACATGAAGTAAAGATTGAGAATGACAAGAAAATGAAAAATAAATATTACAAAATGAACAAATATTTTTAAAAAATATTAGAATGATAAAAATTTAAGATAATAAAAATAAATCATTTTTTTTAAAAAAAAGTTAAAAAGTAATTCACTTATAACTACATCAATTACATTTAGTTAAAATAATGATTATCTAACTAATAAAATAGATCAATAACACCAAATTTAATTACAATTAAGGAGGCTTTCCAAATGGGCCGTAATAAAAGCCCGAAAATTTTTTGAGAAAGCGGAAAGACAGTCGAAAGAAGAGAAGTGAGTCGTAATCAGAGCAAGACTTGGAGAGCAAGTGATTCCGTTCTAATCAGAAAGTATATTTATTTTCTTCTTTTCTGTTCAATTGTAGATTCTTCTAGCCGGAAACCCTAGCTTCTGATTACAATGGAAATCGATTCTGCCGAGTATAAGTTAAGGTGTCAGCTTACAGGTCACGAAGACGATGTATGATTCCTAATTCTCTTCTTTTTTTGCATTAATAACACTGAAAATTTGATAATTCTTGGCTTTACATTTGAATTTCAGCCCGAGGAATATTTAATAGTAACAGTTTAGTTAATGGTTGCCCAATTGATTGGGTTCTGGAATGCTGATGTTACTAATAACAAATCTTCCGTGATGATTGACTTAGAATATATTATACATTCAAAAACTTTGTTGGTATGTTTCTTGCATATGCGGACATGATGCTAATGGAATGTGTAATTTTGTGTAGTTACATGAATGATATGTGCTAATTTCTGTTTGATGTATATAAAATGGAGCTTTTAAAGTTTTTTTTGTTGAATGTACAAAACTAGGTCCGTGGGATCTGCGTATGTGACAATGTTGGTTTTGCAACATCATCTAGAGACAGAACCGTTCGGTTTTGGTCTCCAGATGAAGCTAATCACCGCAGTTATACTACGTCAAAAATACTGCTAGGGCATACAAGTTTTGTTGGCCCACTGGCTTGGGTTGCTCCTAGTGATGAGTTACCTGAGGGAGGGCTTGTATCTGGTGGCATGGACACTCTTATCTTGGTGTGGAATTTGGCTACTGGAGAGAAAATTCAGACACTTAAGGGTCATAAGTTGCAAGTTACTGGTATTGCTTTGGATGGCTCAGACATTGTATCAACATCTATTGATTGGTATGTGATATTTCTTACACTGAATATGTTATTTATTTGCAGCACAGTTCCTCACATTTACTAATCTAATCCACTGACCTTTGTTTTTCTAGTTGTACAATTGAAAAAAGAGAATTTGCTTGTCATTTTTCTTGCATTGAAATAGCGATTATATACTCTCGCAGCATGTACTAGGTTTCTCATTTGAGTGACAATGGGCAAACAACAACAATACAACGTTCCCAGTGAAATCTCATAAAGTGGGGTCTGGGGAGGGTAGAGTGTACACTAACTTTACGGCACTCACTCTTTTGTAACTGCTTTGCATCTTCTTGATGCCATGAATGGGATCAATTACTTCATCTAAGAAAAAAATAGTTGAGTTTTACGGCACAAAAACATTAATAGATCTAAAAGTGGAGATAAAGTGAGCTTACTAGAGGCAAAAACACTAGGTGATTTCTCCCGTCCTCCAAGTCTTGGCGGATAGAGTTACCATGTACCTGCGCTGGTCGATGGGTGGTAACAGGTATTCGTGGAATTAATCGAGGTGGATGGAAGGTGTCCAAACACCATGATCACCCCAAAATTGGAGAGAAAGTGGGCTTTAGAACGGATTCGAACTTTTGTTAGTATAGGAGTGATTCAATGCTGCCTATATTACCTCATCTGGTTATACTAAAAAATTGATTGTAGAGTGTGGTCAAAGATTCCTTAGGGAAAAAAGGTTCTCTTTTAGGAACCATGAGGTTTTGACAATTCCAAATGTGTATGTTTTAACAGAGGATCAATCAACATTTTGAACTAGGATAATTCTAGAGTAAGAGGGTGTTTGGACAGGCTTATTTTTCGGTGCTTTTGGCTTTTAAGCACTTTTTAATTGTTAGAAGTGTAAGCACTTTACTTTAGGCTTAAAAAGTATAAAAAAAGTCTAAAGCCAAACGGAGATAAATACCTACTTTTGGCTTTTGGCTTTTAGCTTTGGAAGTCACTTAAAAAAAAAGCTTATCAAAACATCCTCTAAGGGTCTAAGTATAGTTGAGATATCTTTCTGTTCATGTTTGTTGGAGTGCCTTGGGTATCTCTGATCCTTGCAATATACAACCAAGGTCTTGTCCTGATAGCATCCTTCTCGCAATGTGTTGAGGTCAATGATCGTTAGTTGTTTAAATTAGTAGTTATGCATGGCTGTCTAGTATTCCCCTGCTCAAATGCCTCACTGGGTGCATGCCTTCATGGTGTTCACCTTGTTAAATGGTTTGCTTACTGGTCATTTGTGCCTAAATTTCCTGCTAGTTGATGTACATTGCATGTTGCAGCAGGCATGCATGTAATTTTATCAGTGTGTCAATGGACTTCTTTGTCTGAAGCTTTCATGTTGGTTTACATGTTCCTTATCTCAGTACATTAAGACGATGGAGGAAGGGACAAGAAGTTGGCGTTTTGGAAGCTCATAAAGCAGCAATCCAAGCAATTATTAAATTGCCCTCAGGCGAGCTTGTTACAGGTATCAAGGAAAGTTTTACATTTCTAGGCATTTCTAAATTTTTCTGTTCATCTCAACACTCTCTTGATTTTTTTAAGATCTTAAAACTTTGTTGCACTATCAATTCACCCAAATATCAAATAATTTGCATTTCTACTGAAACTTCTCCATTTTTTAGCATCATCAAGATAGTATGTAGGTTGATATTATAGAAACTAGGTTTTGTATCAAATAGCTTGTGCCTGAATGATGTTGATTACGTTGAAATTAGGCTCAAGTGACACAACACTGAAGCTTTGGAAGGGAGCAGCATGTATACGCACCTTTTCTGGGCATGCAGGTTTGGTGCATGCTTTATTCATATGAATGTGTCTCTGGGATATTTATGTGACTTTCATCTCTTCTTAAAGCACGTGCGCTACATTCCCTCTCCATCTATTTAAGTTCCGTTAATGTCTCTCTTTAAGTATGGATGTCAAGAAAGCATTTGTTAGAAGGAAACAAATATGGATGGTGTGATGAGTCTCATGATTTACAAAGTTATTCCAGAAGTAGCATTTGACATTTAGGGTGTCCCCACAAGAGTTTAATCATTCTATCTCTATTAAGTCCTTATCGTTCTATCTTATTATATTTCTCTGTGTAGAAACATGATTTTTTCAATGTACTCATGCAACTCCTTGTACTTATTTGTCAGTCTTTTCCTTTTCAAAAGTTCGATGCTGTGCTTGCGATATGTGCTTATGGATTGTTGCATCTTGCAGACACTGTTCGAGGCCTTGCTGCAGTGCCTGGTTTGGGAATTCTTTCTGCATCCCATGATGGGTGAGGTTTTGCTTTATATTGTCTTCTCTTTTCTGTATAGTTGTTTTTGATCTTTAGTGTGTTATGCTTAGTGATCTTTTGTACAAAATACAAGAACTTCTGGTGTAGCGGAATTTTATCTGTCCAGTACTTTAGTAATAGTATGACAAGAGATGAGAATCAAAGCAATAGTGCGTTTCTCATCTTGTCAAAATGATTAACATGATGTGAGGGTTGTTGTCATACTTCATTAAAGTAATGAAGGAGTCTTGTTTGAGTTGGCATACTTCATTATAGAGTAAAGCTGTGCATGTAGCTGGAAAGTTAACCTCTCTTTCTTTTTGTTTTGAAAAAGTCAACAAAGATAAACTTGTACATAGTAATGTGTCGCCAAGTGTGATATGTAAAGTGGTTTTCGGAAGAATTGGGGAATTGTATCATATTCGTCCTTTTTGGGTGTGGCAATGATAGGGCGAATTCAAGGCACTGTATAGAATATAACCACACCTGTCGTGGTAAAGCTGCCATTATGCCCCGTTAATTATTTGAAATCTCAATAGCTTGTTCAGTGTGAGGAGATGTTGTGTTGGTAGATCCTAGCCATGTTGCTTGGACACCGGTGTTGGTGTCCGGTACTGGTTTTTTCTAGAAGTCCAATTCTTCATGACATAAATTTAGGATTCAAGGGTATGGACTGGAATACAGGTACGAGCGCTGGATACGACTAATAAATATATGTGACAACATAGATAAGTGCATTTCTTGACAATTAATTGCAGTTATTAAATTAAAGCTGCTATAAATAAATTCTTTGTTAAAACTTAATATTTTTTCATAAGTTATCTTGTGTAATTGCAATGTTTTCTAGTACTTGATGTGTATATATAAATCAGAACTCAAATTGAATAACCAATCAACTTCTACTTCTTCACCGTAGGTGTAGTCAAAGGACCCAAGTTAGGTTACCAAATCTGGTGCATATCTCACACATGCCACACACACCCAAATCACGTAGGATCGTCAAAAGTGCAACAAGGATTTTGAAGGAACTGAGCAACATAGGATCCTCGCAATGAGAATTAATATACAATACATTGTATATGTATATTACAATAAGCATTTGGATATATACATATGAATAAGTAGGAGTTTTAGTGGATATTCAACAAAGACTCTTAGGGTAGTGCTTGGAGATAGAACAAGTTTACTGCAGGGTATAACCTTTATGGAGAGTTGTGCTTGCAGAAAGTATAGTAGGAGTCAGAAGAGTTCAATGGCAACAGTAGCTTAAAATTAGGGAAGAGAGATAGAGTTCATTTCTGGAAGCACAGATGGTGTGGTGATGGCAGTTTGAGTCATCGTCTTTTCCAACAACTTTTCAGCGTCTCAGGTAAGTGGAGCATGATAATTCAATCAAGTGCACATGTTGGAAGATGGCAAAACCTTGTGAGATCTGAGATTCAACAAGATCTAGAGAAAAAAGAACTCCAGAAAGTTAATGGAATTTCTCTATCAGCAGAATCGTATAGTTAGGCTAGAACAGTTGGAATCGAAGAAAAAGAAAGCAGTTAATCTTGATGAAACCCGTTTATTCATGCTATTAAAGAGAAAGAATAAAGGTTCCAATCCTATCTGGTTGGATTCCTAGGATGTCAATCAATGTATATTTTTCACATGTTTGACAACAAGGTGATCAACAGCGGGAAACTTGAGAAAGGAAGATTAAATTTTTGAGCTGGTATATTACATCTTCAAACTTTCAGGAGAAGATGTGGCCACTCTGTAAGTGGATACCGCGGTTGTGAGCAAGTGGTGGTGCTCAACCCTATATGTTTATTAAGTTCGATGTGCATTCCCGGCAACTGTAAGGCAAATTGTTAGTTTGAACTTCAAAAGGAGGATTATGATGGAGAACATGGATATAGCTCCATCAGTGGTTATGTTGATAATTGATGGAGAGGAATTGGAGACTGTTTGAAGGGGTAAAACTGAGATCACGTCTATTGTTTTGATTAACTTTTATTGCACTCATGAGATCCCTGTTAGCACTTGACTTAGGAGGTGTTTGGATTAGCGTTTTAAAAGTAACTTATAAGGTAAAAGCCAAAAGTCATAAGTTGAGGACATCCACCCACCTTTTGATTTTTGACTTTTTCTTTACTTTTTCAGCCTAGAAAAAGTGCTTTTAAGCACTTTAAGTTGTTCCCAACATTTCCAAAACTAAAAAATAACTTAAAATACAAAACCCACTTAAAATAAGCACCAAACACCCACTTAGCATAGATGTATGTCTGGATGTCATTCATGAAGAATCAATTCTTTCTGTAGGTTCTCTACTTTTGGTGCGTTTCCTTGTGCTATTCGCATCTGTAGGGTTCATAGTTGATACCACCGGTTTATTAAGTGAATGGTTAAGATTCTGAAATTTATCAGCTATCTCACTGAGCCTAGATTAATCTTCCCATAAGTTAGTTTGGTCCTTTTTTTTCCCCTAATAAAGTGTGATTTCTCAACTGTGGATATTTCATTTTGACAGTACCATAAGGCTGTGGGAACTTAGTGGTCAAGTTCTACTGGAGATGGTTGGTCACACTTCTATTGTCTATTCTGTTGATGCTCATGCCTCTGGACTTATTGTCAGTGGCAGTGAGGATCGTTTTGCAAAGATCTGGAAAGGTAATATTGTAATTCATCAGTTGTTATGTACATTTTTTTCCAATGCTCTTTCTGTATATGCAGCTGTTGCTATAGTTATCTCAGCCTTTTGGGTGAGATCAAATTATTGAGCGCTCGCTATTTAACCATTAAAGTTTTCTTTCAGAAATGAAGGCTGATAAAGCCATTTATTGCAAAATGTGAAAATGGGATAGTGCATAGAACTGTTCTGTTAGTTGCTTATTCAAGTGAAGCTCTTTGGAGTTTAGCCTCTTACTTTGCATTTGTTCTTTCTTCTTCTTTACTCTTCTAAAACTGGCATTGGTCTCTTCAATTAGGCACCGATTATTACATAATAACATTTCAAATGTCATTAAATCACTGATGTGATAATTGAAAGCTCCCTTCTCATTCTGTCATTCGAATATAAAAGGGGAAAAATGTATAATGACCACCATATCCTTAACTGCTCTGGTATAATTTATGTGTTTTACTATATTAAATTTATTTGGATGTCATTATTTTGTACTTCAAAAATAAAAGCTCCAATGGTACCTACGAAGGAGATTATATCAATAGATTGTCAACTTCTTAGACCATAAAATACTATGTTCATAATGTGAATCAAGGAATATTACATATATTTTCTATTTTGAATTTTCATTTGTCAGTATGTATAAGAATTTTTATGACCGCGTGAAGCGCAGATAATGTTTCTAGTTTACTGTATAACGAAAAACACTAATGTACTGAATGGTGAATTCTTGCTGGTAGCTACTCTGACCCCACATGCTCCCATTTTTATTTTAATGTAGTTTTTTTGGCAAAGGACAGTTTCATTAAAGGAGTTTAGGAAAAAAACTCTTTCAAATATCTACATCATAGTGACCACTGCTGTATCCTAACTGCAATTTGTAAATGTCCTCTATTTCCTTGATTTCTTATTTCTTATATTGTGATACTTCTTATCTGATTGTCTCCCCCTAATGGTGGGCGTGAATTCACTGTGTTACAGATGGAGTCTGTGTCCAAAGTCTAGAGCATCCTGGCTGTGTTTGGGATGCCAAATTCTTAGACAACGGCGACATTGTGACCGCATGCTCTGACAGTGTTGTGCGCATTTGGACTACCCATCAGGATAAGATTGCTGACCTGACAGAACTAGAGTCTTATGCTGCCCAACTTTCACAGTACAAGCTCAGTAGGTTTGGCATCCAGGCTCTTCTAATTCATCTTTTTCGGCCTTTTTTTGGTGGATTCTGATTAGTCCTTACTATATCCCTTTTGGCTGGCATTAGCTTTTGTATAATTAGTAGTGTAAGGTGAAATACTTCCGCATGCTGTGGATTTTTATGATAAATACTTGTCACAAGTCCACAATTTTCATGTTATCTTCATGCTATTGTTTTCTAGTTTGCCTTGGGTTTTAAAGGTTGTTACTCTCTTGAGCCGAGGGTCTTCCAGAAAAACCTCTCTACCTCCATGAAGTAGTGGTAAGGTCTGCGTAGACTTTACCCTCCCCAGACTAAGTAGTGGGATTCCACTTGGTATGTTGCTGTTGTTAAAGGTTCGTGCGCTCTTAAGAAATTTTAAATTCCTGGTTTGGTTGTGTGTGAAGTTTGTCAAAACTAAAACATCTTTCTTGCAGTTCATTTTCTCTTACATGCGGCCATTGATGTAAAAGATGCTCACAGATGCATTGCTGTTTGGATACCAACTGATATATTGGTGGTCTGATTCCAGTTATATTTCATTTTATCTTAGGAAGAGAGTTGGAGGGTTGGAATTGGAAGAGCTTCCTGGGCTTGAGGCCTTACAGACCCCAGGTGTGAATATGATCATGCCTATTGTATTGTCCGAAGTATCAATGGTTTCAATTATCTCATCATTTTTCGTAAGTTGTCTCGTCAATTTACTGTTGGACCAATTAAAGTGTCTGGAATTTGAGTAAAAATTGGATAAGTGACCCTTCAAAAGTAGAAAAAGGAGAAGAACAGGTGTTACTTATGTGACTATTTTTGCTTCTATTTCAATATTCAAAACGAAGAATCTTCTCAAAAGAATCTACCGGTAATGGGAAAAATCTAATATCTGACACTGCCTGATACCTTTATTAGTGGAAATGAATACTGGATTGAAGTTCTCTCCACTTTGTAACATTTTTCTTTTGATGTATTGAGCAGGTACTAGTGATGGGCAGACCAAAGTTGTCCGCGAAGGAGACAATGGAGTGGCATATGCATGGAATATGATGGAACAAAAGTGGGATAAAGTAATAATATATTTACCTTTGTATTTGCTTTCAATGCTATATTCTCCATATATTTGGTCAGTTTTGCGCCCAAGGGTGTGGCCTAGTGGTCTATGATGTGGGTTGAGATCTATCCTAGCCTTGGTGGACAGAGTTACTTGGTACGTGGTGTTGGTGGGAGGTTTGTGGGTACCTCGTGGAATTAATCGAGATGTGCGAAAGCTGGTGTGGACACCACGATTGTAAAACATATTTGTTCATTTTCTTTCTCGGACCCTGTATATAGCGGGAGCTTTAATGCTTGAGCTGCCCTTTTTTCATTCCGAGTCATTTTGGGCTTTTCATTTTGTTGTATTTCCTTCTCATTGGAGATATCTAGGGTGTTCTGTTTGATGACCAAAGGAAGAAGCAATTCCAAAATAAATTGATAGGCCTGAAGAAACCATTGAGTTGGGAAGTTGTGATCCTTTGCTAGTGTATATTTGATTATTTCTTGTTCTCTATAGCTAAAATTTTTGTTTGAATATGCATGAACATCCTTGTGATATGCATTTGTTGTGAATTTACATTTTTCTGTGTAGTCAAAATTGCACTTGAGTAGTGTCTGTTGCTAGCCTGTCTACATTCGTGATGCCTTTGTGATATACATGCTTTTGTTTTCTCATTGATCTACTTTGTCCGTTTCAAAAAGAATGACTCCTTTCCTTTTCTGGCAACGCTTTAATTTCAACTTTGCATACGACGTGTGAAAAGACCACAAGATTAAATGACATTTTGGTATATTTGACATAACTTTAATTTACTACCACAAGTTCAAAAAGTCTTGTTTAATTTTAAAAATCCGTGTCAAGTCAGACTAGGTCATTCTTTATGAAATTGGGGGGGGGGGGTAGTATTATTTAATTAAGTGGTCTATTGAATGTGGTCCTCTGTTCTTATGCTTTTGTTTATCAATTTAGATTGGTGAAGTGGTTGACGGGCCAGATGATGGCATGTCACGACCTATTGTTGATGGAATCCAATATGATTATGGTCAGCGCTGCTTATTCTTACTCTACCCTCTTCATTGGTCTTTTATATCATCTTTTTGCTTCCAATCACCATTTAACTTTTTTTTTTTTGAATACAGTGTTTGATGTTGATATTGGAGATGGTGAGCCTGTTCGCAAGTTGCCCTGCAATCGCTCAGGTACTTCAGTTTTCTGTTTTGAGTAGTTGAGGGGGAATTTTTTCATAGTATCTGGAATTCGGATCTTCCTCTCAGCTTGTATGTTGGCATGACGTGTGAACTTGTAGTAGTTGGCCATATCTTACTCTGAGCTTTCTAGAGTAGCATCCATGGTTATGTTTGTCTATCTCCTGCATTACTTGGAATAACCTTGCATGTGTGACTTGTTTGAGCTTGCAACAGATGTTTTAGCTGCCTTGTATGGGAGAGTAGATTGGTATTAAAGGTCTTGAGTAGAATTCAGACTTTCATGATGGTTTTGTTTTGAATGGGTCATTATGATACCGCTGGATTTAGTGAGGTATTATTTGCAAGGATGACTGTGGATAGGTTTGGAAAATGTGTTATCCAATTGGGAAAATGTATTTGCAATTGTCTGTACTGCCTTCTGCATACACATGCCATTTACCTAATAATGATAAACCAAAATTTAAAATCTATATTTATGTGAGTTTTCCCATTTGAAATAATATACGAACGAAACCATTAATGGCATGATTTTGTTTTTTCTTGGCTATTGAATGAAAAATTATCATAATTTTTTAATTATATTAATTGCTAGAAGAAAGAAGAGAGAATTCAAGAAACCAAGGGCTTTTGGACCTTTTGTCATTGTTTGTTTATTCATTTGATATATCACAAGGCCAGGCATCATCCTACACCTACAAACCTATTAACCTTCTACCTTAATATATGATCTCCACTCCTTTCTATTTAAGGTCATGTCCTCAGTGAGATGAAGTTTTGCCATATCTTGCCTAATCATCTCCCCCAATACTTTTTCGGTCTACCTCTGCCCCTCTGCGTAATCCTTAAATTCAACCTCTCGCAACTCCTAACAAGAGCATCGGTACTTCTTCTCTGCACATGCCCAAACCATCGTTCGGTTCCCTCATCTTGTCTGCCACAGAGATCACCCCTAACTTCACCAGAATGGTCTTATTCCTAATCTTATCATCCCCGGTATGCTGATACATCCATCTCAACATCCTCATTTCTGCAACCTGCACCTTCTGGATATGTGAGTTTTTGACTGGCCAGCACTCCGCCCCATATAGCAACGACGGTCTAACCACCATTCTGTAAAACTTATCTTTCAGTTTAGTTGGTGTCTTCTTATCACACAATACTCCAGAGGCAAGCCTTCACTTCATCCATGCTGCCACAATATGATGTGTGACATCATCATCGATATCATCACTATCCTAGATGATGGATCCAAGATATTTAAAGCTTTCTCTCTTGGGAATAGGTTGAGTGGCAAGCCTCACTCTAATGTCTACTTCATCCCTTGCAACACTGAATTTGCACTCCAAGTATTCTATTCTGGTCCTGCTCAATTTGAACCCTTTGGATCCCAAAGTATGTCTCCAGACCTCCAACCTATCATTAGCTTTATCTCGAGGTTCATCAATCGGTGCTATGTCATCTGCAAATAGCATACACCACGGAACCTCCTCCTGGATAGACCGTGTCAGCTCATCCATCATTGAGGCAAAAAGAAAAGGCTCAGAACAGATCCTTGATGAAGTCCCATCTCAATAGGAAAATACTCCAAGTCTCCTCTTACCGTTCTTACTAAAGTTTGGGCTCCATCATACGTGTCCTTTATCACCGTATTATCCATTATTGGAACATCTTTCGCCTTTAGACACCTTCATAGGACTTCCTTCAGAACTTTATCATAGGCCTTCTCAAGATCAATGAATACCATATGAAGGTCCCTTTTCCGTTCCCTATATTTATTGCTTCAGTAGTTACCCCGGCATGAATCCGAACTGATTCTCTGAAATAGACACTCTTCTCCTCACCTTTATCTCCATCACTCTTTCCCAGACCTTCATAGTGTGGCTTAGAACCATTGTACTTCTCCTCTACTAATCTGGCATCTTAGCAGTCTTCGGAATAGCATTAAACCTAGTCAACCACTCCATATCATCCTTATCCATGCTTTTCTAGAAATCTATCGGAATCGCATCGGGTCCGATCGTTCTCCTTTTGTTCATCCTATTACTAGCGCATCTAACCTCCTCAGCCTGAAACGCCTGCAGTAGTCAAAATCTCGATGACTATTAGAGTGCACCAAATCACCTAACTCAATATCTCTGTCCCCTTTTTCATTGACACCTTTTCTTAATAGAAGTTCACCCACCAACACTTTACCAACCTCTTCCTTGGTGCACTTCACTTGATCCAAGTAGCGAGCTTTTCTCTCTCTCTCTCTCTCCCTCTCTCTCTCCCCCTCTTTCTCTTTCTTTCTTTCTTTCGCGAGCCTATACAATCTCTTGTCCTCGCCTTTTTCTCCTAGCTCAAGATACAACGTTCAAACGCTGCTGTCTTAGCACTAGTAGCTTGTTGTCTTCGCTTCTGTCTTCGCCGTCTTATGGACATCCTTAAGCCTTTGTTTTTCGTCCTCATCCATGCACTCCAACCATTTCGTATAGGCAGCCTTCTTAGCTTTCACTTTGCCTTTAACTTCTCCATTCCCCCACCAGTCACCTTGACGTCCACGGAAGGACCCTCTTGATACCCCTAGTACCGCGGTGGCTACTTCTCCAATGCAACCAACAATAGTGTTCCACTTGTTGTTCATATTTCCGCTACTACTTCAAGCCTCCAAACTACTCAACTTTTCCCCATCTCCCGAGAAAGGGCAGGAGTCAGGCCTCCCCATCTAATCCTCGGTTGGACATACCTAGTCTTCTTCGTCTTATTCCTCTTAATCTCTAAATCCATTACTAAAAGACTATTTTGAGTGGAGCTATTTTCACTCGGAATAACCTTGCTATTCTGACAAAGGCTTCTATCACCTTTTCAGAGGAGTAAGTAATCAATGTGGGTCTTAGCTACCTTACTATGAAAGGTAATCAAGTGATTTTCCCTCTTCGGAAAGCATGAGGGAAATGAACACACACTTAAATATGGTATCAAAGTACGCAAAGGTCCTGTTTTGAGTCTCACAGCCATTCATTATAAGAGAGTATTTTCTCATGCCTGGTCCATGAGAAAGAGTCAAGCTCGCATGTGAAGGGCCGTTTTGAGGATATGATTAAGTAAATAAATTTGAAGTGTATGTGTGTATTCTCTCAAACAAAATGTGTGTTTTATCCTTTCTTCATTCTAATAAACCTTTTTCTGTTATAACATTTTTAGGTAGTTGCACTTGTTCCTGCATGACTTCCGCATGGATTTTTATGTCTTGAGGATTATGTGCTCTTTAAACTGTCTGCACTTCTTTCAATTGTGAAGTAGCAGTTAATCAATGCAACTTTCGACGCTCATCATGGATCATCCGGAAATAGTCGCGCTATGTTTTTAAACATAGGGGTCAAACTGCGTACATCCGACCCCCCCCATATTGTCCGCTTTGGCCCCACAGGGCCGCACGGTTTTGTTCCTCCCAGGCAAGCCCGGGAAAATGCGTATGCACA
>JAABOM020000001.1:37449555-37481889 GCA_011800125.2 Solanum clarkiae | reverse complement strand
GCCCAGGAACTCCCCCTCTTTTTCCGATGTGGGATTCGCCTAAGTGAGCTACAGGCGTTACGTATCGCCGTCCCTGCCCCCCTACCCCGCAATGGGCGGGAGCCTTTGAGGCATTGGGGTAATGTTGTTGTTGTTGTAATCTCTATCTAATTTTTTAGAAACTAAAGGGGTTCTATTTCTTAGACAATTCCCCGTGACCTGATATCCAAACTTCTTTTGAGTAATTGACAGATAATCCATATGACGTTGCTGAAAAGTGGCTACTCAAAGAGAATCTGCCACTTTCTTACCGTGAACAAATTGTGGAGTTCATTCTTCAAAATACTGGTCAGAAACAGTTTACTCCGGATCCATCATTCCGTGACCCCTACACTGGCAGTAAGAAATATTTATTTGGTTATGGAATATAACTTTTATTTTGATTTTGGAGCTGCCTTCATTTTGTCCCTCTGTTCTCATGGTTCTAAAACATGTCTCGTATTTGTTTCCATCCCTTATTCGCAGGTAGTGCTTATACACCTGGTCAACCTTCAAAGCCAGTTGGTAAGTTTGAAGTATTCTAAAACTTCCTTGTTTCCCAATATGCATTTCTTTGCAGTATTTATAAAATCAACTTACTTTTGTTTTTATTACTTGCAGCTGCAAAACCTGCTTTTAAGCATGTCCCAAAGGTAATCTTTCTACACAGGAACCAAATGCACAGTTGGTATCCATGGTTTTAGTCCTGCACATTTAGGTTGCTTAACTTTGTGAAAGGAATGTTTAATATTGCAAGAGGGTTTCCAGATATGTAATTAGAAATGTATCAATTTGTTCTTGGCACTTCAAAGCAATGAGCTCTTGTGGCTTCTATGCAGTCGTAGCTTTCATTGTTGTAGATTCTTTAGGATAGGAAATTGCTAATAGATTTACTTGACTTGGTCTAGTATTCAGTGATCACATTAGCACAATTCAGTTTGTCTTTTGGTCAGGATTGTAGGCTCTTCTAGTATATGATAAAAGGTAATTATGGATTATGCTAGTGTTAACTTATTATACACTACAAAAAGACTTATTATACGCTATCAGTCTGTATGTATGGATGAATTTAGCGATACAAACTTATGGAATGGGTTTTCCCCTGTTGTGGTTCTCTGAAGTTTTGTGTGAGAAATGAATTGTGTCAAAATAATATGAAGCAACCGTCATATCTTTGACTATTTATGGTATTGCATTTCAGAAAAGAGAACCACACTATTTAGTCAATTATTGTGCATACAAACTATGAAAGAATAGAACTTGCTTGTATGAAGTATTGAACTGATAAAAGAGCACTTTGCCACTTTAAAACACGAGATATTTTTGTTTTGTTCTACTGATATCAGGATTGCTTTCATTTTGTTTCCAGAAAGGAATGCTCGTCTTTGATGCAGCACAATTTGATGGTATCCTCAAGAAGGTTTCAGAGTTCAATAATACTTTACAATCTGCCTCAGTAAGTTGTGTTTGTAATCGGTATAAACTATTTCTTGTCCTGCCATTCACAAGATGTATATAATTTTATACCCTGTTGCCTGTTTGGCAACTATTATTGCACCTTGATTCGTATTTTAACTAACATTTTCAGACAATTGCTCATCTTATTGCTATTTATTGATCGAGTGTTTAATATGCTTAAACAGTGTCTTTGAAGTCCTTATGATCTCTGAAATGTCACTGCACGTTTTTGCTATAAAGTACAAAATATGAGATTTGAGAAGGGTAAATTGTTCTTTTTCTTCTTACATTACTCACGCTTGTTAATAAATCATCCTGAAGGAGCAAAAACATATGGTATTGACCGAGGCTGATATGTCCAGACTGGCTTCTATCCTTCATGTTTTGAAGGACACATCCCACTATCATAGCAGTAAAATCTCAGATGATGATGTTGTAATGGTGCTGAAGTTGCTAAAAAATTGGCCTCTGTCAATGTTATTTCCAGGTGACCGTTTCTTCTGTAAAATACTATTTAAATTATTAGCAATATCTGAAGTGTAGGCATTGAATAATGAACCAACAACAAAACCAAAAGTTTGTTCCAAAAAAAAGCTGCATGGACATCCTCTTTTGTCTGGATTATGGAAATGACGCCCACAATTAAACACTGCTTTTCATTATGAATATTATTAAACCAGGAAATTCAAATTAAAGCAGGTATAAGATCCAAACAGAATAGGACCCTGAAATTGATAATCAATTCCTTCTTACCCTTAGCATTCTTTTTGGCATGGTTCATCTAGTAAGGAGTTGTAGGTGCTAAAACTAAGCAATTTCAGGTGGTTGTCAGATGACACAAGTAAACAAATGTACTCTTATGCTGCCTCTCTTTTGTATTTCAGCTACCTTTTCTCTTTTTTCTTGTGTGATCCATCATCCTTTTAAAACAGGAGAGGATCAGATTTCAACTCTACCCGAGTGAAAGATTAGTTTAGTTCATAAGCAAAAACCTTTGGGTTTCACTGGGTATGTTATTGATGTTGTTTTCTTATGCGTTCAAAGTTTTTCTTATTTACTAAAATTTGTGTTCACAGAAAAGTATTGATGGGGGGTGGGGGGTGGGGGGGTGGGGTAAACAAAGAACAAGTGGAAAACAAACCACAATTTACTTGATTTATTGAATCCATAATTGATTATTCAAACTGTTTCATGTAAATTCTTCCCTCTTTGATCATAGAAATGGAAGTTGTTGAGAAGAAGCAACTCAAAGAGATTGTGGAAGTTTCAATATTTTTCCGATTACTATATTTATGATATTAAAGTTCTTCACTTGTTTCTGTAAAGATGGGGCTTAATATATGTTTGAGGCGAGATAGTGGTAAGGTCTGCGTACATTTTTACCTCCCCACACCCCACTTGTGGGATTCCACTGGGTATGTTGTTGTTGTACTTGTTTCTGTAAAGTTAGCAATGCGTCGTACTCACAAACAAAAACTAGCACATTGCAGAATTACTGAAAATTTGAAAGAGCTACAAATAAAAGCATGAAACTAAACCCTAAGTCAAGAACTTTTGTAGTGAATGTCATAAATATAGTTTACTAATTTACGATCAAATTATCGATTAATTCGTTTACAAAGACTTCAAACCATTAAAAACTAATAATTTGATCATAAAAAAAATTCAAAACCCTTATCGATGATGATATAATCACAATTCAGTACAACCTGCTACCACCATTTTTTTTTTTTTGTAAAATCTTATTATTCTGATATTTGTTCATTTTCGTTGGCAGTAATCGATATTTTGAGGATGATCATACTGCATGCTGATGGTGCTTCTGTACTTTCCAAGCATGTCAGCAATGCCAATGGTATTGAATATGCTCTCTCTATAAGTACATGCTTGTTATTTTTGTGGAAGTGTTATTAGAGTCATAAACCACTTTAATAAAGGGTTCTGTACAATTTTTTCATGGTTATAATTGGGATTGATCCCCTTCTTTACAATATGACCGCAGCTCGAAATCCTTTTATTAGTCTGTAGCTGTGAGTTATTTATAAATGGTGAATGCTGTCTTCTGCCACTCGCCTAACATACAAAGGGGGAGGGGGTGAATCTTGACTTTCCCTTTTTAATTTAGCCAGTTGAAATGCCAGATCTTCCAAATAATTTTGCATGGTGATGATTACCAATTTTAGTACCATGTGGGTTTCACAGTGACTTGTTTTCTAATTTTACCTAGATGTGCTTATGGAGTTGATCAAGAAGGTCACAACCAGTCCTCCGCTTCCTGCAAATCTTCTGACAACTGTTCGTGCTTTGACCAACTTCTTTAAGAATGTATCCTATCATGATTGGCTGTTAAAGCATCGTCCGGAGGTTAGTGATTTCTTCATGTTGAATGCTACGGCGACCATTCTTGATAGGACTTCTCTTGTTGGAAGTTAAATTCGTGCAGTTATTTTTGAGAATATTTTGATAAAAGAAATATGATACTTATTTTTTTTGAGAATATTTCCTTTGTGTTCTCCTTGTATTTCTGTGGTGTTCACTGTTAAATGCTTGGATTTATTGGATTGAGACACTGGTGTAGATGTCTTTTGATTATTTTCCACCAATCCGAAATAAAAAAGCTTTATTGCTTTCTGTTTAATGTAGATCCTCCGGGATTACTTGTGCCCAGGCTGAATACATCTATTCTGCTCAACATGAAAACTTGATTGTTAGCTTCCTTGTTTTCTTGCTCTGAATATGTGCATAATATTTTTCATTTCCTTTACCATTTTTTTATGCAATTTTTTTTGGGGCTTTTATGTGACTTGTACAGGTTAACAGTGATTTGTGTGTTTGTTTTTCTTTTGCTGTCCTTTGTAGGTTCTGGATGCCTATTCGACTTGTTACTTGTCTTCCAATAAAAATGTTCAGTTGGCTTATTCAACATTGATACTCAAGTAAGTAGCTAAATAAGTATCTGGCCGAGTTTCAACCATCCATGACAAAGTTAGTCTGTATCCTTGAGGACATACATCTCTGTGGTTGCTTCATTTTATTGTGTTAGTGTAGTTCTACACTTTAAAAAATCCAAGTTTTTCCCTTAAATGTGAACTCATAAAATTCTCTTTTTTTTTTTTTTTGGTTTAACTTATTCATTAAAAGAAGGGCAAAAGTGTGCCTGTATACAAGTATGCCAAAAAGTAGAAAACCTTGCAAAAGGGCATGGTTTTTATGAAAGTCACCAAATTTTTTATTCAACTAGGAACCTCATGGGTGCACCAAAAGGAAACAAGGGAAAGAGTGTTTCTCAAGTGAACAAAATCTTTCTCTACTCTATCGAAACCTCTCTTATTCCTCTCTCTCCATATGATGCACATTAGTGCAGAGCAACATTCCATGTCCTGCATCTTCTCTTTCTTCTTCTAAAGGTCCAGCTAAACATTGTTTCTTTCACAGTGCCTTGCATACCCACTCAATTCCAAACTATCTCAGAATTTTCCCCACAAACAAGACGCTATTTAGAAATATAGAATGTAGTTTTTTGATTTTGTTGTGCATTTATCTCATCTCAGTTTTCTGTATGTTGCCTACATTTGTACATCTCAGTTTTCTGTATGTTGTCTACATTTGTATATTAAGAGCAGCTTCTTCTTTCAGCTGGACCCATGAAAGTGTAGTCGGAGTTAATTAGGTAAAAATTTCTTTGAGAAAAAGGATCTAATTTTGTAATTTTTTTTAACAACAGCTTAATTTGTTAATTCATCCTTTTTTGGTAATAACTGTGAAACATTATTATACACAAAGAACAAACAAATACACCTAAAGAGCACCTAACTCCTTGACTTCCTTCCAGGAAGGCTATCACAGATGCGAGGCCTCAAAAAACAAAACCAGTATATATTTTGTCCAAGAAAAATTACATAGCTAGCTCTTTCTGATGTTTTTCTAATGTTTCGAACATGTCAGTCCTTTCTCTTAAGTTCTAGTTGTGTTTACTGTATGATAGGATTTCTATTCACAGTATGGTCCCATTACATCTTCCAATTTCTAGCCATCTAAGTGTGGTATACTAAAGATCCCAGTCCAGCAGCTACAATATCTTTTCTTCATTCTCCTTTAATGCTTGCTCTGTAGTTTTGAGTTGAGATGTTGCAACATCCTGCTGTTGTGCAACCAACCGAAACAATCTAGTTAAGTCATCCCCTAATGCAGTAGTCCAATCACTTTTAGCAGCATGTAGAAAGAGATAGAACAACTTTCAATTAAAAAAAAATCACTTTTAGTAAAATGGTGATGAGCAGATACCATGGTATCATTCCATATAAGCAGCAGGTATCAGTTTCACAATGAATTCCCATCTTCAGCAGTCTATCTTTAGTTTGAAGCCTCTTCCAGCACTACCTACCAGAGAATGAATCTGTGTTTAGGAATTGTCACTGCAACCCATATCCACTTTGCCAGATTCCAAACAGGCCTGGTTCCAATCTAAGCTAAGTAACTCAGTGTACTGAGTACCTGCCATTAGCAGCCAAGGAATACTTTCTATCAATATACTAGTTCACCATATCACCTTTAAGTTTGTGCAAGGTTTTCCAGTACCAACTGCAATCTATCGGAAGGGGTCTGCATCCAAAATTTTATACTATGGTTCATATATACTCCATTTCACCCAAAACACATCTTTCTTCTCATTTAACAGCCACACAAGTTTAACCACAGAAGCAATGTTCCGTAGCTTACAATCCTGATGTTGAGACCACCTTAACTTCTTGGGAAGACAGACCCTCTCCCAGGCTACTAGATACTTTTTCTTCACTTGAATCATAATTACAAGAATCTAGATTTGAGTGAATCTAGATTTGAGTATCGTGTCGTAAGAAAAAAACGAATCGGAAAAAAAGAAATTTGTTTTTATTGAATTGAACGTGTTCATTCATTTTGACTACTTTAGCATATTTTTGCCTCTAAACCAATAGTCATAGTGAAATGCTGGATGGGCCCTTATAAATTCATCCTTTTATAAGGTAGAACACGCACGGAAATTTGTATTGCATTTAGGCTTCTGAGGAGATGAACTGATTACAATCTAATCGTTTTGCTTTTTCTTGTTAGCTAATTTCAGTTGTGTACTACTAACACAACTGATGTTTCGAAAATGGGGCATATGATATTTTGGACTTGATAATAATTTTGCTGAAGGTGTCTTATTCTCATATTATCGAGCTTCCATAAGTTCTTTTGTGTTCTTGTTCTAACCCAGTAATTTATTGAATTTTCAGCTATGCCGTACTCTTGATTGAAAAGAAGGATGAAGAGGGACAGTCTCAAGTTCTTTCGGCTGCACTTGAGGTTTTTATCATTTAGTGATTTCTTCTGCCTTCCCCTTCCCCTTCCAAATTCTGTCTGCCCCCTCCCATGCATTTCACTTTCTACTTCTGAGAAACAAAGTATTAATGCACTTTTGGTTGTCATCTTTTCTACCTGAAGATTGCAGAAGAGGAAAGTGTTGAAGCTGATGCAAAATTTCGGGCTTTAGTTGCCATAGGATCACTGGTATAGCTCTTTTCTTGAATTCTAAGTAGGAAATATGCTTCAAACATAAAATCTGTTTATTTGCCCCTGCTAATATCTCTCGTTAACAGATGCTTGAGGGTGTTGTTAAACAAATCGCAATGGACTTTGACGTTGCAAATATTGCAAAAGCAGCAAAGGCATCTAAAGACACAAAGATTGCTGAAGTTGGAGCCGACATTGAGCTCATCACAAAGCAGAGTTGAGCTGGTAACTTAGCATGGGTCGCGATTTTGGACATTTTTGGCCAAAGTGAAGATGCACGAGAGAGAATTATGCTCTGTTCTTTACAGCTTTGGCCAACAAGAAGAATGCGGATAGTCCCTTCGGCAGCTAGTATGTTTGTTGCTGTAGGAGGGTACCTTTATCTGCTTCCATTTTATACATGAAACAATATCACGATCTCTCCAGAGACCAGATCTTTTCAGTTATTTTTTGTGTTCGAGAACCATGGTGAAACAAGTATAGCAAGGGACAAGGAAAAAGAGATGAATGTAATCTGAGAGAACTTGTAAAAGCAGTCAATTTGCAATGAAATCTGAAGCGTGTCCCTTGACCTTGCTTGGTTTTCAGGAAAAAAAAAATCCTCTCGATCCTCAATTAACTATAAAAAGTCTGGACTTTTCGGTAAGAGGGGGTTTTTAGTACTCCCTTTGTCCATTTTTACTTAGCCTTATACTATTTTAGGATGGCTAATAATACTTGTCCAGTTTATAAACTGAAGAGATAATTTTACACTTAGTTCCTAATTTACGTTTATTATTAATTATAATCATTTTCCTATTATATTTTTCAAGTCATAGTATTTATTATATTCAAAGGGTACTTTGATAAGTACTTTGATAAAATTATCTTATTATTTATTATTTCTTAATCCATGTACAAAGTTAACAGGGTCAAGTAAAGTTGGATGGAGGGAGTAATAATTAAATTCATTAACAGCTTGTTTGGATGGTGGTTTCCTATGGTATGGTATGGTGTGGTTCTCTTGGGAACGACGTTTGTTTTGATTGTTTCATTAATTTCGTAGTATTGCATGGTTTTGTTTCATGGTTTCAAAACCATGAAAATGCTCAGTTTTGGAAACCACCAATTTGATGGTTACCTATGGTTCTGTTAATTTTTTTCCAATTATATCCTCACTTAATTTTTGATAATCCGAATTTGCCCTTTACCCTAATTCCACCTGTAACATATAAAAAAATCCAAATGTCCTGTTTCTTTCTGTTGTAGTGAAGACCATGTTTGGTCAAGTGGAAATGGTGTTCAGATAAGGAAGGAAAATGGAGCAATAAAGCTAACGATGAAGAAGAAGATGAGAATCGCCAATCTGCACAAATTCTTGATCCACCAAGAGAATCGTCAAAACTTCCCCCAGATGAAGGCTCTGTAAGTTCCGGCGATATCGTGTTGTTTGTTCCCTAGCTAGCTGGAAACTGGAAATCCTTAGCTGCTGAATTTACTCTGATCGATCTCTTTTACCGGCGAAATCGAGTTGTATTCCCTAGATGGAAGTTCCGGCTAAAATCCTCGAACTGCTACTGCTGAACTTGCTCCGGTCGATCTCTTTTCCCAGCAAACTAGAATCTTTTAAGGGTATTTTTATAAATTTGTTGATTACGATACAATATCGCACCATTAAATCAAACAACAAAATAGTTATAAAATAATAATAAATTATACAATCTATCCAAACATTAAATTGTACCGTATCATAGGGCATCACACATTATGAATTCATGAAATCACCATCCTTAGTAGGGTAAGTCTCTTAATTCTTAATTAATGAGCTAGGCTAAAGTAGAAAAACTTGATATGCTACTTGCTAATACATATATAAGAGGTTTAGAAAATCAAATTTAATTTGTGCCAAAGTGGGTATGGTTGCCTAAAATTATAAGAACTCATTAAGGATTCTAAAATTAGGCAGGAGTTGACGTAAAGCCTCGATCTAATTTTAGAAATGTGGCGTTTTGCAGATAGTTGCCGGTAGTGTTTGGCTACTATCTATGTAAATTGTGAAAACTTTCTCCTGTATATATTAACCACAACAATTCATCTACTTAGAAGGTTTTTCCCACTAATTACGGCCCCTCATTTTAAAAAAACAGATATAAAAGAAAGAATAAAATCATGGCTACCAAACAAGCCCATAAATTGTTTCTCCACAAGATCAACTAATAAGTTAACTCATGTACTTTTTTAAAAACATAGTTAGGGTAGAATACATTCTTTCACTTTACGGTAATACTATTTCTGGTTTCTTGCATATGACATTTTTTATGATTTCACTTACATTAAAAAAATATTTTTACTTTTTGTCTATTTTAATTGCTTTTTTAGTTCTCTAGTTGGCCAAATATAACTTTTCAAAACTCATTAACTATTAAGAAAAAATAGGAAAAAAATATCATTTATGTATTGATTTTGTGAAATGATATATATTAAGACCATATATTTATAGGGACAAAGTAATAAATTTTGTATCTTCTATCTTGTGAAGATAAAACAAGAGTTTACAAGATGCTTTAGGCAAAATACCTTCCAACTTCCAACTTATTTGATAGTAAAAAGGTTGGAGGACGATAAAAATAAATTAACATTGATAAAACTACATAAGTTAGGCAACTACCGACAGTACAACTAGAAAAAAAGAGATCCCTTTTTTGGGATTGGCCATTCCCATTCTTGATTCCCCTTTTTCATTTCATGTGGTGTCTGTCATCCATTTTCTTTTCTCAGCTCCCTTCAAGATTCCTCGTCTTCTGATTCCAGGTGGATTCTTTCTTTCTTTTTTAACTTACTGTGTCAAATATTGTACTACTATTTTCTGTGTGATTGGATCTGTTTTGCTGCTGCTTTTTGCCTGTTTTTAGGTTGAGAGAATTTCATTGGTAACTACTCAGAATTTTTCTTGAAAAACATTGTAACTTTATGTTTGAATGAGATCCTTGGAGTAAATTTTGGTTAGTTCAAGTTCCACTATGCTAGGATCTTGTTTTGGAATATTACCTTAAATAGAGGTTTCTAATGTTATCTTGTGGTAGTTTCTTTTGATTTTATCCTACTTTATATTGGTATCAAGGTAGTAAAAATGGTCAAAGTTGATTATCAATCATTTGGAGACTGAGAGTTTTCACTTCATGGAAAAATCCTTTCTTTTTGATAAGAAATGGTTCATTGCGGGAAAAAGAAAAAACCCACACACA
The DNA here is from genome assembly GCA_011800125.2 of Solanum clarkiae. Lineage (NCBI taxonomy): Eukaryota > Viridiplantae > Streptophyta > Magnoliopsida > Solanales > Solanaceae > Solanum > Solanum clarkiae. The sequence continues at coordinate 37,471,654 of JAABOM020000001.1, read as the reverse complement.
ACTTCTTAAAGAGGGCGGCCCTGTAGGCTATGTGCAGGTTTGGGGGGAAGGGTCGACAATGTTGGATCTATTATGCGGAATCTTACTTTGCATTTGCATTTCTTCAAGTAGTTGTTTCCATGGCTTTAAATTGTGACGTCCTTGTCATACGGATATAACTCTTACTCTGGTACTAAAATCCAATCATCCTTCATGATAGAGAAAGCTTAAACTGAACTAAATACCACTGTGCCTTCACTAATAAACTGATGTCTAGAAAGCTTCTTCACTTATATGCAGGAATGAGTTTCTGTGGTAGTTACTTCCTTTGTTTCAATTTGTTGTCTGTTTTTGACTTGACATGGAGTTTAAGAAAGTAAAGAAGATTTTTGAATCTTGTGGTCTTAAATATGCCACGTGAAAAGTTAGTATTAAAGAGCTGCCAAAAAAGCAAAGAGACTTTCTCTTAGAAACGGACTAAAAAAAGAAAGTACGACAAACAAATTGAAATAGAGGGGGTTTCCATACTGTACTTTATGCAGAAAATACTTTCATTTCCTTCCCTCTTGGTTCCTGCTTTTGATCCTTTTATCAGCCTGTGACGTAAAGTTCAGGAGGAAGATAGTTGAAGAGGAGGGTGGTAAGTTATTTACATTATTTGGTGATGTTTACGCCTTGAAAAATAATACAGTATGTAAATCGGTTCACATTAGCTTCTTCAATACCCCAAGCTGTATTGTCTTATAACTTATTTTAGGCCTTTGGAGAGGAGCATTATGTACTACTATTATTATTCATTTCTCTTTCCTTCTGAGGCCATTCAAGTTATTGTACATGGATCTATGTAATTGGACACAAAAATAATGGTTATCTTTTTCTGCTCTATGTTAAAGTCTGGTTACATTTTCCGCTCTCAGTTTCTTTTTTGTCATTTCATTCCCATGATGTCACTGGGTTAGTTAAAGTCCATCCTCTGGTTATGATTTGCTGGCAGGTCACCGAATCTTGGTTCGTGGGTATGGATTATAGGACAGGTGCATCGTTGGATGCTTTGCATTCAGTGGATATGAATTCTGACTCTGGTGATTTTGAATGCAATATCTGCTTTGAATTAGCTCAAGATCCTATAGTGACTCTTTGTGGACACCTTTATTGTTGGCCATGTCTTTACGAATGGTTACAAGTTCATTCACATTCTCACGAGTGTCCAGTATGTAAGGCTCTCATAGAAGAGCACAAGTTGGTTCCAATATATGGACGGGGCAAAGCAAGTTCTGATCCAAGATCTCGGTTAAGACCAGGAATCAATATCCCTAAACGTCCAGTGGGGCAGAGACCTCAAACCGCTCCAGCTGTAGATATGGACTACCTCCAACCTGATCATGAATTGGATTCCATAGGGGGGCTCATGACCATGCCCTTACCGATTGCAAGGTTTGGAAACTCAACGTTATCTTCTCTTTTTGGAGCTATTCCAGCTTTGTTTAGTATTAATGTACATGGATTTCATGATGCCACTGTTTATGGCGCGACTACTGGAGTTCCATACCTCTTTTCTGGTTCATTTCACGGAGGCTATGCTCATGGTTTCCATCACTCTAACCACCTAGATGGGACAAAGTTCTTTATGAAGGTGCTTTTCTTGATCGTCGGTTTCCTCTTAATTGTCTCTCTAATTTCATAAATATATAAGTGTATATCCTATAGTTTGCTAGACCTATATAACTGTAGTAAATCAGTGCAACTTTCTTGCGCGTAGTTGTTAGGAGTTAGAATTATGTATCTACTGTTATTAATTAGCACTAGAATCTGCACCAAGTTTTTCCTCTCAAATAAAAAGATGGTGGGAATTTCTACTTCAAATAGTTGAGTAGCTAATTGACAAGAAGTTCTCTTCTTGATTCACATTTCTCTTCTGTCCATTTTGTATAAGCCCATATAGTTGTGTATGAGGTTTTTGGTAGGTAATATGTTTGGGCTTGGATTTTCAAAGTACAGTAATTCAAGTTGGGCCAGTGACAGCCCAAGGTGGAAGGTCAAAATGGATTATTTGCATCGTATGGTCTTTCCTGAGGGGCAATTTAAATTGTGGCCTCCAAAAGGTCATTTGTGCAAATTCTGGTAAATCTACGTTGCGCTTCTGGTTTTGATTAGTGGTGTAGGTTTGCAACTTCTCTCTTATAATCAACTTTACATTATTCTTTTCAATAATTATTAAGGGTAAATTATGTAACTAGACAAACATATGGTATGCATTTACATTATACCACTATAGTTTGAAAAAGATTATAATTTATAGCTATAGTTAGGGTTTTGTTACGATTTTTTCTCTCCTCTCTCTCGCCTCTCTCCTCTCTCTGCAATTTTTTGCCAGATATATAAATACATATGTATATCGGCAGCATATATATACACTTTTTTGATAGATATACATATTTAATTCGACAGATATACATATACAAATCGCCTCTTTCTCCCTCTCCCAATCTCACTTATTAGAGGTACAAATGCATATGTATATTAGTTGCACATATATAATTATTTGATGGATATACACATATAATTCACCTCTCTCCTCTATCTTTCGATCTCGCTCGTCTCTCTCCTATAATATGTGACTACAAATCATAATTTTAGCAAACTATAGTTATTTTTACCTTATTATGTTTCAAGTGTTTATTCTTTTTGAAAAATTTTCTATTATTAAAATATCAAATCGAAGATATATATATGTATGTATACATCCCACAAGTAAAGCAATATTTGAGATTTGTTGGAGTGCATTGTAATTTGCATATATTCATCCTTATACGTTAAGGTAAAGAGGGTCCTTTATTCTTGCTATATTTTAATTGGTGGCTGACTTTTTAAGGTTGGAATCAAAGCCAGTTTCAACCCTTTGCATAAACGGGAAGTTAAAATTTTAGCACTAAAGGAAGCAACATATGTTTAAACAAGACACGTGTCTTTTTCCCCTAGAGTGTAAGAATTTAAATATAGACGTGTGTAAATCAAAATGAAGTTTCCCTTAATTGGGAAGTGGTTGAAATGGTTTGATTACGCAAGAAATAAGACTTTTTTTTTCAAAGGAGTGTAAAAGCTGGTTAGTGTGTAGTCCAATGAAAGTCTTACAAATCGAACATGTCGTGTGTAGTTTAATGCAAGTTGTAGGCCTATTTTAACACGCCATGAAGTTTATGGAATCTCTCCAACAACAACATTACCCCAATGCCTCAAAAGACTCTCGCCTATTGCGGGGTAAGAGGAGATCGGATATACCAGCCTGACTTCTATGTTTAAAAACATAAAGCGACTGTTTCTGGATGACCCATGATAAGTGTCGGAAGTTGCATTGACTTACTGCTACTTCACAATTGAAAGAAGCGCAGACAGTTTAAAGAGTCATTTTGCTTTATTCCATCATACGTCAAAGCAAAAAAATAGTGAATCTTTGGCTCCATCCGAGATTGATGGAAAAGTTTATGAAATCTCTATTGAACAACAACAAAAAAAATCTCTATTGAACTTAGATTGATACTATTATAATACTTTCTACGTTTCTAAATAAGTGATATTTTTAGTTTGGACATACTTTTTGTGGAACTATTCATTCATAGTAAAGAAGAAATATTTTTATTAATTTATCCTTAATAAATATTTTGAAAAAGATATGTAATTCTTTAGTACTAGTATGTAAATGTTAGTATTTATTTAAAAATAAAGGGAGTAGTAAACATAGAGTGTGAGTAAAAATTACTGATTTTACATGAACTATGCCCTACCTTGCGCCATCATATTGTTTGTACAACACACACTATGCATTGCTTAAAGATTCCACGACAAACAACTAAGTACCACGAGTATTGTTTTAGCATATAAGTATTACACTTCTTTTCCTTTCTTTTTCTTTTTTCCTGGCTTTAAAAGAAAATATTTTATGAGAATGAAAAAGTAAAGTCCTGCTACATACTCTGGTTAAGTCGAAATCCAATTGAGACAGTTTCTCTCCGTATAATTACTTCCTCTGTTTAAAAAAAAATGACTTAATTTGACTGATTCAGAGTTTAAGTAAAAAAATATTTTTCAATCTTGTGGTCCTAAATTAAAGTTAAATGTACCAAAATATCCTTTAATCTTGTGGTCTTAAACATATGCCATGTGGAAAATTGAAACTAAAATTTTACCATAAAAAGAAAAGAGTCATTCTCTTTTAAACAGATGGAGTATAGTTTTAGATGAGACTTGCCATGTATGTCCCTAATAATTAACTAGCCAATGCTCAATAGCCAAGATAAACATACCGAATTTACTCTAAACATAAACATGTAACCAAGTAAGATTATGCATTAATTTACTCTAATACTTATTTTGTTTGGTTAAATTGTTGACCAAGTACTATAATTTGTCTTAAGTACGTGGGAGTAAGTACTAAACAATATCAAGGAAGTACCAAGTAAACATGTAGTATAAATAGTTGTAGTACACACCCTAGCCCTATATATATGTAGATAAAACTAACCAAAAACGGTTGTTACAACTTCATAACTAAACCAAATTAGTTAAACTCTCATCTCTTTGTTTATATTCTTTAATTAATCCTCTTTTAACATTCCCACATCAATGGAGCCGCTTAAATTTTCAACCAAAACTTTAGCAACACCCCATTTCAAGAATCATTTGTGTGTTCCTCAAAATTCAAGAAATTTTGTTCTTTATGACAAAAAAGGCCGTACCTTTTCATTTACTCTCACTTGTAAGCTCAAGAGTTCAAGATGGAAGAAAAAAATAAGCAAGAAAAAGAGAATTTCTTGGCCGGACGCCGGTGGAGCGCCGCCCTTTTTGGAGCTGAAGAAGGCGGAGGAAGCCACCACTAAGAATAATGCAGATGATAAAGTGTTGTTTATTAATGAGGTGCCCAAAAGTGTATTGGGCGTTCTCTCAAATTTGCCTTTGGCAATCGGTGAAATGTTTGCTGTTGCTAGCTTAATGGCCCTAGGTAATTTTCATTACATATTTTTAAATACAAAGTTTCAAGTTAGTATATTAATTTTATACGTGAACAACTTTTATATTCATTCGGTACATGATATTTTTCACATTTTTCGTTCTTGCATAATGTAGATAAGAACGTACGCGTTCAACTGAACACAACATTTTTACGCGTAGTCATTGATTCCATCTTATTTTTTGCCTGCAGGAAGTTCTATCATTGGCCAAGGCGAGGCTCCGGAATTTGTCTATCAGAATTTTCCTGAAAATCATCCTCTCTTTGGCGTTTTCTCTTGGAAATGGATCAACCTCGGCCTTGATTACATGTTCTCATCGCCTATTTTCCTGGGGACATTGGCTCTGCTAAGTGCATCATTGATGGCTTGCACATACACAACACAAACTCCACAAGTGAAGGTATCAAGAAGGTCTGCTTTTCATCTCCAATTTTAAATCTGAGGTGTCTAAAGGAGAATAAAATTAAGACTTACTGACTAAATCTGCAGGCGGCCTTTCTCGAATTCACCTGAGGCAATTCATAAGCAAGAAGATGCAGAAACTCTGCCTAAAGCATCGGTGAAAGACTCGGATATCACACTGACGGGAGCTGGATATGAGGTATATACATGTATAAAGATTTTGGTTTGCTGTAATACAGAACAGAAGTGTCGTGATTTGAAACCAGATCGATTTAACCGTGGATCCATGAGTGTCTATTTGGACACAACATCTTTCAGTTTCTTAATTTAGTTAACAATGACTTCATATTAACATTTTAGCAACTTTCGCATCTTTAGGTGTTCGTAAAAGGGCCAGCTCTACATGCACTTAAGCGGTTGGCTGATCGAATTGCTTCAATTGCGGTAAATTTAGCGCTGCTGCTAGTAATGTCAGGAGGAACTCTCGATGCAGCAGGCAGTTTAGGAGAGGATGTGACTCTTCCACAGGGTTTAAGTTCAGTTGTGGGGAATGCGCTTGCATCGTCAGGGAATCTAGCGTCTCCTTCTGATGCATTTAGCTCTGAGATTCATGTCAATCGATTCTACGTGGACTATGATGAAAGTGGAGAGGTATGCACATTCAATTTATGCGAGCTACCCTAAGGTCTCCCCTTCCACAAACTTCTGAATAACTAACTCATTTCCTGTCTTGTTCTTTTCTTTTCTTTTTTCGCCTATAATATGTATTGCAGGTTTCACAGTTCCAAACTGATATTTCTCTGCTCGACATTGATGGAAAGGAAGTACTGAGGAAAACCATAAGTACTGGAGTTAGACGACCAAACTCCAAACCTCCTGTTGAGATTGACGGATCAAAAACTGTCATTGCAGGCGCGATTGGTAATCGTGACTTGGACCTAAAGGTACATGAAAAATAAATCCTCAATTGAAGTAGCAACATCTATAGAGTTTTTTTATGTTATGTTTGCATTGGTTGTTAAGTGTGTACTATGTTTGGCCACAGACTGATTCAGAAGTACCAATTGTCTATGCTGGTTTTGGTTCTTTAATGCTTTCAACTTGCATTAGTTATTTGTTACATGCACAGGTGAAATTCTGTCCCATTTAGTCTACAAATTTAATTCAACTTCTTCTGAATTGCTTAAGAATTCTTTTGACATGTATAAATCTTTCTGATAGCTCTCCGCCTTACAAGATGGAGCAACAGAGGTGGTTCGTGGTAAGACTGACCGAGCAAAGAGCGAGTCCCCAGACACAACCGATCGCTCACCCAATCAAGTTCCTGAGTTAGTTGAATCATCTTGTACAGAGGAATCTGATAGTTTCACTGGCATCAGAATCCAAGTTGGAATTTGGAACAAGAAAGATTTTGATATGTAAGTAGCTGAAGTTAGTACATTAGATATTCAACGAAAAGATACCAGCAACATAAAAATTAGAATGTATTTGAAGTCTTTTTCTCTTGTTATGAGGGCTGATATAGGTACAGTTATTACAGGTGTACAAAATAGTATGTATTTGAAGGTAGAGTTATTACAGGTGTATAAAATAGTATGTATTTGAAGGGAAAAAAGTTTCTTGGGATAGATTTTGATTCTTTTACATTACTAAAAATGTTCTTTTTCTGTATATAGAAAGAGTTGTATAGATATACAATATACATGTAAATGGTAGTTGATCATACAGAATCATGTAAAACACATTTCAGGAACTTCTATACATAATAATAGTTTTGGAGCATAATTACTATTTGTAGTTATAATTTGCTTATTTACCATTCTTAGCTACTGTTTTGGTTTAGTTCTTGTATCAGTTCGCTAATGGCCTGTATCTGTTTGCTCTGTATCAGTGATACAACCTTCTAAAGATATTACTTGTATCAATTGTTATTAACTTGTACTCACTCGTTCTAATTTCACTTGTATTTACACATTTACAATCAAACTACAACTTCGAAAGTCATCTGTATCAATTGTTACCAGCTCATATCACTTGTATTCGTTCGCTCTGCTGTATCAATTATTATTAGTTTGTATTACATGTATTCATTCACTGTAGTTGTTGGATACATGTATCAAAAATGAATTTTTGATACTTGTATGTACGATTTATGCACTCTATTGGATGTATACATCTTTTGTCTTGATTACTTGTGGTTATGTGGTAGTGTATAAACGTATAAGCCCATAGAGTGTGTATCTTTGGGCTTGGATTTCATATTGGACTAATAGCAGCCCAGTGAACGTTCAGCAGAAAACAGCATACATTTCTCGTATGGCCTTCTATGTCACTCTTTAAATTTTGTTCCCCATCAACCAATTGTGGCTAAATGACTACTTCCCCCCCCCCCCCCCTCCCTTTTCCCCCCCCCCCCCCCTTTTTATTCCCGCAGACAAATTTATCGCTTTGGACTATTTAAATTATGGCCTCAAAGGAGGACATTTTGTGCGAATTATGGCATAAATCTTTCTTCAGCAACGTTGTTATTCTTTATGACAATTAATTATTATTATTATTATTATTATTATTATTATTATTATTATTATTATTAAATATATCAAATTAAAGATAATACAGCTAAGCTAGGATAGATATCCCAGAAGTAAAGCAATACTTGAGAATTGTTGGAGTGCATTGCATCTATTCCTTGTACGTAAAGGTAAAGAATAAGGTCCTTATTCTAGCTGTTTTCATGGCTCACTTCTTAAGGTTGGAATCTTACATTATCAACCTTATGCATAAATGGTAATTAACAATATTAGCAACTAATTGTTGAAGCATACGTATTGTTATTTGTCCCAAAGTAACATGTTTGAGATGAAGCAAATGTAAATCAAAATGAAGTTTCCTCCTTATTGGGAAGAAGTGATTGAAAATGTTTGGATTACGTAATAAGTGAAACTTTAGTTGAAACAGGAAATGAGTGTAGAAATTGGTTAGATTAAACTAAGCACATGGTCATGGAGATAGTGTGTATTATAATGCAAGTTGTAGGCCTACGGAAGCACGTCATGCATGGTTGTCTTTGTCCATTGTTGTATCATTCACTACTCTACATTTTCTAGAATTCGAGCTACAAATTAAAAAAGTATATTTTTGGGTTAGTTTACAATTTTCACTATTCTATTCAGTATAATCTCACAAGTGGAGTTTGAAGAGAATGGTGTGCACTAAACCTTAATCCTATGGTTTGAAGGTCGTTCAAAAGATCATTGACTCAAGTAAAACATATAGTAAAAGTCAAGCATGTAAGACATAAAATGATAGGAAGAAATCATGTTGAAAACGATATTTAAGAAGAGAATAAGCAGCAAACAACAAATATTCGATAATTAAAGCAAAGAAAGCAATCAATACTTGACAATCTACCAACCTTCTAACCTAATAATACGACGTCCATTTTTAATTAATGTTTTTTTCTCTGAAATCAATGAACCAAGCCTCTCATCCTTGAGCTAAGAAGGTTGTTTCCGTATCTGGTTCGATGGAATGGATATCTTGTTTCATCATCTTTAATTTTTTATGCACTCAATTTTTTTATTTGAGTTTAAGAAAAAGAGTAAAGATCAATGTACTTTGATCCAATAATAACTACATCTACATTGCGATACACTTTAGTTTCAACATAATGTTTTTAGTGAGTTAAGACTTACATTTGCTATGTATTTAACAAGATTTTGATCAAAATGTGTATATATTTTTCGATTTATTTCCTTCTTCTTGATTACAGAGAATGACACAGTTTTATATAAATATCTCAATTTTTGTGTGAATTCTTTAATTTCCTTAATAAAATAAAAAAACTATATTAAAAAATCGTAGAAATACTATAACCCGAAGAATGCAAACTGTCGAAAAGATTTATTTTTTAATTTGTAAATAACAATATGGTTGAGATTAAAATCCTTAGAGAAATGAGAGGAAGATTATGCATTAATTTACTCTTATCCTTATTTTGTTTGCTTAAAATGTTGCCCAAGCACTCTAATTAGTATAAAGTACGTAGAAGTAAGTACTAAGTAAAGACTATATAAATAGTTGTAGTACACACCCTCTCTCCCACCCCTTCTATATGTAGATAAAAAGATTTTAACTAAAAGGGTCGTTACAACTCCATAACTAAAAACCAAATTAATTAAATTTTAATCCCCTTTAAAAATTCCCACATCAATGGAGACGCTTAAATTTTCAATTAAACCCCATTTCCGTAATCATTTGTGGGTTCCTCAAAATTCAAGAATTATTGGTGTTTATAACATAAAAGGTGGCACCTTTTCATTTACTCTTGCTGGCAAGTACAAGATTTCAAAAGGGAAGAAAATTAGCAAGAAAAAGAAAATTTATTGGCCGGATTCCGGTGGAGCGCCGCCGCTCACGGAGCGGAAGAAGGCGGAGGAAGCCGCCACTAGGAATAATGGCCTTAAGCCCAAAAGGGAATTATTGGGAGGACTCCTTAATTTGCCTTTGGCAATTGGTGAGACGTTTGCTGTTGCTGGCTTAATGGCTTTAGGTAATTTTCGTTACATAGTTTTTAATACAAAGTTTCAAGTTAGTGTATTTTCTACACATGTGGAGCAGTGACGGCCCTCAGCATTTTCGTCAAGGCAGTTCATATCATGGGTGGATGATTTTTAATCTATATATTCGAAAAAAAAAATTCACGAAGGATGTTCATTTGACCACCTCGGGTGAATGTAGCTCCGCCGCTGAATTGTGGAGATATAGTATCTACTTTTGTTATATGTGAATGATATTTTTCTCATGAGAAAATAATTGCGCTCTTCTTTCTTTCATGCATGGAGTAGTGAATGTAGTTATAAAGAACATACGAGTTCAACTGAATCCAATATTTTCTTGACAATGACCACATATCTGTAAAATATTTCTAATTTTTCAACAAATTACTTGATTTTAACCCATAATCTATTAAGTGTAGTGGTAAAAACATATAGATTGAGGTGATCAAGACTTGCATGCTAATGTAAATATGAAAGACTTGGGAGTGTACAATTGTTAGTTACATACTGACGGAGTATAGATACATTCCAATGATGAGTAATTGGTTTGGCCTTTGATCTTTTGTCATTCATTATTGGGGTACTAGTAGTTCGAATAACAGTCCTACACTGAAGAACATGTGCTATAGGCACATCCATTTTATGGATTATGTTATTGGAGTTGTCTATTGATGTCAAAGAAGAAAACCGAAAGTAGGGCCGGCATTGTTTCAATGGTTGTAGCACTTGAGTATATTGATGCATTGTACTGAACATCATTTTTTCTTACTAGAATTCAACTTACTATCAGATTTCCTGTCTGCTTAAACCAACAGGAAGCCTTCATTTTACACCTCGTTATCTGTCAATACTAGTGGTCGTAGTATAGCTGTTGTAGTTTCTTGTACTTCCACTGCTTCTTTTCCTGTATTGCTTTGGACTGTTTTTCCTAGCGCGGAGGCTCTATTGGAAACAACCTCTCTATCTCTGAGGCAGGAGTAGAGGTTAGGTTTGTATCTAGACCATGTTGTGGTACTAAACTGGGTATGTTGTCGTTTTTGTAGTTGATAACGCTCAATTATTGAATGCCTCGCTTGTTCTTTCCTTTTCCAATTTCCGTATTATGTATGCCTCTCTATTTGAAGATTACGTGATGACTGCATTTTATTCTATTTTCCATTTTTAATTTGCCTGCAGGAAGCTCTATCATTAACCAAAGTGAAGGTCCAGAATTTTTCTTTCAGAATTTTCCAGAATATCATCCCCTTTTTGGCTTTTTCTCTTGGAAATGGATCGCCCTTGGCCTTGATCACATGTTCTCGTCGCCTATTTTCCTGGGGACATTAACTATGTTAGGTGTATCGTTGATGGCTTGCACATACACCACACAAACTCCACTTGTGAAGGTAGCAAGAAGGTCTGCTTTTAAGTTCAAGTTCAAGTGAAGTTTTTTCCCAAGGTCTTTAAAGGAGATTAAAACTAATCTTACTGATTAAATCTGCAGGCGGTCTTTCTCAAATTCAGCTGTGGCAACTCAGAAGCAACATGATGCAGACACTCTGCCTAGAGCATTGGTTAAAGACTCGGGTGTCACACTAACGGGAGCTGGATATGAGGTACGTACATAACAATGTCTTCGAACTGATTAGTCTATGGTTTATTTTAGTCCTTAGTGTAATATCTGAAATTGCAGAGGACACCTATAATATAATTAAAGGAGTGAATCGAGATATTTTAAGCTCTACTTGTACGACAGATGCTAGATTTCATGAATAGACAATTATCAACAAGGTGGCTGAAGCACTATCCTCTCTTTATGAAAAAATTCTCATAAGTTACTATAAGATAAAACAGTATGCCACATTTTATAGAGTGGTTTGAAATTGGATCATCTGGTTTTTCCTGTTACCCAACAACAACATAGCTAGTGTAATCCCACAAGTGAATTTTGGGAAGAGTAGGATGTATGTAGACTTTACCCTTAACTTTGTGTGTTTCTGGTCAACCCTCGGCTCAGAAGAAGATGAATCAAAGAAGAATAGAAAGGAAAATACGACAGCGTAATAGCAAGATGAACAAAAGCAAATGAATCAATGAGGAATAAGATACTACGCAAATACTAACTAATACTATTACAAAATATGGAGAGGATGGGAAGAGGCGACTACCCCCTATCTCTCCCACATGCAAGTGCTACAACACTTCACCATTTTAGGAAAAAAAAGAACTCTTCTAATGTTTGCCTGTAAACCAGAACATAGATAGATGAACACAACAGAGATTTTGGTTTGCTGTAATACAGAACAGTTGTATTATTCTAGATTTAAAATCAGATTGCTTTAATCGTGGATAAATGTTTGGCTAGTTGGAAAAAAAACATCTTTCAGTTTCTTAATTTCTTCAAAGTTACTTGATACTAACACTATGGCATCATCTGCGTCTTTAGGTATTCTTAAAAGGGCCATCTCTAGATGCACTTAAGGGATTGGCTAATCGAATTGCTCCAGTTGGAGTAAATTTGGCGCTGCTGCTTGTAATGTCAGGAGGAACTCTCGATGCAGCAGGTGGTTTAGGAGAGGATGTGACTGTTCCACAGGGTATAAATTCTATTGTGGAAGATGTATGTGCAACGTCAGGGGTTCTATCGTCTCCTTCTGATGCATTTAGTACTGAGATTCATGTCAATCGATTCTACGTGGACTATGATGAAAGTGGAGAGGTATGCACATTCAATTTACGCAAGCTAACTAACTACAGTTTCCCTTTCCACTAACTGCTGAATAATTCATTTCGTTGGTTCTATTTTTTCTGTTGTCTATAATATGTATTGCAGGTTTCACAGTTCCATACTGATATTTCTCTGTCTGACCTTCATGGAAAGGACGTAGTGAGGAAAACCATAAGTACTGGAGTTAGAGGATCAAACTCCAAACTGCCAATTGAGATTGACAGATCAAAAACTGTCATTTCAGATGTGATTTGTAGTCGTGACTTGGACCTAAAGGTACAAGAAAAATAAATCCTCTTTTGAAGAGCGACATCTATAGACTTTTCTATAAATGTTACGTTTGCATTAGTTATTAAGTGTGTACTATGTTTGGTCACAGATGGATTCAGAAGTACCAATTGTCTATGCTGGTTTTGGTTCTCTAATGCTTTCAACTTGCATTAGTTATTTGTCACATGCACAGGTGAAACTCTGTCTACAACTTTGACCTACTAAATTCAACTTCTGAATAGTTTTGACTAATGTAAATATTTTCGACAGCTCTCTGCTTTAGAAGACGGAATAAATAAGATGGTTGGTGGTAAGACTAACCGAACCAAGGGTGAATCGTCGGACATGGTCGACTGCTCGCTCGATCAAGTTCCTGAGGTAGTTGAATCATCATCTACAGAGGAATCTGATAGTTTCATTGGCATTAGAATCCAAGTTGGAATTTGGAACAAGAAAGATTTTGATATGTAAGTAGTTGAAGTTAGTACCAAAATGAGATGCACAAGTCAAAAAATTGATCACAAAATCTTGATTTCATAAAGACCTGTGTTTCAAATTTACTTTATTGTCAGGGTAGGACAAGTTATGGATCAAATTATTGACTTTGTAATGTAATTATTTATGCCTTTCTCTTGTTTAGGGGCTGATAGATATAGTGGTATTACAGGTGTACAAATTAGAATGTATTTGATAAGGTTCTTGGGATAGATTTTGACCTTTTTACATCTTTAAAATAATGGGGTCCTTTAAATATTAAAAGAAAAAGACAAATTGTATTTGCCTACAAATTGATCAAGAAAGGGAGGTGCAATTTGCAGCACCACCTTTTTTCTTTGATTGGCCAAGAGAAAAAGGTGGTCATCAACAAATTCCTATAAATAGAGAGCCTCAGCTCTCTTGTTTGATACACTAACAAATACAGAGAGTTAAGAAAAATACATTGATTATTTTTTTGAGGTATATCATACACTGTTTAATAAAAATAGTTTGTGAGAAAACATAGAGTGTGAGCGATATTTTAATAAGGTAAAAAATCAAAAGAGAGTATTTCTTTTGTGTGTAGAAGTCTTTTAGGAGAGAGAGTATTTCTTTTGTGTGTAGAAGTCTTTTAGGAGTATTGTACTCGTGCCTATACGGTGTAAAATTCTTCAATATAGTAATATCAGTTGCTTCCCCTTATTTAAAGGGGTTTCCACGTAAAGTATTTGATGTAATTATTTTCTCATTTTTCATATTATTATGCTATATTTATTTTGTGTTAGTCCATATTTTTTCCTAACATAAAATTGTTCTGTTTCTGTTTATAGCTAGAAAGAATTGTATCTACATGTAAATGATAGTTGTTCATACAAAACAGTGTAGAAAAAACAATTTAACCTGTTGCGGTAGGTAAGCTGTCTTATGTTTCCCATTGATTGATTCCATTTTTTATTTGTGGTTATGTGGTAACCTATGCATTGTCAGATATAGCTTAATGCTACCAGCAGGGCGGAGCGAGAGTGTCGGTCATAGGTTCAGTTGAATCTAATAACTTTGGTTCGAATTCCATATCTTGTCTTGAAAATTTATTGAATGTGTACACATGATTAATTTAAAATTGGTGACTAAAAAAAATAAGAATCTAGAAGTCAGAAATGTTCAAATCTTGGTGATTATCAGGTTCATCTGAATTCAGTATTTTCAAGACGAAAAAATTATTTTATTCGTGGAAACATCATTTTCCTCGTATAGTGTACTTTTCAAGTGACAATATAATTATTGAGGGTTGTGTTGGTGGGGTTTTGTTATTTTTAGTCAATAGAGTTTGGTGTGGCTTGTTTTTTTTGTCCCAAGAAGTAAAGAAATTTAACACAAATTTGTTTCGTGGAGCTACCTTTGACGACCACAGGTTTGCTAAATACCAAACCTGAACATTTCCTATCTACCTGTGTGGCTGAGCTTTGACCATTTAATGATCGGTTATTTCTTTTGCTTTCTTTTATACATACATTTAGTAAGGGAAGAAATGTGATTTACAAACACCCCGAAGGAATATGTGGGGATATGATTCAACCATGTCTTATCAAAGCACTTGAAGATGAGCTTTTGGAATGGAGAAACCTCTATTTAATAAATCTTGTGTGATGAGAATTTGAAATAATCGAGCCAATAATTATAATAATATGAGAAAAAGCCTCGAACACGAATTGGATGAATTATTCATCGTTTTGGTTACATTGGACAGATTTTTCGTAAGAGTACACAATTTGAACTCTGTAACATGGTATTTTGATTTGCATCATCATTACTATTGAATTGTCATGCTGATGAAGAGTTTGGTCCAACAGTTATTAAAGAGAATGAAAATCTTAAATATTAGAATTCAAGTCCTAATGTAGATAAAAGAAAAATGCAAGATCATTCTTTTTGTCATATACAATATAGCCTTGTTATAATGGTAGTCGCTGTCTAGAAATTTCACGTATTGCTATAGTAAGATGATGTTATATATGTGTTCTTATATTTGACATTTAGATCCCATTTAGTTTTATAACCACAAACAAAAATACGTAAAAAAATTAGTTAATAGTTTTGTGTACGAAGAAGAAGGGGTTTATTTGTTAACTAATTAAATCAAAAAAATAAAGAATATGAATGTAAAAAATAAATATTAGTAGTCTTTTCTCATGAATTTATGACCATAATTGATAAGCACTATTTGAATGTAATGTTTTCTTTTTAGATATTCATACTTGAAATTTAGTATATGCATGACATAATAATGATCGTCATAAGTACTCTAGTATTTTATTTTTATACATAATATATCTCATATATATCATTGCACGATAGTTAAGGAGATCACTCATCTCATTAACGATTAATGTGAGGCATTTTCATTCTTCAACCGCCCCATCTCATATCCAGAGCTACAAATCTAGAGTGTGGACAATTTTATTTAAGCGCCTAACATTAGATTAGATGTATCATGTTCTAATACTATGTAAAAAAATAAATTCAATCCAAAATATTTATCATTAATGGCCCATGAATTTTTTGAACTAGAAGGATAAATTAAAATGGGACAGGAAATTCCAAAAAGTTATTCAAGGAGACAACCAACTTCCTCGAATAACATCTTTTATTGACTTTGTTGCCATACTATTTATATGGAAGAGAAAATGACAAATCGAACTTTTTCGTACGTGACCAAAAAAGTAGTTGTTGCAATGACTGGGTTTTTGGTCACGTAAATTGGTTTAGTAATTAATATATGAGTACTACGTAAGAAAGCAATAATGATAATTTCAAAATTAAGTGGTTGGTAAGACGAACATGTGTATTGTTAATTTTTGCTGTCCAATTACAACGAGAAGGATATCATAACATAATCAAATATAAAATATTATAAGCATATGAGAGAGTCAAAAGCATTATAGAGTTTGGTAAGAGTTGAACTTCTACAAAGATTTCACTTCCAAGTACAATTTGCATGACACCAACTACTTACATTTTACATCATTCAAATTAAACGTGTGTTTCAACATAAATAGTATTTACTTCGTCTTAATTTTTGTGACGCTTTCAGATTTTGAGATTTAAATAAGTTTATTTTTTATCATAAATTTTTCATATATTTTTTGAATAGTTTGAATTGTCAATTATTGCGACTTATAATACTTTCTATGTGATTTACAAATATAAATAAATTTTATTTTAAAAAATTTAAAGATTTCAATGTAAATTCTCAATCAGCTTAGACTGTTTGCACTCAATGTTACATAAATTGAGACCAGAGTAAATACTAATTTTAAGGATGAAAAGGTTGGAAATTAGAAATATTTAGACCAGATAAGTAATTCACTGCAATTCAGAAGTCTATATAATTAAAGAATGAGTGTGTTTATGGGCAATTAAAATATAGATAGGGTCGATAACGAAACAAAACTCCCTTTGGAGAACAACACTTAAGGCCAAAAATTCTAGATTATATACCTTTTTTATCCATCATACATATGGTTTGTTCTAGTTGTACCTTTTTCTTTAAATTGAAAATAATATAAAGAATCATATTCAATTGTCGTTCATAATAGTCAAAATATTGATAGATCAACGAACGAGTATTACAATATTATCAAGAATATTCATTAGCTATATATGCCTTTTAATAATTAAGGCATCCAGTTGTATGCTTACAAATTTTATTATCCAATTTGATTTGAATACAATTATTTATACATGTATATATGTTATATGTCTACGTTAATAGAAGGATGGAGAAATGATAACAGAAATGAGAACAAAGTAGGTAAGTTGTATTGTAAGTCAACTATGCCTTTCACCAAATTTTTTCAAAATATATTTTCCCGTCATGCATGATCAAATAATAAATATTTGCTCATTTTTTCAACCAATCAGTTCCTAATTTCAGGGACAATTAACGCCCCACCATATCATTTTTTATAATAATAACGAAAAAAGGTTAAAAATATCTCTCAACTATTTGAAATGAAGTATAAATACCCCTTCGTTACGTTTTGGCTCAAAAATACTGATTTGTTAAATTTCTAGCTCAAAAATACCCTCATCCTAACAGAAATGAAAAAGGACAAAAATACCCCTAAACTATTAGAAATGGAGCAAAAATACCTTTCGTTAGATTTCCAGCTAAAATACCCCTCCGTTAAATTTCTAGCTCAAAAATACACCTCGTCCTAACAAAAATGGAAAAGGACAAAAATATTCCCGAACTATTAGAAATGGAGCAAAAATATCCTTCATTAGTTTTCGGCTAAAAATACCACTCCGTTAATGGAAGGATATTTTTGAGCCAAAAATATAATGGTGGAGTATTGTGAATCAAAACGTAACGAAGGGGCATATCTGCTTTATTTCAAATAGTTCAGGGTATTCTTGACGATTTTTCCTAATAATAATAATAAGGCTTAATATATAGTCATTCCTCTAAATTTGTCATCATATTTTGACACTCAAACTAAATCATGTTCCAATTCAACAAGACTCAACTAGTGTTACTATTAGGAACCTTTGGGTCAAATTCGGGAAATACTTGTCAGCACAATTTTCCTTTGTTTATTAGATGATTAAGTTATTCGCATATTTATTAAGGTGAAATTAAGCCTAATATAATTTAAATATATGGCACTTCTACTTTTTGAACCGTGATTTATCAACACCTATATTGTTTAAAAAGGTTGACACTACAAAAGATAAAAATTAAAAAATGGCTTTCACATACTGTAATGTTCCCCAGTAAAAACACTGTACCGATTGAGAATTTGTTGATAAACCCTTTAATTTCGCCCGAGTTTTCTTCTCCATTCGTTATAATTACTGTCACAAAAAAAATTGATTTTTTTCACTGTGGTCAAAGTAATTATTCATTTTTTAGAAAACAATTTACTTGAAGTGAATCATTTTCCACACAACAGTGAAAAAAGAAAAGGTCAGTCTTTCCTTCTGTGAGACTATTATTTGTATGCACGTAGGCTGTAGCTATCACTTTTATATAATATAGTTGGATTTAACTAACAAGAAAGCATGTAATTGTAATTGGAAAAAAAAAACAAAGGAAACGGGGGCATTTGTTACAATGGCTGTAGGGCCATCGGGGAATTTTGAAATGGAAAGGAGGTTTGATGGTGATGATTGTGATGATGCTAAGAAGATGAGCAAAAAGAGTTTGAATGAATCCAAGAAATTGTGGGAAATAGCTGCTCCTGCAATTATCACCGCGGTTTCTCAGTTCTCCATTGGATTTGTCAGCATAGCATTCGTCGGGCATCTTGGTTCTTTAGAGCTAGCAGCCGTCTCTGTTGTTCAGAATGTTGTCGAAGGTTTTGTTTATGGAATTATGGTACGTAACTGCAATGTGTTTGCTAAATTCTGCTACCATAAGCTTAAGCTGTCAGAGTAAACGTACTTTTAATTACTTAATTATGTCTTTGACCTGTTCTTGGATATGGATTGAATGTTTCATTTGTTCTTTGTGTGTGTTAAAATGTGTTTGTATTAGTTAGGGATGGGAAGTGCCCTTGAGACACTTTGTGGACAAGCTGTTGGAGCAGGACAATTTGATATGCTTGGTGTAAATCTGCAAAGATCATGTGTGATTACCCTAGCGACTGCGCTGTTTTTGACACCTTTTTATGTATTCACATCACCAATACTGAAGCTCCTACATCAGGACAAGGATATCTCAGAAGAAGCAGGGAAGTACGCGATTTGGGTGATTCCTCAACTCTATGCTTACGCGTTGAACTTTCCCGTTCAGAAGTTCCTACAAGCTCAAAGCAAAATATGGGTTATGACAGTTATCAATATTGTCGTATTGGTATTTCATATTCTATTGAATTGGGTGCTGGTGACAAAACTCGGGCATGGCCTTCTTGGTGCTGCCATGGCAGGGAATGTCTCGTGGTGGCTCGTGGTTTTAGCACAGATTTTCTATGTTATCTCTGGTTTTTTCCCTGAATCATGGACCGGTTTTACCATGTTAGCTTTCAAATCTCTCTGGGGTTTTGTTAAATTGTCACTTGCATCAGCTGTCATGTTATGGTAAGTTCTAGTGACACAAATACTTTTTTATTGCTGAGTTGATGGTTAAAAACACATCCAAACTATCTTTTTTTCGCGAATTTTGCACCCAACTATCAATTGTTCTTTTTTCTTTTTCTACCTAAATTATCATCAACTATGTAATAAAACACATCTCATGTATCAATGGCTCTTGAAGTATCACTTGTTCCCTTTTCCTACCAGAAAGATACTTCCTTTACCTACCTAAAATGGAACTACTAATAGATGAGATGGGAAACGGTGAAAACGATAGTTTAGGTGCGTTTAACTTTTTCTTTATGATGATTCGATGATATATTTGACTTGTGAAACATTGGCAGCCTGGAGCTTTGGTATTTTACTGTGGTGATCCTTATGGTTGGATGGTTAAAGAATCCAAAAATTGCAGTAGATGCTATATCAACCAGGTTGGTAGCACGCTTAACCAAACCCTCTAGTAATCTTTTGAACTTTGATAGAATTTGATTAGTGTTTCTAGGGTCACCTTCTTTTTATTCTTACTCTTTTTTCTCATGTTTATCGCAGCTTGGCGTTGCAACTTTGGGTACTGATGATCACTCTGGGTTTCAATGCTGCAATCAGGTTAACAAAAGTTCCATTTTTGTGCTATATATTTTACTTCAAGTATTCCTCTTAACCATCAACTTTGGGTACTGATAATTTTCGTGCCGTGATGCAGTGTTCGTGTTTCCAATGAACTAGGAGCTGGTCGTCCAAAAGCTGCAAAGTTCTCCATATTGATTGCTGTTATTACATCAACTCTAGTCGGAGTTGTATTTACAGTTGCTGTAATTGCTACTAAGAACTATTACCCGAAATTATTTTCTGATAAACCGGAAGTCATACATGAGACATCCAATTTGGCCTACTTCTTGGCTGCTACTATCTTCCTAATGAGTATCCAACCTATACTTCATGGTAATCAAGTCTTCCTAAATGCTGAAAAAAATTGTCTTAGTGCTAAGTTATTTGAACTAACATTTTGAGTATTTCTTGTGCAAGTGCAGGGGTAGCAGTTGGAGCTGGATGGCAATATTCAGTTGCGATTATAAACATTGTTTGCTACTATATAGTTGGCCTTCCCTTAGGTGCTTGCCTTGGTTACATTGCCAACATTGGTGTTAAGGGAATTTGGACAGGAATGCTTGTTGGTACCCTGCTTCAAACAATAGTTTTGACGTTCAAAATGTGGAAAGCTAATTGGCGAAAAGAGGTAATTGGTGCATTTGAAAGCTTACAAATCTGAAATTTGATCATTAATTAGGCATTTTGGTCCTGAAATATGAGACTGTAAAGTGCTTTGTTTAAAGTTTGTTACTCAGGTCTTCATATTGCATTACTTATGAGTAACATAATGAATGTACACTTTATCTGGTGCAGGCAATTCATGCTGAAGAGCGCGTCAGAACATATGGAGATCAGCCTTCTCAAGAAGAGATTGAGCACATTGGTTCGTGTAGTACCTCACGTATGCAATAAACACAGGCCATTTATAAAGTAGAGCGTAGAAGAATTGGATGGTATACAGTTTAGTGAAAAATTTTGCATTAGATTTCTTCAGGACTGCAACAAAATTTGGTCACAATGGACCTGATTGCAAGTCTTATATTTTCGTACTTATACAATCTGGTGTTCACCAAATATGATGAGTGCTGCAATGGCTGGAAATTCTAACCAGGAAGATGTAAAGAATTGTAGTCTGTTATTTTCTGAATAAATAGTGTTGCTGCCAATCTTGGACCAAGTCTACAACAACAGCAGACCTAGTGGAATCTCATAAGTGGGGTCTGGAGAGGGTAAAATATACGCAGAACTTACCACTACCTCACAGCTGTTTCCCAAAATAAAGAAATACTTTTGAATTTTGTGATTGTAATTAAAGATGTATGTAGTCATTTAAGTTGAAACAAAAAAGACTTACTAAATATAAAAAGATGCATTCTTTTCACAACAGACCAAAAAAAAAAAAGTAAACTCTTGAATTGGGACGAAAGGAGTACTAACTAATTTAGTTTTTATGAAGACAGATTTGAGAAATTACTTATAAATTTACTGCAGTAGACTAAACTAGCTAGAAACGTACAACACAACTCTGATCTTAAGAATAACTTCGACATCCACATTATTCCTCTATGAATTCATTGTGTTCTTGATGAACTAGAGAAAATATTATCTCACTTTTTAAAAAAAATTAATAAATAGAGGACCGCCAAAGAGCATAGGCGAATTCAGAATCTAAAGTCAGTGGATTTTGGATGTCTGCGATTATATTGTACGTATATATTTAAATTATTTGGCATATATACATAGTTCTAGCCAAAAGACCACTGACTTTTGTATGCTACAACAGAAGTGACATTGAAGTGTTGCAAGAGCATCAGAAAATCGACGCAAAGCCTATGAAATTATGGAAAAAAGTGTGGATGACTGAATTCAAGAAATGGATGGCTGAATTCAAGAAATAGAAGTGTGTCACATAGCAGGACCAACTACTATAACTTCAGTTTCTGTATTCTCTTTGTGTTAAAATTATAAAGTGTAACTTTTGAAAAATTATAGAATAGTGTAGAATATTATAGATAAAAGTTAGGAGATAT
>JAABOM020000001.1:37415804-37449455 GCA_011800125.2 Solanum clarkiae | reverse complement strand
AGCTATATTTTCTTCTTCGTTCTTCTTCAATTGTGGTTGTGAGTCTTGGGCTAGTGAAGCAAAATTCACTACTCTAATAAAGCAATTTCCGAAATTTGAGAAGTTATTTTTCTTCACACTTTGGACTGTATCACTGCTGCCTTTGCTGGTCAGCTTGGAAATGTTGAGCTTGCTACAGTATCCGAATAACGGTACGTTCTTCGAAGTCTTTTAATAGTGTTCAAGCTGAAAATATTGAATTCAGTTGAACTAACAGAACTTGCCTTAGATACACCTCTGCTTACTTATATATGATTGTTAATTTCAACTCCTGCCTAATTGACTCATTTCGTGTTAAATTCTTGTATATTAGTTAGGATTAGGAAGTTCCCTCGAGACACTTCGTGGTCAAGCAGTTGAAGTGGTGTTTACTTGCAGAGATCACGGATTATCAGTGTAGTGGCAGGATTGCTATTGACACCGACCTATGTGTTTGCCTCTCAAGTACTGAAACTTACATCAAATTCCAAAAATATCTGATTTATCTAGTAAATATACAATTTGGATAATTCCTGAAATATTTGCAAGTGCACTCAGATGGACCCAAAGATTCACTATTTTTTGGCTTTTGGGTATGATGAATAAAGCAAAATGGCTCTTTAAACTGTCTGCGCTTCTTTCAATTGTGAAGTAGCAGTTAGTCAATGCAACTTTCGACGCTCATCATGACAGTCGCGCTATGTTTTTAAACATAGAGCTCAGGCTGCGTACATCCGACCCCCTTACTCCGCAATGAGCGGGAGCCTTTGAGGCATTGGGGTAATGTTGTTGTTGTTGTTACACTGGAGTATCCCACAGAGAAGTTTCTTCAAGCTCAGATCAAAGTTTGGTTCATGGCTTTTACTTCATTGTTGACATTAGCAAATCATGTGTTTTTGAATTGGATTCTTGTTGCAAAGTTGATGGGCCTTGTTGGTGCTGCAATAGCTGGGAATACATCTTCTTGGATTTGGCTGTGGCTAAGATTATTTACATTACTTGTGGTTGGTTACCTGAGGCATGGAGTGGTTTTTCATATTTGGCTTTTAAGTCATTAACCAAATTCTTGAAGCTCTCATTTCCTCAGCAGTAATGTTATGGTAACTGGTGAATAACTACTAATGTCGATGTTTCTCTGACTCTCAAAAATGCTGTTGTATCCCATGTTGAATCCTTCAAATATGCACTACTTTTGAAGGATTTAGCACAAATCCTCTTGTATAGTGTTCTTTCGTCATCTACTTTCCAAGTGACAATTTAATTAATGAGGGTTGTGTTGGTGGGGTTTTGTTTATTCTTGGTCAACAGAGTTTGGTGTGGCTTGCTTTTAGTCACAAGAAGTAAAGAAATTGAACACAAATTTGTTTCGTGGAGCTAGCTTTGACAACCAGGTTTGCTAAATACCAAACATGAACATTTCCTATTTACCTGCATGGCTGAGCTTTCACCATTTAATGATCAGTCATTTATTTTATACATACATGATACATTTTGTGAGCTACAAACGCCACCAAGGAATATGTGGGGATATCATTCAACCATGTTTTATCAGAACGCTTGAATTTTGAGCTTTTGGGATGGAGAAATCTCTAATAGAAAGTGATTTTTGTTTGATAAATCTTCTATGATGCAAATTTCAATTAATCGAAGCAATATAATAATTTTTTTTAGAAAAAGGAAAAATATATTATGTAGACATAATGCGAAATTATTTATCTTTAATTGACCAAATCCAAACTATTTACTCTTAAAGGACTCATGTCTCAAATTATTTACCTTCTTACGTCACTTTCCTCTTTTCATTTTGCCAATGATGTCATGGTGATGTCAACACGATGTCAATATGAATACTATGAAATAATCCTTCGTGATACTTTGGCGGTATATATATATCATACCGCTATCATATAGAAGGAGTTCAATCATCTGGGATACTCTAGCAGTATATTGATACTTAATTGATAATATATATGATTATGTTTTCTTTTTTAAGAAATAATTAAAAAATTATTAAACTTTAAGTTAGTAGAAAATATATTTGTTGTGATACTCCGTCAGTATATTTATATCATGTCAATATCTTATAGACTAGAAAATTAGTAAAGTTACAAAATTATCTACTAAACTCTAAATTAGTAGAAAATATATTCTTGAAAAACTCCGTCGGTATATTGATACCCTATTGGTATCGTATAATTTTGAGCTCTTTTTAAATAAATAAAATAATTAAAAAAAATTATTAAAGTTACAAACTCATTTATTAAATTCTAAATTATTAAAAAATATATTTTTTATAATACTCTATCAAGATATTGAAACCATATCGATATCATATCGGACGATTTGTCCTATCTTTTTTTGGTACATTGGACAGATTTTCGTGAGGGTACATTTGAACTCTGTAACATGGTATTTTTGATTTGCAACATCATTACCATTGAATTGCCACTATAATTAAGAGTGTGGTCTACCAATTAATAAAAAGAATGTAAATCTTAAATATTAGGACTTAAATTTTAATGCAGAGAAAAACACTAATCATTCTTTTTGCTGCATTACAATATAACCTTGTTATAATGGTAACCGTTGTCTAGAAATTTCACGTGATGCTATAGTAAGGTAATGTGATATATGTATATTGATATTTAATGTTTAGATCTCATTTAATTTTATAGCAACAAACAAAGGTGCGTAAAGAATAGTTTAATAATTTCGTGTACGAGAAGAAGGGGTTTATTTGTTAACTAATTAAATATTAAAAAAAAGTATAAATGTAAAAAAAAGAAATTTTAGTAGTATTTTTTCGTGAACTTATGACCATAATTGATAAATACTATTTGAATGTAATGTTTTTCTTTTAGATATCCATACTTAAAATTTACTTTTAGATATTCATTCTTGAAATTTAGTATATGTATGACATTAATCACGATGGTCATAAATATTTTAATATTTAATTTTTTAACATAATATATTTCGTATATATAATTGTACGATATTTGAGCATGTTTATTAAGGAGACCACTCACCTCATTAATCATTAATGTGAGAAATTTTTATTATTCAATCACCCCATCTCATGTCTAGGGTGACAAATTCAGAGCATGAGCAATTTTATTTGAATGTCTAGTATTAAATGAGATGAATTTTGTTCTAATACTATGTTAAAAAAATTACAATACATTTTCCTTCCATACTAAGTTTATAGTTAAAACCAATTTTTTTAAAAAAAAAATCTATTAACTAATAATTACGTTTGAATAAATTTTTAGAACTAAAATGATAATTAAAATAGGAGTGAGAAAATAGTAAAAAAAAAGTTATTTGGGAGAGACGGGGACACCGTCTTCCCCTAATAATTTGCTTATTGACTTTTCGGCCATGCTATTTATGTGAAAGAGAAAATGACAAGACATTTGATTGAATTAGTCCGTACGTGACCAAAAAAGTTGTTGCAATGACTTGGTAAGTGGAAAAGTTTAGGAGAAAATTATTTATGGATTCAAATTAAATTATTTATTTATAATATTTATGGTTAAATTATTTATTTTTTATTTTGTTCATGACGTCATCAGCATGATGACAACATGAATATTATGAAATAATTATCTGTGATACTCCAGTGCTATATACATACAATACTAATATCATATAGAATAAATTCAATTCTCTGTGATACACTGGTGGTATATTGATAAGAAACAATTAAGAAAAATTATTAAACTCTAAATTAGTAGAAAATTAACAATACACATCTTCGTCTTACCAACCCCTTAATTTTGAAATTATCATTATTGTTTTCATACGTGGTACTCATTTAAACCAATAACATGACCAATTACCACTGCCCAAATTTTGGAAAAATTACACAAAATAGATCTAATACTGAAATTATTTGTCCTTAATTGACTTAATCCAAATTATTTAACCTTAATGGACCCATGATCCAAATTATTGACCTTCTTACTCAATTTCCTCTTTTTATTTCACTCATGGCATCATGTTGATGTCAACATTATGTCAACATGATTACATGAATATGATAAAATAATTCTTGTGATACTACGGTGGTGTATGTATAGCATATTGGTATCATATAGAATGAGTTTAATCCTCTGTGATACCCTATTGATATATTATTCAAGGTGGCGTTGACGTCAGCATAATGTCAACACGAGAATTTTAATACTGGGGGCATAAATATAAAGGGGTATACAGATGTAAATAATTTATTTCAAAGGGGATATATGGTTACAATTTTATTATCCGATTTGATTTGAATACAATTATTTATACAACAACAACATTACCCCAGTACCTCAAAGGCTCCCGCCCATTGCGGGGTAAGGGGAGGTCGGATGTACGCAGCCTGACCCCTATGTTTAAAAATATAGCGCGACTGTTTCCGGAAATACAATTATTTATACATGTATATATATATATGTTATATGTCTATGTTAATAGTACTACTATTTTTTTTTATTTTTTTTTTGCTTATATATGAAAATAGAAGGATGGTGAAATGATAACAGAAATACGAACCAAAAAGGTGACTTGAATCGTAAGGCAACAATTCCTTTCACCAAAGCTTTTCAAAATTATTCTTCCGTCATGCATGATCAAATAATTAAGTTAATGTTTAGTCATTTTTCAAACCAATCAGTTTCTAATTTCATGGATAATTAACACCACACCTTATCATTATTGATAATAATAAGGATTAATCTGTAGTCATCTCTTTAAATTTGTTAGAATATTCTGATACTCAAATTAAATTATGTTTCATTCAACATGACTCTATTTTAATTAGAAACCTTCTGTACAAATTTTAAAAGAACTTTTTAAGTATAATTTTCATTCGTCTATTAAATTATTAAGTTGATCGCATAAAATATTACCGTCATCAACCTCCTTACAATTTACTAAGGTGAAATTAAGCCTGTCATTCTTTCTAGTCTATTATAGTGACTTTTTATTTGTATGCACGTAGGCGGTAGCTATCAACTTTTATGCAATAAAGTTGAATTTAAATAACAAGAAAGCATGTAATTGTAATTGGAAAAAAAAAACAGAGGAAGGAAACAGGGGATTTTGTTACAATGGCAATAGAACCATCAGGAAATTTTGAAGTGGAAAGGAGATTTGATGGTGATGATCATGATGATGCTAAGAAGATGAGCAAAAAGAGCTTGAATGAATCAAAGAAGTTATGGGAAATAGCTGCTCCTGTAATTATCACCGCGGTTTCTCAGTTCTCCATTGGAATTGTCACCATTGCATTCGTCGGGCATCTTGGTGCTTTAGAGCTAGCAGCCGTCTCTGTAGTTCAGAATGTTCTTCAAGGTTTTGTTTATGGAATTATGGTATGTAACTGCAATGTGTTTGCTAAATTGTGCAACCATAAGCTTAAGCTCTCAGGGAGCGAACATACTTTTAATTACTTAATTATGTCTTCGACATGTTCTTGGATATGGATTGAATTATTTTTTTTGTGTGTGTGTTAAAATGTGTTTGTATCAGTTAGGGATGGGAAGTGCCCTTGAGACACTTTGTGGACAAGCTGTTGGAGCAGGACAATTTGATATGCTTGGCGTAACTCTACAAAGATCATGTGTGATTACGCTAGTGACAGCGTTGTGTTTGACACCTTTTTATATATTCACATCACCAATACTGAAGTTCCTACGTCAGGACAAGGATATCTCAGAAGAAGCAGGGAAGTACGCGGTTTGGGCGATTCCTCAACTCTATGCTTACGCGTGGAACTTTCCTGTACAAAAGTTCCTACAAGCTCAAAGCAAAATATGGGTTATGACAGTAATCAATATTGTCGTGTTAGTATTTCATCTTCTATTGAATTGGGTGCTGGTGAGAAAACTCGGGCATGGCCTTCTTGGTGCTGCCATGGCAGGGAATGTCTCATGGTGGCTCGTGGTTTTAGCACAGATTTTCTATGTTATCTCTGGTTTTTTCCCTGAATCATGGACCGGTTTTACCATGTTAGCTTTCAAATCTCTCTGGGGTTTTGTTAAATTGTCACTTGCATCAGCTGTCATGTTATGGTAAGTTCTAGTGATACGAGTACATTTTTAATGGTCAAAAACACATTTGAGCTATTACTTTTTTGCGAGTTAGTTATTACCGTATTCTACTTGAACTATCATCGTCTATGTAATAAAACACATCTCAAGTATCAGTTGTTCGCTTTTCCTACCTAAAAGAAAGTGATAATTCAAATAGGAAAATTGAACAACTGATAGTTGAGGCGGGAAACTTACAAAAAACGATGGTTTAGGTGCATTTTTAACCTTTTCTTTACGGTGATTCGATGATTTATTTGACTTGTGAAACATTGGCAGCCTGGAGCTTTGGTATTTTACTGTGGTGATCCTTATGGTTGGCTGGTTAAAGAATCCAGAAATTGCAGTAGATGCTATATCAACCAGGTTGGTAGCGTGCTTAATCAAATCCTCTAGTAATCTTTTGAAGTTTAATAGAATTTGATAGTTTTTTCTAGGCTCGCCTTTTTGTTATTCTTACTCTCTTTTGTCATGTTTATTGCAGCTTGTCGTTGCAACTTTGGGTACTGATGATCACTCTGGGTTTCAATGCGGCAATCAGGTCAACAAAATTTCCATTTTTATGCTATATACTTTACTTTCAAGCATTCCTCTTAACCTTGGTCTATAAATTTTTGTGTCATGATGCAGTGTTCGCGTTTCCAATGAACTAGGAGCTGGTCGTCCCAAAGCTGCAAAGTTCTCCATACTGATTGCTCTTATTACATCAACTCTAGTCGGAGTTGTATTTACAGTTGCTGTAATTGCTGCTAAGAACTATTACCCGAGACTATTTTCTGATAAACCGGAAGTCATACATGAGACATCCAATTTGGCCTACTTCTTGGCTGCTACAATCTTCCTAATGAGCATCCAACCGGTACTTCATGGTAATCAAAAGTCCTCCCAAAGGTTTTCAAAAAAAAAAGACGTTAAAAATTTGTCCTAGTGCTAAGTTATTTGAACGAACGTTTTGAGTGTTTCTTGTACAAGTGCAGGGGTAGCAGTTGGAGCTGGATGGCAATATTCAGTTGCTATTATAAACACTGTTTGCTACTATTTTGTTGGCCTTCCATTGGGTGCCTGCCTTGGTTACGTTGCCAAAATTGGTGTTAAGGGAATTTGGACAGGAATGCTCGCTGGTACGCTGGTTCAAACATTAGTTTTGATGTTCAAACTATGGAAAGCTAATTGGCGAAAAGAGGTAATTAGTGCATTTGAAAGCTGACAAATCTAAAATTTGATCATTCATTAGGCATTTTGGTCCTGGAATATGTGACCATGTAAAGTGCTTTGTTTAGAGTTTGTTACTCAGGTCTTCTTACTGCATTACTTATGAGTAACATAAGAATGTACACTTTATCTGGTGCAGGCAATTCATGCTGAAGAGCGCGTCAGAACATATGGAAATCAGCCTTCTCAAGATGAGATTGAGAATACTGGTTCGCACAGTACAAGTCCATTTATAAAGTAGAGCATACAAGAATTGGATAGGCATATAGTTTTGTGAAAAAATTTGCATTAGATTTGTCCGCGACTGCAACAAAAATTTGGTCACGATGAACCTGATTGCACGTCTTATATTTTCGAAATTATAATATATGGTGTTTATCAAATAATTGCTGCAATGACTGGAAACTCTAACCAGGACGATGTAAAAAATGTACTATGTTATTTTCTAAATATATTGTGTTGTTGCTAATCTTGGAGCAAGTCTCTTGAACAATATTCTCTTAGGATTTACGACCAATTTCTTGTCTTTTTTTTTTTTTAACTTTCTTGTTCTCACTTTTATCATAAAAAATATCCCAGATATCATTTTTAACTCCCTCGAGATACAAAATAAGATCACATCTTTAATCGTAAATAATTATGTCGAAATTTATGTGTTGTCTTTTCGTCTATAAAAGCTGCAATCATAATACACTATAAGAATAAATCAATTCATAAAATTTTTTAAATCAACCATGAAACCACAATTTCCTTTTCATTGATCATAAATCAAATCTGAGAATTATCCAATCCCAACATCTATCAACTCCAGATGCTTCTCCATCTCCCATTTTCTTTTATTGGCTTTGTTCAACAATAGTTGTTAACTGTTGACTTGACACAAGGATTAAGAAGTACTAAATAATAGGAATAACAATAACAACAACATTAATAAATCATCTTTTGAATATAATGAATATAATGCCTTGAAAAATATAATTAGAAAATGACTATAACTAATGATAAGGATAAATTAAAAACTAAGTATAAAATAATCTCTTAATTTCATAATGTGAAGAAATATTATTGGACATTTATTTTTAATACAGAGGATAAGTAAAAATAGACGAAAAGAATAGTTCTTCCAACTTTTTTTAAGAGAAAAAAGGGGAGGAAAAGAAAGAAAATGAGAAGGAAGGCTAAATTAAAAGAATCTGCTCAACACACACAAAATTCCTTTTGACACATGCATTCACTAAATTAACCTACATTTAATTACTTAATTGATTCTACCAATCTAGGATGGAGCCAAAGATTTATTATCTTTTGGCTTTGGGGTATAATGAAATAAAGCAAAATGACTCTTTAAATTGTTTGTACTTCTTTCAATTGTAAAGTAGCAGTTAGTCAATCCAACTTTCAATGCTTATCATGGGTCATCCGGAAACAGTCGCGCTATGTTTTTTAAACATAGAGATCAGGCTGCGTATATCCGACCCCCCTTTACTCCACAATGGGCGGGAGCTTTTGAGGCATTGGGGTAATGTTATTGTTGTTAATTATCCAATCCCAACATCTATCAACTCCAGATGCTTCTCCATCTCCCATTTTCTTTTATTGGGTCTGTTCAACGATAGTTGTTTACTATTGACTTGACACAAGAATTAAAAAATAGTAAATAATAGGAATAATTTTACTAAATCATCTTTTGAATATAATAAATATAATGCCTTGAAAAATATAATTAGAAAATGACCATAACTAATAATAAGGATAAATTAAAAATTAAGTATAAAATTATCTCTTAATTTCATAATGTGAACAAATATTATTAAACATTTATTTTTAATACGGTGGACAAATAAAAATAGATGGAAAGAATAGTTCCTCCAAGTTTTTTTAAGAGAAAAAAGGGAGTAAATTAAAAGAATCTGCTCAACACACAAAATTCCTTTTGACACATGCATTCACTAAATTAACCTACATTTAATTACTTAATTGAAATTTCTAATTTTTGTAAAATGGTTACTAATTTAAAAGTCTTAGATTTGAAAGTCAAAGTTAAGAAAATGAAAAAACCAGGAACGGTCGAAGTTAATACTCCTGTCAAAAATTTCCAAATTTAGTTTTTACTCTTATTTATCATTTTGATAAAATTTTGTTTCTATTTAATGACTTTAAAAATATATAATAAAATAGTAAACTTATTATATCAGTAATTATTTTCTTAATACTTACTCCGTTTACTTTCATTTGTCATTATTTCACTTATTGAGATTAAAATATATAAATTTTGACTAATATTTTAAAATATATTTTTTCATCATATATTAATATGAAAAAGATTACAACTTATAGCATTTTTCGTTCATTGGCAAGTAAAAGTGAACAGAAAGAGTAAAATGCGTCCAAGTCAAAATTTGATAACTAAAAGTGAACGAACAAAATATATAGTTTACTAGCATTTATGAGAATTTCTAAAATTCAAAATGCTGGTAAAGTAGTCAAAGATTGAATCCTTGTCAATTGTAATTCTTTGCCATTTATTTATGTTGGAGCTCTGTATAACATCATTAAAAAAAAAAAGGTAAACTATCAGTAAGAGAAATTTTTATGATGAATAGAGTTAATAACCCTTTCAACAAATTGTAAGGTCAGATGCCTGCTGTTCCTTAGCTTTTTATAAAGTATATCTCTATGAAGTAGTGGTAAGGTCTGCGTACAATCTACCCTCCCCAGACCTCACTTGTGGAATTTCACTGGGTATGTTGTTGTTGTTATATATACTCTTTGTTGATAATTTTAAACAGTGCTTTGTTTGTTTAAATATACTTTTGATAGTTTAAATTATTTTTTTTTACTGAATTAAGATCTGATGTTATAAAGTTTACCCCACTAACATGGCTGGATTCCCCTCTCTGCAGCCCTTCTTTATATTACTAATTATTTTCTCATAGGATGTCATAAAGTTTCTCCCAATAAAAAGTTTTTATTTTTTTCTAAAATTTTATGTCAAGTTAAAATCGGACAAATAAATTTAAACGAAAAGTGTAAATTGATGGATATGATATTAGTCATTACTTGCATAGAACTGAACTATGTACACTTTTAGGAGTAATTAAACATTTTATGTTTCTTTTAAAAAAAAATTATGAAAGGAGATTGATTATAAGAGAATAAAGATAAGAGAAAACATAGAAGTCCACCTGACCAAGTTTGTATTTTAAGGAATATATTTCTTTGGAAAAAACAATAGTAAAGCTGCTGTTAAAAAAAAGGATAGATCTGCTCAAACAGAACCATGGAAAATTCAAATATTTGAGAGATCAGTTTGTAGTAAACGTGTATTCCCTCCGTTACAATTCGACTGTCTTAGTTTAATTGAGTACGAAATTTAACAAATAAAGAAATACTTTTGAATTTTGTGATCGTAATTAAAGATGTGGAGAGTTATTTGAATTTTGTCATCCTAAACTTGTCACATAGAAAGTTGAAATAAAAAACATACAAAATATAAAAAAAAATGCATTCTTTTCATAATAGATAAAAAAAAAATAAACTCTTGAATTGGGACGAAGGTAATACTAATTAATTTGTTTTTTATGGAGACACAGATTTGACAAATAACGTATATGTTTACTGCAGTAGTGACTAAGGGAGTACTAATTAATTTGTTTTTTATGGAGACAAATTTGACAAATAACTTTTATATTTACCGCAGTAGACTAAAATAGTTAGAAACGTACGACCCAACTCTTAAGAATAACTTGGATATCCACATTATTCCCTTATGAATTCATTGTGTTGTTGATGAACTAAAGAAAATACTATCCCACTTTTTCTTAAAAAAATGATAAAGAGAGGGACCGACAAAGAGCATAGGCGAATTCAGAATTTAAAGACAGTGGATTTGGATGTGTGTGATTATACCATACCTATACATTCCAATTGTTTTGCATATATACGTTTTGAGCCAAAAGATCATTTTGTATGCTACAACAGCAAGTGACATTGAAGTGTTGCAAGAGCATCAAAAAATGGAAGCAAAGTCTATGAAAGTGTGGATGGCTGAATTCAAGAAAGTGTGTCAAATAGCAGGACCAACTATTATAACTTCAGTATCTGTATTCTCTTTGGACTGTATCACTGCTGCCTTTGCTGGTAAGCTTGGAAATGTTGAGCTTGCTGCAGTCTCTGAAGTTCAAAATGTTCTACTAGGCTTTGTAAACGGAATAATGGTACGTTATACTAAGTCCTTCAATAATGCTCGAGCTGAAAACAATGAATTCAGTTGAACTTGCCCTAGATACACCTCTACTTACTCATATATGATTGTTTTAAGTTCTCTGCCTGATTGACTCGTTTCGTATTAAATTCTTGGATATTAGTTAGGATTAGGAAGTGCACTTGAGACACTTTGTGGTCAAGCAGTTGGGGCAGGGAAATTCAACATGCTTGGTGTTTACTTGCAAAGATCATGGGTTATCAGTATAACGGCAGGATTGCTATTGACACCAACTTATGTGTTCGCGTCTCAAATATTGAAGCTCCTACATCAAGATCCACAAATATCTGATTTATCTGGTAAATATGCAATTTGGATAATTCCTGAAATATTTGCAAGTGCACTGAACTATCCGACAGAGAAGTTTCTTCAAGCTCAGAGCAAGGTTTGGTTCATGGCTTTTTGTTCATTGTTGACATTGGCAAATCATGTGGTGTTGAATTGGATTCTTGTGACAAAGTTAAGTATGGGCCTTGCTGGTGCTGCAATAGCTGGGAATATATCTTTTTGGATTTTGGCTGTGGCTAAGGTTATTTATGTTACTTGTGGTTGGTTTCCTGAGGCATGGACTGGTTTTTCATGTTTGGCTTTTAAGTCGTTAACCAAATTCTTGAAGCTCTCAGTTTCCTCAGCAGTAATGTTATGGTAAGTGGTGAATAACTAATTTCTATGTTTCTCCGACTCTCAAAAATGATTGTTGTACCCGTGTCAAATCCTTCAAAAATGCACCACTTTTGACACGGTTTCAACACACCCCGAGTTTAATTTTTTTTTTCTTTCTGATGAATGGATCTAATGATGGCAGTTCAGAGGTATGGTATTATACAGCAGTGATCTTAGTTGTGGGAGGCTTGAAGGATGCTGCAATTGCCGTTGACTCATTATCAATCTGGTAAAATATATTCCATAAATCCACTCACAAGCACCTTCATTTAATTTCCAATTGCCTTTGTTTTTGGCATTCTGAATCCTTAGTACCTCTTTTGGCTATTGCAGCATGAATTTGCAAATATGGGCACTAATGTTTACCCTTGGTTTCACTATATCAGCCAGGTAAGCAGTTTCAAACATCTTTCTTGGAGTTATTTTAGTACTTTGGCTAAATTTATGTTCCACATTTCAGTGTGAGAGTTTCAAATGAACTTGGGGCAGGAAATCCAAAAGGTGCAAAATTCACAATTGGAGTCAATGTCTTCATAACAACACTAGTTGGAGTTGTTTTTTCAGTCATCATATTGGCCACAAAAACAGAGTTTCCAAGAATGTTTTCAAATGAGCCAAAGGTTATAAGTGAGACATCCAAGTTGGCCTATATTCTTGCATTAACCATCTTCATTACCAGCATCCAAACTGTTCTCCAAGGTATGTCACATTAAAATTTAACTAAAAAACATATATTTACCATCTATAACAGTAGTGTGAAATACTGAATGAATGAAACATTTTGCAGGAGTAGCAATTGGTGCAGGATGGCAGAG
The DNA here is from genome assembly GCA_011800125.2 of Solanum clarkiae. Classification (NCBI taxonomy): domain Eukaryota; kingdom Viridiplantae; phylum Streptophyta; class Magnoliopsida; order Solanales; family Solanaceae; genus Solanum; species Solanum clarkiae. The sequence continues at coordinate 37,436,403 of JAABOM020000001.1, read as the reverse complement.
TATATTGGCCTTTGTAAACTTAGGATGTTATTATGGTTTGGGTCTGCCATTAGGAGCAGTTCTTGGCTACAAGTTTAATCTTGGTGTACAAGGGATATGGTACTCAATGGTTGGTGGCAGCTTGCTTCAAGCAATCATCATAATTGTCATTATTGGTCGAACCAATTGGGACAAAGAGGTAATTAAGTTTGAGTTTTACTGTAACTAGCTATCTGAAAAATAAGAAACAGGTTAAACTGCATTGATAGTGTAAAACTAAGAAATCAAATTATTGCAGGCTGTTCAAGCTGAGATGAGGGTAAAGACATGGGATGGATCAACAGACAATCAGCAAGAGTCGTGATGACTTGTCATTTTATAAATATATATATAAAGAAAACATTAGGCTAATTTATATATATGTCCTCTTATCGATTAGTAATCTTCTCATTTTAAGAACTGCATATTAGTATATCTGAACCGGCAAATTGGCATTGATTCTGGCAAGGTTTACATTACTATAGAGTGCTGGATAGTGGCATATTTATATTATTATTAAAAAGTTATTATACATATACAGGAACATATTTTTTAACATAGTTGAGCTAGCAGCTGCAGCATATCCTACAGTTTTTGGGGGGAGATGTGAACCAAATTGCAGCAGTCCTATTATCTTGGGAGTTCCAATATTGTTTTAGGCCAATTGTAAGGCTTCTTCACGCTTGATATCAAACACCTTGATAAGGACATCTTCAACAACCTACAAAAGTCCATTTTCTCATTATGATAATGTGATGACAATAGAGCCAATGCATCAACGTGCTTCATAGATGGAAACCGGAAACATATCAGTTGGATTGGAAGAACAAGAGGGAAAAGGATAAAATTAAAAAGCACAACAACAAATGTCATATCCATCATATCTTTTCTTATTTTTTGGGGGGAACAATGAAGTAAGATCAAGCTCATGAGCTTATTATCCTAGGTCAGAACAAGTTAATAGAATTTTCACGTCCTCGTTTTCCCATACACAGTAGCAAACAGGAAAAGCTTTAATATTTTCTGAAATTGATCAAATGATAAAATTATTGAGTAAGTTGCTAGATAATGAGTACTGAACCAGCCCTTTAATGGCAACTGGAATGGAAGAATATAAGGTCTATCAAGCACGGGTAAAGAAACAGATCAGACATTACCAACTCTGCTGATTAGCTTGAATAAGGAAGTAATATAAGCAGGAAGCGCAACAATATTAGCAGCTTCAGTAGAATTACCTTATCAGGGGTGGAAGCACCAGATGTCACCCCAACTGTAATAGGACCCTCTGGTAAGAAGTTCTCTTTCTCAACCAACTCACCATGCTGTCAACATAAGGAGGGTATGAGAACCAAAATACTCTCTTCAAATTTAGTTGCTAATCACAGGATGTTAGTCAGCTCACCATTAATTTGTAACTTATTTTGTTTCCAGGACCTATTCTCTGCTCACTGTCAATCCAGTATGAGGGAATTCCACGTTCCTCTGCAATCTCTTGTAGATGTGAAGTGTTACTTGAGTTCCAACCACCAACCACTAACATAAGATCCAGCTTCTGATCAACCAGCTTATACATTGCATCTTGACGCTCCTGTTATAAGTAGAGATAAGTTATATAGGTCAAGAAATAGTGAATAAAACAACACAAGAAAGTAAATACAGAAGGTCCTGCAATGGTTTGGTAAGAAAGAATACATATCCAATAAGAATATATGTTCAGACCTTCATGCAACAAATTCTGCCTTTCTTAATCCAAAGAAAACAAGAGATGAATTTTATCAAAGAAATGAAAAAGGACAGCCGGGTGCACAAAGCATCCTGCACTGATGCAGGATCCGGGGAAGGGCCGCACCTTAAGGGATGTGATGTAGACAACCTACCCTAATGCAAGCATTAGTGGTTGCTTCCACAACTCGAACTTGTGACCTATAGGTCAGTCACATGAAAACAACTTTACCATTGCTCCAAGGCTCCCATTCTTTTATGAAAGAAATAGATAACAATAAATGACAATAGAAGAGCAAGCCCAAAATCCACCCTTCTTGTGCCAGCAGCAAGAGAAACTTTGATAGTTATTATTAATGTCTAGTTAATCATCCCTTGCATGAACATGTCATGTTGTCTGCACCTAGTACATCCACATACAGAAGCAATCTTAAGGATCAAAGGTACAAAGGAGAGGGAAACCATAAATTATGGGGGAAAAGTAAAGGAAACCAATGCAGGTTCATTTTCACAACTATAATTTCCATTAATTAATCCCATCTAAATGGGAAGACTACAAATTCTCCAACTTAACCATTGTTAGGAGAAGGCATTATCCACCCAAACATTGTGGTCATTTGTTAGCATTAGGTGAGAAGACCAACCGGTAGCCACTTTCTAATATCTTAGAAAGAGCAAAGACCAAGACTTGTCCTAAAAGGGATCACTCATCTCCACTCCCCTAACCGTCCCCAAATCCAAGAATTATGACTGTTGATGTTAAAATGAAAGACGAAGACTTAGTAGTTTGGGCTAGGAAATAAACAAATTACACAAGAGAGTAGGCTGAATTTACCTTCTTCGATGTTTTACATAACTTTTAATAAAATTACACTCCCTTTGTCCCATTTTATGCGGCATCCTTCGACTTGGCACGGTGTTTAAGGAAAAAAAGGAAGTCTTCTGAAACTTGTGGTCCAAAACAATTTTTAAATAGTTGTGTGGCTGAGAATCATTTTATCAAGTATAAAAGGGGAATTATAAAGTCAAATTGTTTCCATTTTGAGTAAGGTAACATTTTTTTAGGACAGACTAAAAGGGAAGGGTGTCACATAAAATGGGACAAAGTATATTTTTTTGGTAAAGCACTTTTAATATATTTATATTACTAGTTAGGTATTTAGATCTGAAAATGATATATGAACAGATGTACTGCTGAAGAAATTGAGGTTGGCACTATGGGAGGAAAATAAATACCAATAATGGATGTGAATCACACAGAATGATAGATGCAGAAAATAGATTGGTAACAGACTATAACAAGATTTTATGTCAGATTGTAACAAGATTGTCTAAAGGCAAAGAGGAAGCAAGGAATAGATCATGCAAAAACAAGCACATAACACATCATCTGTATGTACAGTGAAATTTAGGGACCACAAGGATGTAAGGGAACTTACTTGAGTTGCATCACATATAGTGTTGAAACTTAGGAAGTGGTTGTTAATATTTTCCACCCCATATCTTTGCATCATGGTCTTCTCAAGTAACTTCCCTGTATATCAAAAGAATCTAAATCACTACATGATTGCGGTCCGGAGGAATTTTATACTAGGGAGTGATACTATGAATGTAATCTAACCAATATCTTCTGTTTCTCCCTTCAACATCGTAGTTTGATTTGCGATACCAACTTTTACAAGATCAACATCCGGATCAAACCCTTCAGAAACTGCATATTTAAATTTCTATACAGAAACATATTCACAGAAAATATCAGTATTAATGCAAAGTAGCAACTGTAGCCTGCAACTCAAATAGACAACTCAGGCAGCACCTGCATAAAAGCCTCTTTGGTGGAGCTAGAACCATCAAGTTTACCTCCAAGAATATAATCACAGACATAAGTTGCCTGCATCAAGTAAAAATTGCCATAGAATAAGCAAGATGAGATTCCAACTCATTAGTTCGAGCAAAGAACACTTATGGTGTAAGGTTGGAATACCTCTGTCATGTTCTTCACAATGAGGTATTTCCCAGCAAAGGATGCAGTCGCAATGGTTTCCTCATGAGCATATTTACCATGGATAATGGAGGTATATTCCCCCTTTTTGTGCTTTTCAACGGTGTTCCAAACCTGTACTAAGAATTATGAGAAACTCTTTCATAGTACAAATGACATAGCCAATTCATTTTAGTAACTATATCACAAACCTTAGTCACCCAGGGGCAGGTTGTATCAACAATTTGTACTTTTTTATCGCTCAAAACCAACATTTCATCAACAGCAGCCCCAAAAGCAGGCAAAACCACAACATCATCCTTGTCAACAACGTCGAAGTTTTTCTTCCCTTCCTCAAGAGGAATGTTCTTAACTTCCATATCCTCTAGCCTCTGATCCAGACAAAGTAATTTATTAGAATTTACATGAGATAGGATGAGAACACAAATAGACAACTCGCATCAACCGGAACATAGCCTGCCTAAAAAACTACAAAAAGCATAGAACGCAGCGGATGGTATCGGTGGTTCTCAGAAATATACTTCAAATTAAGAACGATACTAGCTATGTATCCTATTTGAAAATTATGCACCAGAAAACTAATTACACTGTTTTAGCTCTTCAGCATCAAGAATAACTTTAATCCTTTCTTTGTACATATTCCTTCTCAATTTTCATGTCATTCAAGGACTTTTTATGTCTAGAAGAACGGAAACAGACAAAACAAACCTGTCAAAGAGGAATCGGGAACCAGAGAAAATCTATACATGATTTGAGGTAATAATTACATGTGATAAAGGACATTTTGAAAATCATCTTAGGATCCCAGCATCCAAAAAAGTAGTAGAAGCCTGTACTCCTCTACGTGTAATTAGTCTCACATAAGAATGAATGCAATGTCTTAAAGCACGAGAGCAACAGTTCCTGTCCTTAGCTGCAACTTATTCTGAGTGAGCAACTACTATATAACAAAACACTAACAGCCTAAAAGTCGAGGCATATTGAGGTAATTCCTAAAACTGCCAAGCTATATGTACAGTATGGAAGGAGGAGCAAAGTGACGTATACAAATTCACAGTCTTCCTCCTACAACAAACAAAAACTGAAAATCTTGAACAGTGGCATGCACATCTGATGATTATAAGCATAAACCTTATTCACAGTGGGGTTGTGAATAATTTCATTGGTTATCCAAATCCTCTCTGTTGGAAACTGTTTCCTCGCTTCATAAGCAATCTGAACTGCACGCTCAACCCCCCAACAGAAACCATAGGCCTCTGCAAGTTTTACAGTAACGTTTCCCCATGTATACTCATATCCATTCTCCTTCAGTGTCTTTATGATATCACCTGAAATTCATGGGAATAAATGAAGAAAAGATGTTATTTATCATCCAATCCAATATAAGAAAGGAAATCGGAAGACTTTTTACTCAAAAAGGTTTTCTAATTTTTTTTCTATGTTTAAAAATTCTCATGTCTAAGACTTCCATATCTGTAACTCGCAAATGATTGACAATGGTAAGAGATCACAAACTCGGCATTTCAAGTAACTGAACTCGGTCCGATTCTTATTTTTGCTAAATTTATGTTGTGAATTAGATATCTAAAGAAGAAAAACAGTCAGTGAGTTCAAAAATTGAAGGAATTGAGCTATGGATATGGAGGCAACAACTTACTAGTATACTCTCGATTCATGAGCTCAAGAGTAGCTTCTTTGTGTCCAAAACCCTTACGATTATAATTAGCACTTCTAGTCAAGTTCTTCCTGAAAACCTTAGCATCGAACTCTGACTCGGCAGTAGCCGACGAGGACGGAGCCGCTTCGCCGGCAGAGCATCTGACGATGGAGAAAGGTTTCGGCAACCGGAAAGTTCTATTCTCCGGCAAGGAAAGGTCTGTGCGAGTAGATATACTAGAGAATTGGAGAGGAATAGCCATAGTAGCACCGAGAGAGAAGGCGAGTGCGCACGTTAGCGAGCTGCGTTTGGTGGAGCAAAGAGGGTGAAATTGGCTATTGGCGAGCGCAATTTATCCCTGGCAAGCTACTACATTTCATGACCACATGCTTTTCTCGTTTGGCTTTGTTTTTGTTTTTTAGTGACGGGAATTTTAATTAGGTTTCGTTTGGTCAGGGTTATGCGCCATCCGGATATCAATAAAGTAAAATTAATTACGAGTAAATTAATAATTATTTCATGTGAATATTAGCTATATAAATATCTTATTTATTTTATATTGGTTAATTATTTAATTTTTTATATGTATGTTAAAAATTTATAAGAGGACAGTTTTATCTACTTATTTCTTAAGAACTTCTTTAGAATTTTACAAACAAGAGGAAATATTTTAAAAAAAATTAATTAATACTTTTTTGATTTAGTAAGATGATTAATCAATACGAGATAACTAATTTTAGTATAGTCGTCAACAAAATTAGTTGAACTACTATAGAACAAAAAAGGAGTATTTATTATTATTTTAATTTCTATTTTACATTAAATAATATATAAAATTTATCATAACTTATACATGAATTCATTATACGAATTTCTAAACTATCAATTAAATGTTTCTATTAATTTTATATATAAAAATAATATATTTTTTATTTATCTACTAAATATCATATAAGTATATAAAAAATAATATATAAATAATTTAGATTTTATCCTATTACCAAATAACCCCATATAAACTATTATAAAGGGAGTTTTTGGGAATTTGGCCTTACGGTCGAAGAGGATCTTAACTAAATCGGCCCTTAATACTCTCGAGCCTAGTATGAAGTCGGGTAAAATATTTATATTAATAGTATGTTTGATTAAGTTTATTTTTAACATATCAAAGAAAAAATGCATATATATTTTATTTTAATATTATTTTTAATAATGATAGTGCAAATTTTAAATTGAACAAATAAGAAAGAACAATGTGTAATTACTATTTTCAGAATAAGGAGTAATTAATAACTGGCAAAAATAGCTCCACCGTCCAACAACCAAAAAAATATTGACTACAGGAAGTGTCCCAAAGGCCAAAAATATTAGGTTCTCTCACTAATTCATTTTTCCATATTTAGGGTGTGTTTTCAACACAGAAATTATTTTCCATTATTTCATATATTTCATTTGGTCAAATATTTTTTTTTAAAAAAAATAAGATTTTAAAAATAAAAAATTAAATAAAAATAGAGACAATAAGTTCGACTAGTCTTCTTCTTGTTTTACATCTTTTTTCCCAACATGGATGTTTGGAACTTTCGCATTCACTGTGATCTGGAACTTCCATTCTTTTCTTTTTAACAAAACAATTTATTTTATTTTTTGAGGCTACAAAAGAATTAGGGATATTAACGTGGAATTTACAGAAAATTCAGGAATTATTTAAGAAAAAAAATTGATGGTTGTACAAGTTACTCAAGTGAGGACAAGATCAACTGTGGTGACATCCAAACTTGTCGGAGAGATCTAAGCCATTGTTTTTAACTTTTTTAAGAAAATATTTTTTTTTTTAGTTTTAATATTAGACTGGTCAGAATATTTTAAAAATTATTTAAAAAGTAAGTTTTTTATAAATGAGAAAAATAATTTTTAAAATTAAAAAATTAAATTACACAAATAACATTTTAAGTTTATTGTCTCTATCATTCCCCGGAAACAGTCGCACTATGTTTTTAAACATAGGGGTCAGGCTGCGTACATCCGACCTCCCCTTACCCCACAATGTTGTTGTTGTCTCTATCATTCCCACCGAACACCAATTTTATCGGTCTTTATATTATTTTTGCGAAAAATAAGTTTGAAACTCATTTATTTCAAAAGAAATATTTTTAAAAAATAATTTATAGAAATAATTTTCTGCATATCAAATATATATTTTTCAAGTAAGTGGATGACATGTGTTTGGGTACTTTTTGTCTTAATAAGCTATCAATATTTTTTGAAAAATTATCTATAGAAATATTTTCCTGCATATCAAACATATATTTTTCAAGTAAGTGGATGGCATGTTTTTGGGTACTTTACGATTGGGTGGACGGACATAGGTCGATTTAAGAACTATGTGGGGTGAGGTAGATTTAAAGTTATGCGGGACGAAATAAGTGGGAAGTGGGTTAAAGTAGTTATTTTTAAACTAATGTGGGGCAGGCGGGTTGTGGTTTAAAAAATTAATAGAAATTCAAAGATATTAAATATTTAAAATTAGTAAAAGTCAAAGTTATAAATTTTTTATATTAAACATTGACTTTAATTTATTTATTTTTTTAAAATTTAAATTAAACATGTCCGGCAAATTCTTAATTGCTAACATGTTAATTGGAAACTTTTAATTAAGGATTAAGAAATAATTTTAAAAATATCAACTGAAATTAGTTAATTAGTTGTTCAGACGTTAGTTAGCAAAAAAAACTAAATTCAATTAAAAATGAAAGAACTTTAAAATTTAAGCAGGACGAGTCTATGCGGGATGAGTCTATGCGAGAGGGGACGAGTTGAAAATAAAAAAAATCATCATCAGAAACCAAGCGTGCTAATTTTAAAAAAATTATAAATTGAACTCGACTCGCTCCGCATTCACCCCATTGCCATCTCTATGAGCAAATCAATAGAGTAGTTTTTATTCTCATATGAAACAGTTGATTATGTCTCATCATGAAATTTGAGAAAGAGAATTTTTATTTTCATAGTGAAAAGAATATTTTGACCCATCAAATAATATAAATATTTTGAATGAAATTATTAATATTATTTTTAAATTAGAATTATTAAAATATTTTCAGCTAATTTGACAGGATTTAAAATACTTTTTACCTTTTACGTCAAAACTTTACGAATCTTCAAGACTTCCACACATATATATATATTTGTAATTTTTTGTTAAAAAGGAAAGGACTCTGTCCTATTTTCACTTGATTTCAAATAAATCGAATGATGGTATAAAATCACCCAATGAAGCGAAGAAAAACAAAAGAAAATGAGAAATAATGAGAGGGAAGGGGAATATAAATTTAGAATTTAATTTAAGACTTGGAAATAAATCTCTCTAAGTTGTCCAAAAATTAAAGAGAGAGTATTAAAAATATTTTTAAAATTTTCAAGACTTATCACTTTCGTTTTTAAATTATTGATAGACTTAAAAACATTTTCACTCGATGAACTAAACTTAGATTCACCTTTGAACTTAGCACAAATTATTAATTTTGTCTCTAAACTATTAATAGGTTTAAAAATATTCTTCAACTTGGCAAAATAACCTTAAATACACGCTCGAACTTGACACGAATTATTAGTTTCGTTCCTAAATTATTAATAGGCTTAAAAATAATATATCAATAATTTAGAAGATGAAATTAATAATTCGTGATAAGTTTGAGAGTATTTGGATGCTTCTCTCAAAATTAAAAATAAAAAATTGGTGAATTAAGGTTTAGGGTTTTCATCAACGGAGAGCCCCCTATTTTCATCTTCATGGACCGGCCGGAGCCGGGAAAACCCGATGTTCTTCCTTCTACTGCTCTGGCATATCTTGATCGGAACTACTGGTGAGTGAGTAGCAGTATGTTAGTTCTTCCGACCCGTTCGCTTTTACTCTTCTTAAGGTTTTCGCATTTCAGGGATAAGAGGTTCGCTCAAGAGGAACACTACGAATGGTTCAAAGATTATTCCCACTTCCGTCACATTGTTCTTCAACACATTAAACCTCAATCCTCTGTACATTTCTTTCTCTGTCTGTCTAAATTCAGTCTGTTAAGTATTGATGTTGAAACTAAGGGAGTATTTATTGTAAAAGTGGAACTTAGTTTTAGCTAAGGTGACAGGTATTGGAGCTAGGATGTGGAAATTCCCAGTTGTGTGAGGAATTATATAGAGATGGCATTACTGAATTGACCTGCATTGATTTGTCCCCCATTGCAGTGGAGAAGATGAAAGAAAGATTGATAAACAAGGGATACAAAGGTATGTGGGACCTTCTACTCGTTCAGATTTATGCTATCTGATTGATTGCTCTAGGTTATGTTAGGTCGTTTGACACATTTTTTTTATATCCAGAGGGCCACCCCCCTCTAAGAGTTGAACATGATTCGCTATTTTTAAAGAGAGATTGCCTACTAATAATGTAATTCCATCTTACTAATAGAAAGGAGAGGGTTCCTACCTCCTGTTTTATTTCTTTTACTTAAATTTCCCAAGGTCTTCTTCAAATTGATAAGAAGTTGATCAGTGAAGTCAAATCATTTTTGAACTTTCCTTTGGTTTCATTCAATTTTGACCAATAGAACTGCAAAACTAAAACATTTTTCGTTAATTAGAGTGGTTTGTGATGGATGATCTTCATATTATCTCATTTCGTGCCCACTATAGATAAGCTATTCTTGACGCCCAAAAGAATAAGAGAAATTTTACCAATGAGGGCATGCAGAAGTTAGGAGCAAGTAAATTTAATAGCTTTTAAGAGAGAAAAAGGAGCAAGAAGATGCTACAATCAGGCAACTTTTGAAAGTTGATGGTAACTTATATGTCCATGGCTGCATTATACATGAGCTCATCCCAGCCCTCGACGCTAAGCTGACCGACTATTCTGTCTAATAATTGCTTAGCTGGTTGAGATAGAATCTTCACAATTTTCATGTAGAATCTTCACAATTTTCATGCTCATGAAATGCTGTGTGCGTAGTCAAAAATGGGTTTTGACGAGGACTTTCAATGTTAGCTTAGCCAACATTTTTCGGTCAGTTAGACTATATGATAGAGATTTGTATTTTATAAGAATATTCATTTTTGTATCATCCAATCTGGAGATTAAAGGTAATTTTGGCTACAAAAACTTAAACAAGAGTATTCACGTATGGTGATTCCAAGTAAAAGAGTTCAATTGTATTGAATAAAAAAAGGCCAACACATAACAAAATTAATATGTCTGACAAATTGAGGGTGTTGAGATGCTCCACTGTTGATGTTTTATGTTATCAATGTCAACAGAAATAAAAGTGCTGGAAGCTGATATGCTAGACCTGCCTTTTGAAGATGGATGTTTTGATGTGGTTATAGAGAAAGGAACAATGGTACTATTGGATTTTTTTATTTTGCATGTATTACCCAGTGCAGCAATGGCTGCCAATCAGTTTTTCTTTTCAGATGATTAGCTAATTACATGTAGGTTTTAAATTTCATTATTAAAAGTGCATATTGCTTGAACTTGAAGGATGTGTTGTTCGTGGACAGTGGTGACCCCTGGAATCCCCACCCTGCGACAGTGGAGAAGGTGACGAAAATGCTTCATGAAATTCATAGAGTTCTGAAACCTGAGGGCATATTTATATCCATCACATTTGGCCAGGTAGTAAAGAGCATTTTCTGGTTTATTTTTTAGTTTTTATTTGTAAATAGTAAGAGAAGCATGACTTAATCAACACCTTATCTCATTTCTATCAATTCCTTTACTTGTTTTTTTGTCAAATCCTGTTGCTTAACGCTTGTAAATTGCTTAATTTTGCTTTTATTGACCAGCCACACTTCAGGCGCCGGTTCTTTAATCATCCTGAGTTTACCTGGTCTATTGAATGGAATACTTTCGGAGAAACATTCCACTATTTTTTCTACATCTTGAAAAAGGTAAGTCACAGATCAGAAAAGTTGTCTCACTCCACATGATGTTGGCCTAAATTCATTTTTCCTCAGACATGTTAAGCCTAAAGAAAATATGGAATGTATACCAAGTTAGATACTGACTGCAAGTACTGAACTAATACAGGGACAAAGATCATCAGAAAACGAGGAGTGCGGGAAAAAAACTTGTATGCCATCAATATCTCTATACCATGACGAATTAGAGGGTGAAGACTTTTTATTCAGAACCAACATTGATGAGATGGAAAGCTAGACGTGAAAAGTAAATTATGACTCCACTTAGCACACTGTAATACTTTATTTCTTTTGCTATAGGACACAGATTTTACAAATGTCATCTTTCCATCACTTTGTTCATTAGTTAATTTCCTTAAGAATTTGGCTCTACTTTCTGGAAATCATGTGGATAGTTAGTTATTGGCATTCCTCAACAGCAGGCTGGAAGAAATTAACTATGGGAAGTTTGTATATTTCTTTTCTGAAGAAAAAATAATCAAAATTAATACCATCATAATAATTGATCAAATTATTAAATCTTGAAAAATGGGAAGTACCATTATTATTGAGTGGAGGAGTAGTATGATATAGAAATAAATACAAAAACCTAATATATATTACTTTTGTCCCAATTTATATATTACAAATAGTACTATTATGAGAGTCAATTATTTTTTTAAGAAAAAAAGGTCATATTTGCTCTTGTACTCTTAAAAATAGGTTAAATTTGTCGTTCGTTATATTTTTTTAACATATTTACCCTACTCATCCAACTTTAGGATCATATTGTCCTTGCACTATAAAAAGGTTCATATTTATCCCTATAACATTAAATTCTCATGTCATCAATATATTTATTCTTGTACTCTCAAAATGGATTATATTTAACCATATATTCTAAACTAAAGGTCATATTTACCCCTATGTTATTAAATCATCATATTTCACTTTAATGTTATTTGTAATTTAAAGAATATACTTTTTCAATTAAATATATTAGTTCGTTTATTTTTAAAAATGGAAAAAATTATATTAGCGCATTTTTATTGAATAAGTTATTATCTTCTTCATTAAATAAGTTATTGTCTAATAATTTATTTATCCAAAAGATGTATTTTTCTCAATTAATTTTCCAACTTATTATTAACAAAATCTGCTAATATTTTTTTCAGTAAATGGGCTAGTATGTTAATTGAAAAAATTATGTCCCATAAATTATATAAGAAAATTAAGGTGGAATATGAGGATTTTATAGCGCAGGGATAAGTATGACGTTTCTCTAAAGTATAGGGACAAAATATGACCCTTTTTGGAGAGTACAAAACGCAAATATACTTGTAACCAAATTGCCGCTAAGGTTTTGTGAAGCCTCTGTTGACCATCTTTTCCATATCAAAACGCGTCGTTTCGTTAAATTCTACCTGTACAAGCCTCTCTAACGACGTCGTATAATTTCCCCAACTCTAATTCCCAGCCTAAGCTCCGCAAGCTAAAAATAAAGCCTAGCCTTTTCCTTTTCAGTGTAGGAAAATTAACGCTTCTATAAATTAATTTAAAAACACACACAAATTTTTCTCTACTATATCCTCTCGCCGACGGAGATATACTTCGCCGGAAAAACGAAAACTTTACCGAAAAACCTCCGTTTTTCTATTTCATCTTCGGTGATAAGCTGATTGGAACGCTTGAATTCTCACTTCGATCCATCGGTTTTTTGATTCATACGATTTTTCTTCTTCGTTTTTTTGTTTTTGGTTTTTAATCTGTGCAGCCGCAAACAGTGAATGGAGGATTACGGGAGCAGCGACGAAGATATATATTCATCTGATCAAGAGTCTCTCGACGGACTCGAGAATGAGGAGACTGATTCCCAATGGGGCTCTTCCACAGGAAATTCCTGCAAGGTGTTTTAAAATCCCTAGAATTTTTCTTTATGACTGATTTTTTAGTTTAATTTTTGTGTTGAACCTACAATTTTGATCATCATGTATGTGATAGGAGTAATAATTTTAATGATTTCATATTTAGGCTTTTAGGTCAGTAAGTCTTTGTTAAACTATTGAAATTCACTGGGTTTTGTTAAATTCTTTTTAGGTTTGAAGTTTTTGTAAATTTCTTTGTCTAAATTGTGGTAAAGAATGTGTCTTTGAAATTACCACCTTCAATTTAGGTGGTTATTATGTGGATTTCAATTGAATGCTTCGCCATTGTTGTTGGATCCCCTTTTTTTTTTCTGCTCTCTCTTTATAGGGTTTGTCTTAAAGTTTACTCTTTGTTTTACAGGTAATCACAAGGGAGTCTCTCTTAGTGGCACAGGTAAGAAGACTTGAAAAGTTTTTCTTGACACTTGAGGTATGTATGTCTTCTTCGTGTTTAGTATCTGAGATGTTTCACATTTGTGCTAGAGAGAAGATTTGAGGAGAGTGATGGAATTGCTCTCGCTAAGAGAACACCATGCAAGAACCTTGCTTATTCACTACCGTTGGGATGTTGAGAGGTTGTTTGCCATTTTTGTTGAGAAGGGAAAAACCTCCTTATTTGCTGAAGCAGGGGTAACTGTTCTTGAAGAAGTTGATGTTGACTTGTCTGTGTCTTCTTCGACTGTGATGTGTGATATATGCATGGAGGAGTTAGCAGGGAGTGAGGTCACGAAAATGGACTGTGGTCACTGCTTCTGCAATGCCTGTGAGAACTAATTCTGAGTAAATCCTGTGGTTGTTTATTGGTTCAACTAGATTTCATTCTACTTCTTTTAAACTTGTTAATCCTAGTTAATTCGCCTTTTGGTTCTATTTAGCATAAAATACAATTTTGTTTCGACTGTTTTAAGATTTATGAGTGGAGGGGGTCTATGGGAAACAACCTCTCTACCTTATAGATAGTGGTAAGGTCCATGAACATTCTACCCTCCTAGAACTCACTTTGTAAGACTAACTGGGTATAGTGCTGTTTTTAAGATTTATAAGGTTTTTTTCTTGTTTCTATATCAAAAGGTGCGCTCTTTTTATTTTCAAATGGTGTCTACATTTGGTTTCTTAAGAGCTGTCTAACTGAAGTAGTTTATTTCCAGTGTTCTCTTTTTTGTTACCTGCTAATCAAATTGCAAATTTTTCTGCTACTTATTTTCAATTTTGTGCTGGTAATAGACTAATTCTCATTTTCTTTGTTTAGGTTGGACAGAGCATTTCATTGTGAAAATAAAGGAGGGGCAGAGTAAGAGAATAAGGTGCATGGCTCATAAATGCTTTGCTATTTGTGATGAAGCTGTTATCAGAAAGCTAGTTAGTAAAAGGCATCCTGATTTGGCAGAGAAATTTGATCGGTTTCTCCTTGAATCATACATTGAGGACAATAAAATGGTGAAGTGGTGTCCAAGCATCCCTCATTGTGGGAATGCTATACGGGTAGAAAATGATGAATTTTGTGAAGTAGAATGTTCATGTGGTTTACAGTTCTGTTTCAATTGCTTATCAGAAGCACATTCGCCTTGTTCTTGCTGGATGTGGGAACTTTGGACCAAGAAGTGCCGAGACGAATCAGAGACTGTTAATTGGATTACAGTTCACACTAAGCCTTGTCCAAAGTGTCACAAACCTGTTGAGAAGAATGGGGGTTGCAATTTAGTTAGCTGCATTTGTGGGCAAGCATTTTGGTGAGTTTATTCTTGATGTCCATTCTGGCCCTAGATTTCTCGCAACTGAAATTTTGTTCTGATGTTATTGATGAACAAAACAATCTGGACACATGGCAGCACTATTGGTGCAGCAATTGCATAGAACATGGCTTGATGGCACAACTTTTTCTTTTACCCTCGTACTTTACAAAGCTTGAAAAACCTGAAAGATTGAGATTCCTTTTCGAATTTTAGGATCAGGGTCGGATTTGATCCTATACTTTATGTTATAACTGACATCCCGAAGATTAGTGGTGCAGCGTCTGAAACTCAGTAGACAATGGGCCCACCACTCTGTTCTTCTCCCACTCAAATACCAGACTTTTATCTGCGGCAAGGTTTGAACCCATGACGTGTGCCTAACTCACACATCACTCACTGCTGCACTCTTACCACTAGATTAAAACCTGGGGGCAATCCAAAATTTTAATCTAGTTTGAAGTTAACATGGATCTAGTTTATCTTTAGTTGTATTGATCTTTTCTTTGGAAGAATTTGGATTTCTTGGACTTACTGTCTTGTCTTTAGTTAAGATTCCTTTTTTTTTTTTTCTTTTTTGATGAAGTAAATAGTTTTATTGATGGTGGGAGAAAAAGAACTTCAGAAACATACCAAAAAGTAGGGAGCCTAATTTTGAGTCTCTATGGAAGTCAACTACTCATCTGTACAAGTAAGAATGTCATGGGTGTACCACACAGCATTAACAACTAACCTCGGTGGTGGATGCACCAAAATAAGCTGATCCTCAAGTGTACACTGCCATTCTTAACCCCTTCGAATGCTATCATATTCCTCTCTTCAAATCACCCACATTAGGGATGGAGGGCAACATCCCGTGACCTGTGTCTTCTCCCCTTTTTTTTTTTCCGAAAGCCCATGGTATAACATCCCATTCTTTAGTTAAGGTTTCTTAAACTAGAAATTCTAGAACTCACACTTATTTCAACAATAACAATCTCTAATCACACCCAAAAGGTTCATGTCAACACATGTAAGTATACCAATGATAGCTAAACATTAATATCAATTAGTTGGTATCTCCTGAATATATACTTCGCTTACATTGTGTTCTGTTCTTTACTAAGTTTGCATGAGTGAAATTATATGCATTTTGAGACAGCTTTTCCTCCATGTAATTTTAAGTTTATTTTGTCCCATAGTAATATCTCCAATGATCACGGTGTCAGTGCTACGAGCTCGTACATTTGGATGTCTATGTAGGACGTATCTCAATCATGTCAGCAATCTTATCTCATTCATCCTTATGTTTCTCCTTGCACCATGTCATATTTTGATGATTTCTAGTGTTGTCTAGTCTTGAATGATTGCATGTGTATCTTAGAGGGTTCACACTGCTATAGCATTTATCTTATGGTTGTGGCTGAATTTAGTGGCCAATATGCACACCTATTTACATTGTTGGTCTTACAATTGTTACTAGTATTTTCTCTGCACAAGGTATTCTCTTTTCACATAATACTCCTTTAGTACTCTTCATTTTAAACATATTATTTAATTGCATCATCTATCATGATATTATTCCCAAAGATTGAGTCTAGGTATCTTAATTGCATATGTTTTAGGCACTAAAATAGGGCAACCTTGTCTAATCTTATTCAACCTCATTTTTATTATATTGGCTAAACTTACAGTGCTTATATTGTCTGCTCTTGATCTGTGTTGAGTTATATAATTGTCTTTATATGGACCGTGTAATGGCTTCCTAAGAGGTTTATGAAGGTTTTATTCTTCTCCTCCTTAACTTCAAAGTTTGAGTTGGATGTTTAAATTCTCTTGCAACAACAACAACAACATACCTAGTGGAATCCACAAGTGGGGTTTGGGGAGAGTAGAATGTACGAAGACCTTAAATTCTCTTGCCTGATGCGCATATTCATACTCTCATAAATTTGCAATAAAGCCCGTTTATGAATCTAAAATTGGATTACTTGTGTACGAGGTTGCTAAGATATAAAATTTTCCCACATAAATTTTGCAAGTTCTAAAGAGAATTGTTAAAGGACTTGGCCTACTCTAATCATTGCCTAAAACTTTTGGTGAAGATTCTGTCACGTTCTTATCTTAGAATCTTTTTTTGGTTCACTCCCTAGTTAGTTTCATCAATCATGATATGTTTGCAACTTTGAACTAAGATATACAAGTACTTTCTAAAAGATCCCTAGGCTTTTAAGACCGGATAACATAAAATATGTTAAATCATTTTTATTTTATAACCAAGGACAGCAGGTTAATTTTTAGACTTTGGAGATAGTTGGAGGTATGACATCTCATTCTCCTTTTTGTTCTGTATTGAATGATTGATGCAAATTGAAGTCTGTTTGTTGACAAGTTAAGGTGGTCTATTGAAGCGTGAAATAAAAGAAACGAGAGAGAGTTGGTCAGAAATAGTGAAGCTATAAATAATGTTGTTGTGGTAATACTATTACCTGTACGTTCTATATGATACAACATATTTTGCTTATTGACATCTTATTTTAGAGTAAAACGTGTCGTCGGTGGAAAATGTGAGGAGTTCTTTAGTGTGAGGAAAGCCAAACTGTTGATTATTGGAATGAAATGGGTCAAAATGTAGCAACATGAATGTGAGGATTCATATGTCCAGCTCCAGTTAGATGGGATTGAGGTAGTAGTACCAGTTGTTTTTTCTTTTGATGAAGCAGTAGTAATTGGTGTTTGAACTACAAAATTTGTTTATTATTGTTCGCATTAGATGCTTTTATAAAACCTGTTTTTATGTCGTTTTGATGAATTTTCTGCTCTTGTGATGTGATAATAACATTCTACATTTGTGTTCATTTCTATTTTAAGTTGAAAAAAGATGTTAGAACTCATTGTCATTTAGATGAATTTCTTAAAGCCTTTTGTTCTTTAGTATTTTTGAAAGTTCTTCTTAAAGGTTCAAGAACTCTTTCTTGGGAATCATGAGACTCTTGAAACTGAATTAGTAGCAGCTAAAACATTTAACTCAAGCCATATGATATAATTACCAGCCTACTCTTTCTTTGAGTGTTGTTCAGCATTACTTACACCAGCACGAAAGGAAGTTTCCTTTCTAGTTTAGTTGGTTGATCTTGTTACATTTTTCTTTGTTCTGTAGTTGGCTGTGTGGTGGAGCTACTGGCCGAGATCATACTTGGTCGAGTATTGCTGGTCACAGCTGTGGTCGTTATAAAGAAGATCAGGAGAAGAAGTCTGAGCGGGCTAAGCGCGATCTCTATCGCTACATGCATTATCACAATCGTTATAAAGCTCATACGGATTCTTTTACACAGGAGTCTCGTCTGAGGGAGACCATAAAAGAAAAGGTAGCAAATTTGGAATCAAAGGATTCAAGATTGAGAGATTTTAGTTGGGTTACAAATGGACTTTACAGGCTTTTCAGATCAAGACGGGCTCTCTCGTTTTCATACCCATTTGCATTTTATATGTTTGGTGATGACTTATTCAAGGATGAAATGACGAATGAGGAAAAGGAAATAAAACAACATTTATTTGAGGACCAGCAGCAGCAGCTTGAGGCAAATGTTGAAAGGTTATCAAAAGTTTTTGAGGATCCATTTGATGATTATGAAGAGAGACAGATTATGGAAATGAGGATGCAAGTCTTGAATCTCTCTGCGGTAATTGATACACTCTGTAAGAAAATGTAAGCGCACATCTGGGTGTCCTAAGTTATTGGTAATTTTAGTGAAGCTGATGATAATGCTGATTTGCAGGTATGAATGCATCGAGACTGATCTATTGGGAGCTCTACAGTTCAGTAGTCACAATATAGCTCCATACCAGTCAAAGGGCATTGAGAGAGCAACGGAGCTTAATGCAGTCCGGAGTGCCAAAGCAAACAACAACATTGCATGTCAAAAAGCTCATGACCAGACAAATGGTGAAGTTTCCATCCCCTCTCATGCCAGAGTACCTATGTAGATCAGTCATCTCTGCCTTCTGGGGTGTGGTAGTTTATTGCGTCTACTTTTACAGTTCTGATTGCTTTTACAAGTGATTCAAATACTTTACATCATCTCATAATTAATCTCATCAGACTTTTCCCCCCATAAATTTTTCCCCACACTATAGAATGGTATTTTTTAAGTGTTTTAGACATATGCTATTAGTTGTTTGGGAAGGTTTTTACTTTAAGTAGTTTAGTCATTCTAATATTCAATAATGCTTTGCATCATCATCAATCAGTTGAGCCGGTGGACCAGCAAACTGTTTATGGAGAATGGTCCCCAGCCAGTAAATCCTTAGATAAAAGTGAATAATGTATATCAGAAAAATGAATAAGGCATGTTGTTGCTGTTTAAGGTAGTGGGTGCTAGTTGGAGTGATGAGAGAGTTGGAGAATTAGAGAAAGTAGCCTTGGTCTCTAGCTAATCTTGCTGAAGCTAATATGAGAAATCAGTATGTAAAAGAAATGCGATGATTGGTAAATTTTACTTGTAAAAAAAAAAGGAAAGAGAGGAGAAATGTCGTGATTGGTAGTCGCCCAAACCATTTGTTTTCTCTCGGAGAGGGAGAGAGGTAATGGTAGAAGGTCCCATCTCCAGGAACTAAACCTATGAGAGAACCTGGCGCTATAGAGATGTCCTTGATTATTTTATGTGACGAATTTGTTAATCATTAGGCAAGAAGAAGTACTGATGCTCCTGGTAGGAGGTGCGAAAGGTTAGATTTAGGGTTTACACAGAGTGGTAGAGGTAGACCAAAGAAGTATTAGGGGAGGTGATTAGACAAGATATCGTGAAACTTCATCTCACCGAGGACATGACCTTGGATAGAAAAGAGTGGAGGTCGCGTATTAGGATAGAAGGCTAATAGGCTAGTAGGTGTAGGTTGATGTATGACCTTATGTTATAGAAGGTTAGTAGGAGTAGTTGTGTCTTTATATCCTATGTTGTCATTAATTGTCTTATATTTGTTACTTTTATCGTATTTACATACTATCATTTGCTTTTCATTATTAGTCCTTTCCTTTTTTTCTTTTCTTTTCCTTTCCTTTTGTTTCCATATCTAGTATCTTCTGCTTATGGGGCTTGATTTTTGAGTCGAGGGTTTTTTGGAAACAACCTCTTTATGTCTATGACGTAGTGATAAAGTCTGTGTACATTTACCCTCCCAGACCCCGCTCGTGGGATTCCACTGAGTATGTTGTTGTTGTTGTTGTATCAGGCAAGAGCTAGGTCATATTTTGCAATTTTGCAAAAATATTTCACTGTTCTAGTAACTTGGTTGATATGTGATTTTGATCAAGCATATGCGTTCAATATTATCATTCTGATCTGTCAGTGTTGAAAATGTCTCTTCTTAACAGTCACAGTCACCATACATCAGTTTTTACCTTCCATAGTAGAGCTTTGCGATGGTTAATGATGGCTATTTTATTCTGTTAAATCTTACTCGGTTCAGTATTACACTACTAATTTTGAAGATCAACTATCAATGCAATGCATGTGAAATGCCTATTTTCTTTAGACATGCTTCCGTTATTGCCTACATTCCTCTTCTCCCTTATTCTCTTTTCCAGGATACATCCTCCCGCTTGTTCTTTTTTTTGGGG
>JAABOM020000001.1:37397795-37415704 GCA_011800125.2 Solanum clarkiae | reverse complement strand
GGGGGGGGGGGGGGGGGTGGGGGGAGTGGGGGGGTGTTGAGAAGTTGTTTGGGGAAGAGTGGACTGTTTATCGAAGTTTGTTTCCTTTATTTTCATTTTTTCTTTGTTTTGGTAATGCAGGTTGTACATTATAACCAGAAAAAAGAGTTAGTATTTGAACATTGTACTGCTTCTTGTACATCTTGCAGGAGGTTCCATAGAATTGGTTCAGTCATCAGGCTGTGGGACTTCAGATGAGAGTGGATGCTCCTCAAGGAAGCGTACAAGAAAGGATTCTGGTGGTGGCTTTTTTGATCTTAACTTGCCTGCTGAGCTCATTGATAGGAATTAACCTTATTGAAATGCTGATTTTTTTGAACCAAGTGTACAGCTCTGAAAAAGAAAAAAAAAAGAAGAAAAGAGACTAAGTTATTCTTAAGAGGGTTGAGATGATAGTTCAACAGTTGATGCATTTCACTGCATCATCCTCTTCCGTTTTTTTGAAATTTTTTGAGTTGCCCTGTTAGAGGACAAGAATTATCTTTAACAATTCCCTAGTTTTGATCCAGATTTAAAATGTATAGCCTTTATTTGGCTTCTTCATGGTAGGTATGTATTTTCTTACCAGCCTTTCTGTCACCATTCTCTCGTTGTGTACTCAATGCTCCCTTGGAACTTTTGGTTTCAAGTCCATTATGGGAAATATATTTGGCGAAATTTCTGCATAAGTGGTGTTTTCTGGGTTTTTTGTGTGTCTTGTATTTCCAGTCACTGGATTAGCTTACTGAAAAACAGGTTTAAATTGTATGCTTGTTATTCCAACAACAGTTATCTATTATGCCCGTCAGGCGTTGGATGCAACCTTGTTCCTTTTATCTTGGTGTGGCACCTGAACTATGAGCAAATTTACACAGGCAGAGTTTCAGATAAATCTAATAGTGTTGCAACTTATCATAATTACATGAACTTGGTCGCTTGAGATCATAATGTGAACATTGGAATATAAGAAAATAGATAGATAATTCTAGAATCATAGAGTTGAATGCTTTCATACAGCATGCACCTAAATAACGTGGAAGTTATGCATCTAATAGCATACTCTAGATATCATATAGGTTACAATAATAACAATGCCTTGGCCATCATATCCAAAATCGAGATGCAATGTATTAACATGTTGTGGAATGTATCTGAAACTGAGACGTAATGTATTAGAATGTTGTGGGATGTATTTCGATTCCACCAAATTTAACGGAAAAGAGTAGGGATAAAATGTAACAAGATACTCCCTGTGTCTCAAATTAATTGAATTTTTTAGACTATTTTCAATGTTCAAAATGGTTAAATTGTTCAAACTTATAAAAGAATATTTGAAACTTTTTCGATATTTGCCTTTTCATTTATTGAAGTTTTATATTTTTTTAGGAGATAAATTACACTACATATTTATGATTTCACAAATGGCAATAGTGGAAAGTATGATATAAATTTTGTCTTTGAATGTTTTTTGTGTATTATCTCACAAATTCAATTAATATGGGACTGAGGAGTACTAATTTGCTACAATTCTTCTCTACAATAAAACCAATTCCCTGCATGCTGAAATTGTGGATATTATAAACTGCGTCAGGTCCTAAAACACCGGGTTTTTCAAACAGACTTTAATTATTACGCAGTAAAATATTTATACAGGTAGGTCATTTGTGTTTTAAATTTTTCACTTGCATTTTTAAATTTTGAGGAAATATGGTTTGGTAAGATTTCCAAAGTCCTTAGAAAGTTCTTTCTTGTCTTGTCTAGATTCACACAATTGCAACTACAAAAATTTACATTTATCTATGCATTAAAATATGGCTTTTTCTCTTCCTCTTTATCTAAACGGCTATGGTATCCAAAGACACAAAATTAGGATTATGTTAGTAGTAGTATTTATCGATTATGGTTTCGAGAAATAAATTTGCTGAATTTGTCTCCTTTCTATTTTTATTCTCTCCATTTTCTTTAAGTATGAGAGACGTATATATATTTAATGTATAAAAAATAGAGTAATTTTTTTTCTATGTTATCTTGGGTGTTAATAATAAGTAATTGAATCAGCGGTAAGTGTGGCGTCATATGAGATGTTCATTAATGAAGCTGTATTATCTATATACTTAAGTTTTTGTTAATTGGTCTGTGAACATGTCTGTCGGTTCCTGGAAATTGTTACAACTTGGCTTACCAAGACGTATAATTTATTTATTTCTTTGCCAGTTTATATATATCTTGATCAATTTAATATTCCTTCAAGTTGCCTGACGAGATAAATCATAAAAATTAAGTTAAAATATATCAGTTGGGCAGGAGTTAACCCATAAAATAAAAATACCAAGCTAAATTAGTGACATTGTTAATTCCAGTAGAAACTGATTGTTGCAAAGTGAGGAAATCAGTCACACGTGGGTGTTGGACCAACCCTTTTATTAGAGAATGTTACTAACTTTAAACCAAAGAATGCATGCATGTTTGTCTTTTCTCATCACTTTACAACTTTTAGAAAGAATGTCCTCTTTCAATTGACTCTGCATTAATCATCCAAAATGCTGCTATCTCTTGAGCTCTGACACAACATATAAGTCTCACCACTTGCAACATTATTACGACGACAACAACAACATACCCAGTAAAATCTCATAAGTGGGGTCTGGAGAGGATAGAATGTACGCAGACCTTCTCCGCACATGTCTAAACCATTGCAACATTATTATGAGAATATCTAAAATGATAGATTTGGATTCGAGATCACTAGAAATTGTAAATCTCACGTTTTATAAAGGTTAATTGTTAATGAATCATACTCATCTTATCACACTTTTCTTTTTTTATAATTACAACATAAAATTTAGACAATATATAGACTAGTCATTTCAATTTCTACATTCTTTTTGCATTTGGTTTGACCTTCACCTTTCAGCCCTTTTGAGGTGAGTGCATCTCCTTAAATGATAAAGCCCACCAACTTACTTTTTTAATATACCCATTCCCCCAAAAACAACTGATAAGATTTGTTTTCCCCCGTGATTGGAATGGGGTGATGTGATCTTATTTTACTGTGTTAAGAATGAAATGATTTAAAAGAATGTGAAGGAGAAAATCCGGAAACAGTCGCGCTATGTTTTTAAACATAGGAGTCATGCTGCGTACATTTGATCCTTCCTTACCCTGCAATGGGCGGGAGCCGTTGAGGCACTCGGTAATGTTATTCTTTTTTTTTTTTTATGTTGTTGAAGGAGAAAATATTATATCCAAAATTTATAAGAAATGTGAAGTACTTGTGAGGTTGGTTCGTGATTGAGAAAATGTTCATGTGTAAGCTAGGAGGACACTTGGGTAAAAATTTATAGAACCAGTCATTTCCTGTCAGATATGTGTGATATAGTACTGCTAAATTTGTATTATATTCAGTAGTACTTCTTTACTGTACATATATTAATTACGTTATGCAATTTTCTTTTGTCATTTGGTAATAATTGGGTAAATGCATTAAAAAATCTTTGAAAGTACTTTTTCAGCATGGTGTATATCCCAATGTCTAAAATGTAACTTTCTTGAAATAAAAAAGGTTCCCAGCTAATTTACTTCTTTTAATGCAACAAAAAAGCTCCCGGGCCTCTCTCACAAAAGGGAAAAAGTAGTCCACCGTAAAGGTAGCATTGCTTTCTAAGTGACTAGTCAAAGGCTCACCAACAAATAATGTTGTGGAAAAAATAGGATCCAAAATAATTTCAAAGTTTTATTTCATTAGGTGTCTTATTTCGACATTTGTATTTATTTATTTATTTAAACCTTTTTTTTTACATGAAATTCATTTTGGAACAACTTCAAATGTGCGAAAATCTAATTTTTCTTGAAGTAATGTATGACTGAAGTTTATAATATTTGTCTGAAGTTTATGTTAAAATAGTTGAATTTTAACTATATTTACATAAACTTTAGATAAAATTGACCCAAATGTAGCCATATGTGCCTGAATTTCATCCTTCAAACCTAACTTCAATTATTACATTTCAAAAATTATTCCGAAATGAATAGACATATAAATTTTTACACTTTTTTTTAGTTAAAATATAATTTTCTTATTAATGAAAAAAAGCATGTAGTTATAAATTTTTACACACTAAGAGTATAGCTTTAATGTTGATCCCAAAATCAGGTATTGTATACTATGGTCGATTAGTCAAATTAATAACAAAAAGTAAAACCAAGTGAAAGACTCAAAATTTAAGCCACACGTTTAAAGAAACCATAAGTGAATGAATGCATGCGTTCATAATTGACTAGTATAATTCCATACTTTGGAATGAAAAATATGAAACATTATTAGGAATATTAATAATACATTAGATTGAACTACTGGATACTTCCTACTTTAGTTATCACGTTGTACCTTTCGAGAGTCAAATGATTAACTATTTTACATTTTCAAATAAAAATTTGGATATTTAAAAACAAAATGAAAAGTAGTATAAATTGCAATTTACTTGGTATCAATATGATTTCCATCAATCTTGGATGGAGCCAAAGATTCACTATTTTTTGGCTTTGGGATATGATGGAATAAAGCAAAATGACTCTTTAAACTGTCTGCGCTTCTTTCAATTGTGAAGTAACAGTTAGTCAATGCAACTTTCAACGCTCATCATGGATCATCCGGAAACAGTCGCGCTATATTTTTAAACATAGGGTCAGGTTGCGTACATCCGACCCCCTCTTACCCCGCAATGGGCGGGAGCCTTTGAGGCATTGGGGTAATGTTGTTGTTACATGGTATCAATATGACAAAAAATACATCTTAAATAATTAATTAAAGTTCATATTGTTTGAATCTCGAAACTATGATAAATGAGGGAGTATTTGATTGAATATTATTTTAAGAAACTTGTGATGATTGGTGAGTAGTCTCTCAATATTCAGGTTGTTACCAATTTAATGTTTCTTGGAATATGTCATAACCTGTTTTTCTTGCTTCTGTTTAGGCAGTTGTACATATTAGCTACAATTAATGCTCTGTTCCAGTAAATTTTATTTTCAATTGTGTGGGGTCTTTTACTATATGCTTAATTAATTCCTCTATAATTGTAGAGGAATTTGCATAGTTGAAGTCTCAATACACAATCACCTATCATATTCCACTTTGCTTTCATGTTATTTGGAGCAAAATGAATTTGAGTTAAGCCAATTAGAAGTCATAAAAGACTGAACTTTCACATGGACGTGCAGTTTTAACTGATTCATGGAGGAAGAAAAGATTAGTGAATTCTGCAAGTATTCACACCATCTTGATTTGGTAGGACTTCATTTCTTTTTTAATTTTGTTCGAAAGCAGAGTGTTTGTTCTTTCTCTCAACTTGTTTGGGACTGAGACGGAGTTGTTATTGTTGTAAATAGGATACCGGGCTAGAGAAGAACTATGTTGAGCTGAAGAAGAGACAATTACATGGCCATGATTCTTCTAAGGAAGAGGTTGGTCTAAGAAGCTGATTTTCTTCTTTTTTTACTGTGAAGGAAAATGACTTCCGTCCAAGAGTTAAGAAATATCGTTTTCTGGTGATATGAAGTAATTTTTCTGCGTGTTGGTGGCAAATGTTTTCTCGCAACCAAATTGTCGTGTCTTTAATTAATCCAGCTTTTGCTTGGTAATTATGTATACTTATTGTTAATTTTCAGCATGTTCATGAGGATCTGGTTAGAGAAATTGCTCTTCTGGAGCTGGATATTATGTGTTTGGAGAAGTATCTTCTTTCAATGTATCGGAAAACATTCGAATCACTGTCCATGAAGGATGATACAACAAAAACTAATTCAACTCCCAATGAGAAGAAGTTGAAGGAAAATCCAGGGACTAATATTTTGCCAACTCTGAGTAATCCAATCAAAGAATGTGATGATGACAAACAAAAACTAGTTGACTCAACCATTTTGAGATGCCATTCTTCCCTATCACATGCTGCTTGTTCATTCAGAGCTTCACCTTCAGTTGCAGTGGTTGCTGATGCTGTAGACTCATACCATTCTATGCCTTTGGAGGTAAGTCATTTCGTTTGCAACTAGCTCTTGTAATTAGCATCAGGAATTTTGAAACACACTTGTTTTTATTAATTGGGGTCTGGATGCACAGAATACATGAACTAATAATCATTTTGCAACCAGCATACTCAACAATCAACTTCAAACAGGGAGCATCATCTTACTAGTTGTTCTAACTCACCAACCCGGTTGTCTGAAGAAATGATCAAGTGCATTTCAGCCATATATTGTCAGCTTGCTGATCCGCCTTTATTCAGCCATGATTTAAGTTCGTCTCCCATCTCAGTCTCGTCATCAACACTTGAATCTTTTCCTCAAGCTCAAGGACACCAATGCATAGAAAATTCATCTTCTGATACATTGAACAATCCATTTCACTTTGAAGACTCAAAGGGATTTAGTGGATTCATTGTTAAAGTTGTTCAAGTACAAGGGCTATGTCGAGATAGTCAGAGCTTAGATGGTGTTGATCAGATGCTAAAACAATTTCGGTAAAGCCTTTTAACTCAGCTTGTAATTCATATTATACCTCTTACACATCATAAGTCACCAAAATCTTAATACATTATTGATGGTATTTCGTGTTGAATAGCTTCTACAAAAAGTTGCTCATTGCAAGTACAAATTAAACTTGCCAATGCCAGGTACCTAGTCTCGAAGTTGGAACAAGTTGCCCCTAAGGAAATGAGACATGAAGAGAAACTAGCCTTTTGGATTAATGTCCACAATGCACTAGTAATGCATGTAAGATTTCTGTAGCTAAGAGTTATCCTAAGGCTTTTTTTACTGTGTAATAAATTATGAACGCGCGTTGTTTATATTGCAGACATTTTTGGTTCATGGGATCCCAACAAGTAATCTCAAAAGAGCATCTTTACTTCTTAAGGTAAGAAAATTCTGTTAAAAATGTGACAGTTTTGCAGTGCAACTGGTTCTTTATAACTCGTTATCGTTTTTCAGTCAGCTTATAATATTGGAGGGAGTACAGTAAGTGTAGACATGATTCAGAATTCTATACTACGATGCCAGTTGCCTCGTCCCGGTCAGGTAACTAGTTAAATTCAAGAGCTCATGTCACTACATTTCCTCCTTGCATTCATATGTATAATTTAGTTTGTGAATACTGATTGAAGTTTTCTTGCAGTGGCTTCAATCATTGTTCTTCACGAAACAAAGATTTAAGGCTGGCGATGCACGAAGGGGATATGCAATAGAGTATCCAGATCCTCGCCTACGCTTTGCTCTCTGCTCAGGAAGTCATTCTGATCCTGTGGTATCGACTGATGAATTAACGATATCTTGATTGATAAGAGTAACTGTTTTCTTGATATTATGCCTATATGTTATTGACTTGTCATTCCATTTGTGCGCGCAGCTTCGTTTGTACACATCAAAGAGAGTATTCGAAGAACTAGAAGTGGCCAAAGATGATTACATTCAAGCAAACATAAGGGTACACAAAGAGCAAAAACTAGTCCTTCCAAAGAATGTGGAATCTTATATTAAAGAGGTGAATTTGAGTCCATCTGGTTTGTTTGAAACAATAGAGCTAGCATTACCTTCTTATTTAAGGAAGAAATTTCAGCAGCCCGAGCAACGGAAGAAAATTGACTGGATTCCCCACAGCTTCAGTTTCCGCTACCTTATTTCAGGTGAATTGGTTGAGTGAGTCTCACAGGTTTTGAATGTCAGATGAATCACAATCAAACATATGTTTGAATTATGTGAATATGTTAAAAGGGGTTATTCAGATTGACAATTTTATGAAATATTTTAGCAGCTTGTGTAACAAACTATCTACCTCTATGAGGTAGTGGTAAGGTGTGCGTACAATCTGCCCTCCCCAGACCCCACTTGTGGGATTGCACTGGGTATGTTGTTGTTGTTGTTGTGTAACAAACTACTATAGTTGTGATTCAACTGTCATTCCTAATGAGTGTGTCCCTCGATGAGTTTGTAACAATAAGGAATTTGGATGGTCCAAACATCTTTTTTTTTTTCTAAGAGTTTCTTTGGTTGTAGCTGCTCTAAACAGATCAATGGTATGCAAAAAGCATAAAGGCGCTATGGTATTTTTGTAAAATAAATTATAAAGGAGTGAATTGGTTAAATTCATCTAAACTATTATCATTTTGCAAGTTTTATATGGAAATTATTGGGTGTTTCTGATACATTGATTAAAATATATAAACGATTATTTAAATGAATATGTGACAAATGTAGAAAGGACTATAGTCAACAATAATCTAACCAAGAACTTGTTAGACCATATAAAAATTAATTTCTGGAGCCCCTCCTCACGTTCAGAATGAGTCCGTGGTAATTCTATGATGGACTTTATGCCCAAATTCATATACTCTTTATCCAAGTTTTATTGTTCGAAATGAATTGTGACATTTAAGGACCAAGAATATGTTCCAATTCTCTGCATATTCTTCAGGGCTCATATTAAACCTATTAAACGACTCTAATATCATACTAAACTAAATTTTGAGCTTAACTACCACCTAAAAAGTAAGGTCAAAGGGGTAAGAATTGCCAAATTATGAGCCTAAAATTCCTGTCCTCATCCAATGTGGCATCATCCTCATCAACAACCCACCATCAATTATTCTATAAATTTGCCCACTTTCCAACTATTATAACTATCTAAAATAATATTATTATACACAACTTTACCTTATATTTTTAGTCTATTTTGATGTATTTCATCGTCTTTAAATTTTTTTATTATTTGATATAAGCGAGGAGAATCAATAAAAATCACTCTATTTCTTTCTCAATTATTTTATTTTAATTATACATTTAGTTATTCTTATTACATTACTTTCATGCATCCACACTCCACACATTCAAAAAATTACTATTTCTTTCGTTTCATTTGATGTTACACCTTTTGATTTAGCATGATGTTTGTATAGCTGTAAATTATTTCATTAATATTAAAAATAAAATTTTAAAGATAAATTATTCATTTTAAATAAAATGATATTTTTTTAAAAATGAATTATTAAAGAAATAGTACCATATAAAATGAGACGAATGAAATACTATAATTTAAATGATTACATTTTTGTGACCTCGTTATTATTCCTTTTAACTTGTGACCTTATAGACAAATCTTAGACTAAAGAGATGAATAAATGTAAGATACATTACTAATCGAGTAAGTAACAACTAACAAGCTTCAAGTCCTAATTTCCTCTTTTTATTTGGCATATCATAATTCATAACCCAAAAATATAGCAACAGTGATCCTGGACCACAAAAAAAAAATTTAGAAAAAACAAATATTTGTTGGAGATTTATCAATTTCAGGTAAAGGACAAAATCGACAATTATTTGTTTAGAAATTTGTTTTGTTCTTTGGTAAAGAGGGTTAAAGCTCTAATGTCATCTCTTTAGGTTCAAGAAATCACCACAATCACTTGTATATCACTCTTTCTTTTTTCTTTTGTCACTTTCTTGCCACTTCTTTGTCTTCATTAGACAACCCCTTTTTGCAAAATTCAAGATTTTCATTTTGCAGAACCCAAAAATCAAGATTGTTTAGGTTATGGACGAAGATAGAATAGGGTTAGTACGGGCTAGAATCTCTGAGCTGAGGGTAGAGATAACGAATTGTATTCACGAAGCATCTAAGAAAGATGAAGTGGAATCTGGAAATGGAGTAGACCCAGATGGGAAAACCCATGAGGATGATGATGAAGCAGTGGATTGCTTGTTGAAGATTAAGGATGCTCTTGAATCACTTGAAGCCCAGGTGTCTTCTTTGCAGGTCTCTCCTCCTTTAATCTTACTCTTTACTTGTTAAACTTCAATTTTGAAACTTGGAATTGTGCCTCATTTGGGGTAAATGTGCGATTGTAGAAGGTTCATGTGTTGTTGACTGGCTCCCATTAGTTTGAGATTGAGGGCTGGTAGTTGTGTTGTATATGCTACAGAATTTTACAAAATTTTCACCTTTCTTGAGTTGATAGGCAAGGCGGCGCCCAATCTAGGGTTCAACCTTAATGAACAGTTACTAGAAGATTTTCTTCTGTATTTCTTTAACTCCCTTACAGCGGATTTCATAGTGGGGTTTCTCTAGTCTGGTTTGTCTATTGTGCTATGAACATATTTTCTTTAGGAATTTTCCTTTGTGTGATTAAGTTAAATGTATAGGTTCTGTTGTTTAGGTCCTCCTTTTTCCTTGAAATGGACCTCAGTGGTCTTTTTGTTGATGGGTTTATGTGTTATGGCACACTACGGAGCAATATGCTTAAAGTTTTTTTAGCTGAATTTTGTATACAAATTTGATGGTTAGCCTGATACTATTTTTTCTGAATGGAAGCCTATATTTTGGATATTCTATATTGAATTTTCTTCGGTGAGCTTAAGTAAATGTATAATGGCAAATTAGGTAAATTTAACACGGTTTAGAGTTGTATTATGAATGGATAAAAGTTTTTTTGACGGAAATGGATGAAAAGTTCTATTTTGTCATAAATAAGCACGTGTGTTCTTCAGTTCCAGCTAAATGTATAGCATTTCAGGACTTGACATTCAATTAGATATCTTCTCAGTGATGTCGTTGCACATTACAATATATATTTTGTTAACCGAGAATCCCCGAGGTTAGTGGAACACGGTTCGAAACTTGGTAAATTATGGTTTGTTGTAATGCATGTACATCAAGTTTGTGTAACATACTAGGAAAGAGAGAATTAGGAAGGTAGATATTCTGGATAAGGAAGAAGTGACCTTGTAGGATGGTTCGGGCAGGTGTAAAGGAGATGTACGGGTGCGCCAGTACTGAGATGGAGAGGTTGGTTATGAATAATTTCAGGAGAGGTAGAGGCAGGCTGAAGAAATATTTGGGAGAGGTGATTAGGTAGGAAATGATGCATCTTCTATTTGTTGAGGTCATGACCTTACTTAGGAGGTTAAGAAGGACAAAAATTAGGGTAGAAGGTTATTCAGGTAGTTAAGCCTTTTTTTTTTTCACTTAACTTTTCATACTATTAGACGTACTTTAGTCGTAGTATTACTCTTGTTGTTTGGTTGCTATCTATTGTCTAGAAACTATTTTCTAGCCCTTTAGAATTTTTTTTTTAGTTTTATGTGTTTTTTTTTTCAAAAGATCTTCATTTTAGCAAATGAGAGATCTTCATTTTTACACATAAGAGATTTGAAAAAGTTACTTTCTTCTATTCAAATTGTAAGAGGGCAAGGGCCTTTTATGAGATATCTTCATTTTCATACATTAAAGATCTGAAAATGTCATTTTCTTGTATTCAATTTATTGTAAGTGTCCCAGAGATCTCATTTCCTGAATTTTTTTCTCTTGCTACAAATTAGATGTCTTGTTTTAATAGATTTTTTTTAAAAAATTGGAAATGATCTCTTATGACCACTTACTAATTGAATAGAAGAAAATGTCCTTTTCAGATCTCTTACATGTAAAAATGTTAGAAATCTAAAAACAAATTTTGTAAACGGTTACAAAACTAAATCTTTAGTAATATGTTCATGGATGAAACAATCTACCACTAAAATTGAGGGATTAGTAACATATTTTTTTTATAAAGAGGGATTAGTAAAATATTTGTCTTAATTAAAATGTCATTTGGGCCTAATACACCCATAAGGGGTGCTAGCTAAGTGAGTTAGCCCATTAGTAAAATCTAACTAAGGAGTGTTTAGTTGGGAACAAGTTATCACGGGATAAGTTATTCCATCATGTATATGGGGTAATTTATTCCATCAAGAAGGCAAAAATGGTGGGATAAATAATCCAAGGACTATCTAATACCTCCAACCAAACATGGGATAAAATAATTCTATATTTTATCTTGGGATTGTTATATCTTATACCCCATACCAAACAACTCCTAAGTTCTAATATTGTTTATTATGGGTTTATGGGTGTTGGAAGACACATTCTAAATCGCCTCGAGAACAACTAGGGTTAGTGAAATTTTTGCATGCTTGGAAGAGTATAATTAGGTTGTGGAACTAGGGGTATCCATCCTTCACATGAGAGTTCCTGACGACCAGTGAGACAAAACTTGAATATCTATGTTTTTTGTATTTCGTTTATTGTATTATCTTGTTGTGATTACTGTTCATGATGATTTGTCTGGTTGTCTACACTAGAGCACTTTACCATGGCTTCTGTGCTATTATTTGTTTTTCTGTATCACTTGGACTGTTTTTTGTTGAGTTGAGGGTCTATCAGGAATAACCTCCTTACCTCCGAGCTGCGTACACTCTACCCCCTCCCAGACCCCACTTGGTGGGACTACACCGAGTATCTTGTTTGAAATTGATTCAATCAGCAATCTGAATGCTGATTCATAGCAGTCTCTTTGTAGGTTAATTAGATACCTGATTTCATTGAATGTTTCGTCAAAGAGTTCATTCACTCTATCTAACAAGAGAATTGGAAATCTCAGCTTTGCTTTATTGTTGTTGACGAAAATGGAAATCTCAGTTTGTGAAACCCCATATCCATGCCCTTTGCCATAGAGCTGAAAATTGATAGGGTGTTTTGAAAGTTTTACTGAATAAGTGTTCCAGCTATAATATTTCTCATGACAAATCTCTCGTATTAGTTTCTGATATTTCTCATTAAAAATTTGTTATTTTCATGTTACCTAAAATTGTTTAAATATTACTATCCAAGGTTAATAAAGTAACTTTTGGGTGTTATGTTTCACCAAAAGATTGATCAGTCAGACAGGAATTTCTTTGTCACTCTTGTGGCGGCAAATGTTGTTCAACTGATGGTATGAACATTTCTATTGTTCCAGATAGTATCTGCTTGCTGAATCTCTATGGTCAATTAGACAGTGACTACGTCATGTTGTAAAGAAGTTATATTTTGCTTCCAGAATAAGAGCATCACAGTCTAAATTTGTCATCACTGGCTTTCATCAAAGGGTTTGAAGTTTGTATGAAAAATCTTCTTGTTAACTTCAGATGATTATTACACTTAAATTGCCTCGTGGGTATGTCCTGTTGGGCTTGGGGCTGTAACATGTGCTTGGTTGTGTTCTGCAGAGGGGAAAACTTTTTCTTCTGCCATCATTAATGCGGGGTTAAACTTTTGATCCAATGATTCCAATAGTTGGTCCTGTTCCAATCATTAACGACATTTATGAGCTTTAGAACACCCACTAAAACAAGCATAATCTTTTGTGAAGAGGCTAGTACTAATTTTGAGTCAGTTTTTGCCTCTCCTTATTGCAAGGGCTTAATACATGCTACTGGTGCACTTTGTCTTCATATCTTTATTTCATGAAAAGTCAGAAGGTGCCTGTGGTAATTACAAGTGAAATCCGATTCGTCAAGTTTAGGAAAGGGCAATAGATATATTTTCCTATTAGAGACATTCATTTGCATTTAGTAAATGACTAGTGTCACCCATTCTGTTAAGATCAAAGCCCAAAGGCTGTTCTCGTCCCTGTCAGGTGAGATGAAAACATCTCTTCTTTGTACGAGCACCTATCTGCTGAAAAGTCTTTATATGAGGTCGGTAGTTGCATGTGTAAAAGTTCTTCTTCTTCCTGTTTGTTTCAAACACGACATAGTCCAATATCTAAAGCAGCCGTATTTTCTCATTGCCTTATGGATTGGATTTCCCAGGATTCTTCCAGCAGTATTTCTGAATGATTTAGTTTTCTTCTTGTCAAGCACGACGTAGTCCAATATCCTAAAGTTGTTTTACTTTCAAGTATTTCATCCTATCTTATTTGAAGCTACACCTGATTGCCTTGAAATTTACATGTTCAGGCACTACAAGAGCAACAATGGTATGAGAAAGAAGCAGCGCTGTCTGAGATAGGTTATAGTCAAGAAAAATTGCTCCAGACACTGAAAGGATACCAAGGCAAGGATTACCAAGTCATACACGAGGCAATCGCTTTTGTTTCTGAAACAGTAGAAGATAACAACGATCTTCTACTTCCTCCTTATCCTAGCAGACCTTCTCGCACCCTGGTGTCAGACCAGGGTTATGGCGTACACTTGCCATCTGCACGGAAACTCACTCAAAATGGGGTAACTGGTAGTCACTATCACAACTCTGGGAAAGATGTCAATGAAGCTAACCATGAAAGATCCGAGTCTAAAGGCCCATTAAGAATGGTTAAATTCTTCGCCAGTGCAACAGCCAAGACAGCACTTGTAGTTGTTGGTGTAATCTCAGTCTTAAGTTTGGCTGGATTCGAGCCTCAGCTAAAGAAACGGAATAATCAGTTCAAGGTTTCGAACTTGCTTCAACAGTTGGCAAACAGAAAAGTCCCTGTGGATGAAAATGGTGAAACTCAAGGCATTGCGAAAGAGAGAGTTGAGATCCCATTTGGTTCAGTTTTGGCAACTCCAGATGTAAACTATGGATGTGGATGAAATGCTGTTCATTTATCAGATTTTGTGTAAATCCCACCAAGTTTTCGACTCCATTTGAACTCTGCGTGGCTGACAATGTAATTTGTCTTAGCTAGAGAAAGTTCAATTATAAAATAAATTTCTCTCTCCCGTTTGATATACTTTACTTGAGTTGAAAATTAATCAGAAACCACCTCTCTACCTCCACGAAGTAAAGGGTAAGTCAGTATATGACCTACCTTACTCAGGCTACAAGCCCTTTCTCGATTGACGTTGTCCTGCAATATTTAAGAAAATAGGTGATCTGGGAGATTACCTGGTAGCAGTTGTGAGTTAAGGTTTTTGTCTTTTATTTTTTTACTTTCCATATGATGTGTGTTTTTGGTTGATAGAGGCGTTGTAGATTTGCCAACTTAGTTCATTAATATAATGTCGCACGAATGGATTGAATAAACAAGTTGGTGTTTTATTAATTGAAGGGACACAACTGTTGCACGTTCATGCTTTAGCTCACCTGAAACTGGAGGACTTTTTAAAGTATTAGGAGCAACTTCCTGCAGACAAAGCACATGCCATCCAATTATTGAGTTGAAACCAAGATAATAATTTGCTGTTACGTTTCCTGTTTTTCTACAAACCAACATGGCTGTTGCACTTTCTTGGACCCTTCTTTTTGGAAATTGCCAATTCGATACTGTAGTTTATACTCTATGGATATATGTTTTTTGTTTCTCTGGTATGCATTTAATTTTGAGATGAGGGTTTTTCGAAAATAACTTTTCTATGAGGTAGTGGTAAGGTCTGCTTACAATTTTATCCTCTCCAGACCCTACTTATAGGATTTCACTGGATATATTATGCATTTAATTAGGCTGATGAAAAAAAAAGCTTGTAAAATTGGGTTCAAGTTTTCAAGGGAACAAAAGGCAGGACTTTAAGAAAAAAGTAATATTTTTTCCACATCTAATGAATTAGCCCTTTTCATTTTTCTTTTTAATTCTTTTGATCCCTAAGTTTGTTACTCCCTTTATCTTAGTTTATATGATTCGTTTTTCTTTTTAGTCAGTTTCAAAAAGTATGATATATTTCTATATTCAGTAATTATTTACTTTAAAAATGCTCATTTCAAATTTATCATTAATTTTATATTATAGATTTCAAAAATCTTTCTATCTTTTTCTTACGCTTTTACAAGTCGTACTATTTTATTTAAAATTTTGTGCAATCAATCTATTAAAAAAATAAGGAACATAAAAGAGCAGAAGGATAATAGAAATCAAATGTACATCTATTGCGTAGAAAATTAAACCAACACTCTAGAGGAGGAATAGTTCTCAAGAAGGAAACTTAAGAAGACTAGTAAACCAAAATCATAAACTCCTTTAAATGTTCCTACTCAAATTGAAGATTAAAATCTCCGTCTAAGTCATTAGCTTACTCCAAGTCAAAATTCAAACAAAGACAATAACACAAACATTAGCATAAAAACCAAATGAACGATCGAACTATCAATGTCCGAAAGTCATAAATAACTTGAGATCACTATAGAAAAGCACTAAAAACTGAAAAAATCGAGAAGAGGAGGACTAGAGCATCAGCTGGTAGGAGAGGAGGCGAGGGAGTCACCGAGGATGTTGTTGCGACCCAGCCGGAAAGAGGTTAGGCTCACAAATTGAATTTTTAAGAGAATAAAGTATACATAGATATACCGTGATTTGACCTCAAGACTTTGCATTAATTAAATTTGTCGAGTCATACAATGTTACTGTACTTCGGCATCTGAAAATGTCCCTTGACTTGCTATCACTCAAAGCTGGAAGCTACTACTCCATAAGCTAAGTAAAAGCAAATACCATAAATTATTAATCGAACAATTATTGCACTTCAATCCCCAAATTAGTTAAATTGGTCTATCACAATTGACACTTGGTAGTACTTGTCCTAAGTGATTATTATAATGTCCCAAACTTCCAACTATATGACAGACTTATTTGGACCAACAATCAAATCACGATATATAAACTAAATTTGGTGTTAAATTAGGATGTGTACAAAGATTCATTCAAAATTTTACTAGTGGAGTAACATTTTAAAAGTATTCTTGAATATTAAAAACAAAATCAACATGCATTCATGTGTTACAATAAATTATACATGTAGGACATGTGGAAATGTCAACCATCCATTCTATTTCACCATATACAGATCTACATGCTACTTTTACACAAGGCCTTTTCACATTCATTATAAAATATGAGATTTCTCCTTTTTTCTAACTAGATGGTTCAACAAATATATCACATATAATTTTCGATCATATGACAAGAAACGTTGTGATTGATATATATAGATTTTGAATCTCCCGAAAAGCTTTTAGTACTGTAGAGGCAAAGGTGACTCAAAAACTTGAGCTCTCGAGTTCGAATCCTTAGTATGACAACTGTGCATTTTCCTGAATCTCCTTGTTAGAATGACACTACAGTGGACAAGTTACTATAGTCATTAAGAGTTGTGTTTGCTTTTACAGCAAGTACACACATATCTTGAAGTGAAAGTGGAGTTTGTAATTTAGAAACTGGCAAAAGAAAATAAAGCTGACCAAGCTGCAAGATTTCATCTTTGGCTAATTGAGGAACTAATGAGTTGACATTCATGGCTTCTGAGCTACAAAGGAAGAAATCAGGATTTTGGACGAGGATCTCGCCGGCGGTGATGGGTTGCCGGAATTCTTGAAGTTTGCCGTTGATATGAATCACCATGGCTACTTTTGTAGTTGGCAAATTCATTATGCTTCCGTTTTGTTTTGTCATCAATGGTGAAGATGGACAGATACCCATTTTACTTTTCTTTTAAGAAGAAAAGAAAAACAGGGGAAAACAGAGCTTTTTTTTTTTTTTTTTAATTTTTGAATTTAGTTGAGTGGATAGAGTTGAGGAATTGGGAGTGAAGGGGTTGTGGTTTATATAGAAGTGGACGGCACTTTAGGCATATTCAGTGACTCGGTTTTGACCGCTAATCAAGCTCAATTAATAAGGTGTGGATACGATAATCACCCCCCCACCCCCACCCCCGCCTTTCTCACGATTCTTTTTAGTTGTCATAATTTGTATTTGGAGAGCTAACTGATACTCACTTCATTGATATGTGATGCAATATATATATATATATATTTTATTATTGTCCTTGGTGAAGTCATATCTTTTTAAAAATATATATATAAAACTTTAATAAATGAAAGAGCAAATATAAAGGAAGTATCAAATATTATCTTAAACTTTGAATAATTCAACTTGTTGAAAATTGAAAAAAAACCCTAAAAAATTAAGTTAATTTGGGACAGAGGACGTATAAATTTTGACTAATATTAAGATATTATATTTTTTATCATACTGATATTAAAAGTTTTCCAATTTCTATTTTTCTCTTTATAATTTTTAAATAGTTAAAATTTTTATTTTTAAATTATTAAATTAATATAATCTAATTTAACTTTA
>JAABOM020000001.1:37376670-37393891 GCA_011800125.2 Solanum clarkiae | reverse complement strand
ATTATAGTAGGGATCTTCGCCCCTAAATCCATTATTCAGATAACTCGAGTTTCGATAACTATAAAAAGCACTTTCTAATTCACTCAGAAAAGAATAATCGTTGTCAAATTATAATGATTTGTTTGTTTGTCGTAATATAATTACCTGGTATTTTTGTTTGCTTACATAAATGTGGTTGCTTTGATTTATTCAACATGGAACTTTCCTTGAATCATAGAAACAAAGACTCATGGAAGGGAAATAAAAGTTTGAGCAGTTTAGAAATTCATTCATCTTGTATGTCACACTCACACTCAACTTTTGACTGAATTAGTGGAATGGTATGTTTTTTCTTTACTTTCATGTTCCTTTCACCTTTTGACAAAAAATCTTTCTACTAGTATAACATAGAGCCAATTTATGAATTTTCTCTTAGTGTGGAGGTTGTCAATCACAATTCACTCCAATTTTTACTCTTCAAATAATGGATTTTATATATTAAAAAAAAGGATTCAAGTAAATTAAATATCCGCAAAATCAAAACATCAAGTTAAAAAGAAGTAATCCATGAAATATCTGAATGCAGTTGTATAAATACAAGGCTTAAAAAAAATAGTCTTCGTAACAAGTTATATTTAGCTAGTGAAACGAAGGATCAAAAGTATAATCTTCATTTTGATTGATCAAGTCAATCTGAGCTTGTACTTTTGCCAATTGGCATTGTACATGGGAAATTTCTTCATGTAAAACAGTAATAATTCCAACGCAACCATAAATTGGATCCTTAATTCTGCAATATGCCTCGTAATACAATGAGTCTGCTACATCAGCTCGTTGATGCTCATCTACTTGCTACAATTTCAAATTAAAAAAATAACCTAGATAAAATGATTATTGGTATATATAGTTAAATATTTGGAGCAATTGGATTATTGTAGGAGTAATATAATATTTATACCTGGAGCATCTTTCCAACATTGCTTGCACCATAGATTTTGTGAACATAAGAAAATCTTTGAGGATTATTTGGAGGAAAATATGGTAAAAATATACAATTTGAAGAACATTTTCTTCTTAATTGTTTGCAAGCAGCACAACGGGTGGAAGTCATTATGTTCTTTTTTCTTACAAAGATTTTCTGAATCTTTTGTTTGTGAAGAAGACAATTTAAGCAAAGATTGCATTATATATTTAAATAAAGATTCAAGAAGAGTGTATTCAAATGAAATGGAATTAAAATTATTAACGGCTATTTCTTTTTAAAATTTTGTGTTTTATGGAAAGTTACCAGTGTACAACAAATCAGTCATTAAGTGATTGAGCTAAAATTGGTAGGAATGGAATTTATATTTTTTTTTTCTATTTTTGATAAGCTTATACTTATAATATAGTATTTTTTTTGAATAATTGAATTAATCTCATTCTATTTAGTTTCAAAAATTAGTCAAATTAATTTTTGTGAAGTAAAATATGACAAGAATGGACAGAAAGAGTAATACTTCTGTTTCAAAATAAGTGATGTTTTTAGCTTGGATATACCTCTTAAGAAGCTACTCATTCTTACAAAATAAGAATTGTTTTTCCTAATTTACCCCGAATTAAATTTTATCTCTTTGGTTAAATGTCTTGAAAAAGAAAAAGCTAATTATTGATTTCTTAGTTATGTAAACGAGGATAATTTAGAAGAATAAGATAATTTTTGTTTGAAATCTTAAGATATTACTTATTTTACAAAATAAAAATTTTAAAACACCACTTATTATGAAACCGACGAATTAACATTTTCAGGATAGAGACAAATTATTAATAAATAAATTTTTGTATGACTTTTACTCGTCAATAAATAAATTTTATAGGAGTAAATATATTTGAAAAAAAGGAGAAAAGAAATTCTTAAGTTATGTTGGGTCATTTTCAATCATTCAAATTGGACCCAACACACACACACAACCGAGTTTTGGGCTCCAACTTCGAGAAGAGTTGGACCTGGACCATTCATGTTGGAAAATTGCGCCGATAACCGAATATTACTAGTTAATATATTTATGATTTGATTTAATTATGATTCGTGACAAATATTTAGCTATAATTATGATTTACATTTTATATAATTCGTCTGATTTATACAAATAAAATACATAATTATACAAAAATTATGTGAATCAAAATGTATAGTGAAATATACAAACACTATACATGAATTATACATAAATTATATAGCTAATCATACAAATATTAGCATTGAAATAAGTATATGTATATGCTTAGAAAACTAGCATTAACGTTAGAACATATGCATGTATTAAAAATAATAATACATTGATATGTACATTAGTGGTTGAACATCCACCATTTTCTTTATTATTAGTGTAACTTGATCAAGTTAAAAGCCCAATTGAATTTATGAATTATTTTGACATTAATGACCCAACGACCCCAGCAATAAGAGTTGTAGGGTCTCCAAGAACTGCAGATATAATAAACTGCAGGGCTAACCCAGCCATTTCACAACATTTTTGGGCTTTGCCTTTGCTTTTTTTGTGATGAGTTTGTAGTGTACCTTTCAGACTTGGGATCCTATTGTCCAATTTTCTATCTCCATGACCAAAGTAGATTTCATGCCAACTATCCACAAGCATCTCTTTTACACATGCCACGTGTAAATTGTACTTGTTGCATGTAGATCTATAACTCCAGCTTCTGTTTCTCCCTTTCCTCCCGCATCGGTGGCATCTTGCACTTATCTGTCAATTTAATTAACATTTTAGGACAACAAAGAGTTTAATTTTTATATCTGCAAAGTAACTAAATTCATGACTGATTAAACAGAAAATCTAT
Organism: Solanum clarkiae; assembly: GCA_011800125.2. NCBI lineage: Eukaryota > Viridiplantae > Streptophyta > Magnoliopsida > Solanales > Solanaceae > Solanum > Solanum clarkiae. The sequence continues at coordinate 37,391,074 of JAABOM020000001.1, read as the reverse complement.
GAACGATTGAATTCTCAGTGAAAAGCAAATGAGCAAGGCTAAAATGCAAAAATATCTTTTTATTGGGAAACAGAGCATTCTATTTCTCCTAAATATGAACATGAAACAAATTAAAGTATCGTCTTGTCATTTTTATAAAAGTAAAAATGCATGAAACTCGATATAGTTTTTGTGTATTAGTTCGATCCAACTCTGAAAAATTTAAAGTTATTTAGAAAAAGAAAAAAATATCAAATAAATTGAAACAGAAACGCTATTAGAGCAAAATAATGTAAAGAAATAGCATCAACGTACTGAAATTTCAACTGGTATACAATTGAACCTCGACAATATTTTGAGAAACTTCACGATAATGATTATTTTCTAAGGTTAATTAAATAATAATTACCAAATCTCATGTTACAATATTTACATACCTTTCTATACAAGTAAAGCTTTACTTCCCCATCATGAAGCACCATAGGAAGCTTAGCACAACATGGATGAAGATCAAATCCACAAGACCTACAATGGTATATAAATCCAGTAATATCCTTCTCACAAGCGTTGCAATAGCGCGGTACGTTCCCCGGGGGACGAGAGAGGAATTGGAAAGAACATTTTTTGTAAAATGGATGTGTAATTGAAGATGAAGGAATTGCACAATGCATATGCAAATCATAGTCACAAATTGTGCATTTGTAACGTGACCCTATGCCTATTTCCTTGCAACCATCACATTTGAATGGAAATTCTGAGTACTCATATCTTAGCTTGTGTTGAGGGTGGCTAAAATGAGATATCTCATTGTACTTCATGTTTTTTTGCTAGCTAAACTGAAGAATTCTAAGTGCTCATAAATAAAGATGATTCTTGGACTTAGAACGATCTGATATTTTTACAGAAACAATATATGTTACTTGAACACTTTAAACTTTATGTAATGGAGTTAAAGGGTGGCTTCTACTTGAAGCAAATAGCAAGAAGGAATTATGCTTATTGGGGATAATGACGGTTGCAAAATTATGAGTGTAGTAGAAGAATCTTTTAAACATCCACAACAAGTGAAGAAGAGGGACACAAGGCATATTTTAGTTCCATACCCCACGATTTTATGCTATAAATGATTAGTCACCTAATATTGCTAAAAATCAAGATATGTGTATATTGTAATCAACTTATTTTACAACACTCCCAATATTAAGGAAAATAAAATACCTTAATTGCAAGCAAGGGTTTCGATATTACAAATGTCAATTTATTATCAAGACGATGTGACTAATGTCTCTTGGTTCCTTTAAGAGAAATGAGGAATACAACTTAGTACATATTTATTTTTTAAGGGAAACTATGCGGATAAGAAAATATATACGAGTAATTCATTTAACATAGTTACAGTTCAAAATTATTATGGTTTGCGATTAATATCTTTGTAATGAAAATTTGTTGGGAGAATCATGAGATGAAATGAAAATTTAAGGAATATCTAGTCTAGAAGAATAAGAATTTGGCACATTGAAACTGGATATGGCTAAGAAACTTTATGCTAAATTCTTGAATTTAGGAACATTAGGAAAAATTTTATATAGTTGGAGACATATAAAGGATGCTGAAAAAATTGTTACCTATATGAAATAATTCACAAGAAATTTAATTAGCTAAATAAAATAGTGGACATGGATCCAACTATAGACCACGATAAAAATTCAAAGTTCTAAAATTGAACCTTAAGTTTTATATATTTTTCTTGAACTGGAAAAGGATATATGACATAGTCAGCACAAATAAATGCGTAATAACAGAGGAATAACATCTGGTTCTATTTAATTGATGAAAAAGGAGGAACAAATTCCTAGCTTGGTATTATTCTTCGTAATCCGATTATTAATATATTTTTTGTTAATAATGTTATCTTTTCTCCAATTGACCAAGTAAAAATATATAGAATTAGAACAGTAAAAAGATAAAATGATTCTTGGTATTGCTTACCTTTGAAAATGTGTTGAAAGTGGTTAAGCTTACACGGAATATTAACTTCAACACTTTGTTTTTCTTCTTCAAGACGCTAAACTACAGTACCATAAAGCATCACCATTTCTTTAAGCAACTTTAATTTTTTTTTTCCAACTTAACTTTGATGTACTCCCTTTGAAAAGAAAAGATAAAAAACTAATTTCCACTTAATATATTTTTTTCCCTTCTCGTTTTAGTAGTGCACCTGCATTCACCTTTAGATAAATAAATTTCTCACCTCTAAATTAAAAATCTCATGTTTGAATTTTAAGAAAAGAGAAACCTTTAGAATTTATAGACATAAATATCTGATCAGCGCCAAAATTAATATTGGGCCTACCTTTGCTGTTCTTTAGGAAGCCTTGCTAATAGCCCAAATTCTGATGAAATATTTCTAATTCAGCCCATACTAATTTATTGAAGCAACCCAAAATGTAGAAGCAATTTTCTTCTTTTTTGGAAATTCGAATGACAAGTTGGCTTCAACACAAATCGACTAGTAATATTCCCAACATAACTTATCGTTCTACGACATGTAAAAATAGATATTTGAATATTTTTTTGGTGCTTTTGTGTGTTTATCTTTAAAAAAAATTGTATTATGGAGTAGGGGAGGGAGAAATAAGCGAGAGGATTACATGATGAATAATCGAATTCTAACCAATAAAGTGAAAATTCAAATAACTAACCAACAGATGTTGGTGTCATGTTTCCTTGCAAGATTCTAGGGTTTACCTCCATCCATTGAGTCATCTTGTGAGATAAGAGAGAAACCAAAGATTGGAAAGAGATGAAGCCATAGACAGAAACCATGACAAAAAGGTATCCAGCAGGACAGAATGTTTCATCTTCCCTGTACAAAACATCAACAATTCCAACAGTTGAACTTGCTGCTGCTAGTGTCAGTAATGATAATGCCTGTAAAAAATGTTACTGTCAGTTTTCACTCAAAAAGAAAAGGATTTTCAAGAAGAGGAAGACATACCCAATCTCCAAAAACAATGAAGAGAAGAATTCTGGGCTGACGAATGGGGCAACGGTATGTCAATCAATGCCAAAGTAATGCTCCAGGGAATGACCAAACCCATAAGAAGCTGCGGAAGAAAATGTATCAAGTAAGAGGATCCTAATATTATGGCAGACTATTTGAGGAATTGATGTTACTCCACTAAATAGTTATTATCTGAGAAATGTCAGTTTCTGCTTTCAGTTGAAAAAAACAACTTCCGATATGAGCACAATTAGGATTTGATTTTAAGATCAAGTGATATGTCTGCTATGTTAATTACTGGAATCTTATCATTTGAACCTATGAATACTCATATAACAACAGTTAACACAATTCTTTTGTTCATTAATATCTCAGTTGTGTGCGCTTAGTCCCATAAAGGAGGATTTAAAGTCGGTAGATTCTCTGTGTCGAAAAATGCAATGGGTCCAGATGAACTTATAGAACCCATCCCCAGACAAGAAGAGAAATTACCAGAAGGCAGTATAGTCATGGAACTCAACTCCTAAAGACATGAACAAAAGAGAAGCAGCAGAGAAGATGGTCCTGCCCAAATCTCAAAGCAAAACTAGCACTTGTCCCAACAGCTCCTGGTACTTCATCATCCATGGCCATTTACTGTTTCACTTCTACTCTCTCTCTCTCTCTCTTGCCCAAATTCATCATGATCTTCACGTGTAATTCCAAATCTTGACAGATAATAGCACTTGAAGCTATTTACTTGATTATTCATGAATACTTGTTTTTTTTTAATCTTCCTTTTGGTCTTTTTTTCTTGTATTTGTAATTTCCTGGTGGGCGGTGGCCAGACTAACTGGCTAAATTTGCAAACGAGTTTGAACTTTAAAGCAGGGGGTTCGTGCATGATATCCAAAAAGTAATAATATGTTGAGAAAGGATTTGACAATTGTAATTGCATATCACCTCTCCTTTTCCCTTTTTTAGCTTTGAGGAGACGGCTATAAATTATTTGGAGTTTGTTAAAGTTAAAGAGTGTCCAACATGAATCGAACTAAAAATGAGTGGACAAACGCAAGTGCAAATCAAAATTAGTGCAAAGTAGGTACAGAGACCAAAGATAAAGACACTTGGCTCGTGACATAAAAGTAAGGGCAAAAAATGAGTCTCCAATTTGATCAGAGTAATCCATAGCTACCTTGTGTGTAATATTTAGAGCCAACTCTGCTATTATGCAAAAGCATCTTATGCATTTAAACATCTGCATCGACTTGTCGAACATGACAATTTGGTAATTCTATAAACACATTACCCACCATTAGAAATTTTGCTGCAGATTTCTAGATGGGTTACTAGACCACTCGCTCCGTGTACAAAAATCTAACAAATGAACACACTAGAAGACATAATGAGGATGAAAATAGCTAATATGGTTTTTCCACAGTTTGTTCTTCTACTCTCCCATCACAGAGAGTAGCACATTCAAGCAGTTGCATTCGATCAATTACGCAACACGGCTACATAAACAAAACAAAATGGTAAAATGAATCACTTGAACTGTAAGTCATCCCAAACAACTAGGATCATTCGCCAATACATGTCAACGAATTTCAAAATACGGACATTTATGGTACTGAAAGGATAAAAAACAAATATTTGCTCGTTTCTTCTGATCTTCCATTCCTCCGCATAAACTGCACAAGGAAAACATAAAAGCATAAATGACGAGTTTATATAATAACACCACTAGCTTTATGCAATAAGTGCCAAGTAGCGCAATATGTAGTTTGATAAATCATTTAAGAAGCAATGGAGTGTGAAGGGATCCAGAGACTCTGAGGCATGAATAAATTCACTATTGTTAAACAAGCATTGCATGTATATCGTTTCAAGGGATACAAACAAGTTTCTTCATGATTCCTCAAAGCCAAAATGTTGCAGCAAAATCTTCACAGTTTCACAGTAACATAGTTTATAGAAGCAGCAGACTATTCTGAAAAGGTTTTGTTTATCAGAACAAGTGTTTGCTTCTGTTAACTTAAATAAAAATTCAAAATCAAAGTTTCAAATAAATTAAACCTGTAACAGAAAAATAAACACAAAGTAAAAGTAATTCTATTTGAAGGTCTGACCCGGCCCGCATCCTGGTCCAAGTGGAGTAATATATATTTACCAATACAAGGACATTTCGTGGACTCGCACATTCAAGGACACATATAAAGGACCAAAGTACTTGAACCTTCTCCCTACTTTTCCCATCGATGTGGGAAAGTCCTACATGTACAAAATATTCCAACAATTCCCCGAATAGTATATATTGTTTCACATAATATCAGTATCTAAATAGATTTGAACTTCCTATTAGTGTAAATATTTTAAAGTTTGACGAGGTTTATGGTAATCACAGTTCATTATGTCAAAACGAAAGTATCACGTATGATATTATAAGAACGACTAAACGAACCATAACTTACTTTAGCGCTTTGACAGTCATGTGCTACTAATCTTGACTTCAAGAATATTTACAAGACCAACCCTCTAGATCTTATTTAGAGCGGCATCACTTCTACACTCATATAGGTGAAACTAGACATTGTGTTACTGTACGCTTGCTAATTTTAGTAAGAACTAAATCAACCTATCCTTGTAACAATTTGCACTATAGTTCGTCATTATACCCTTGTTACGATAGGTATTTAGCAGCAGCTCTTTAACTCCTAACACTAGAATCATGCTTCTAAAGCAAATCAGTGTTTTAACAACACAAAGTACCTAGTTATTGTCCTATGAACTTGTAGTGCTAGAGTGTATACTAACTCAAACTTGAGTACCAATTATTTGTGTTTATTTTAAGGATTTTATTCTCATTCCTTCATGATATATTTGTACTAGTCTCTATTTAATGCTTTTGTAGGTGGTTCTGACATATTATTGCTAGATCTCACACACTCTAGAAATAATTCCGTTAGTGCTAATTCTCTTTTATAAGCATATCTTAAGCTTATATGTCTTGATTTTCCATTATAAATCTTATTGTGAGCTACAACATATCTTAATCACACTAACGTAAAATATGGAAATGGTTGGCATAGGTTGTTGCCACAACTTTATGACCAATAACATGTTCTTTAGCAATTTCATTTCCTTTGTAGGATCTGCTAATGCAATATCTTTTCTTCTGGTGTCTAAGAGCACTTTCATAATGTATTATACCACACTCTTCACAAAAATAATCAAATTCAGTGGAAAAATATTCACCTCCTCTATCACTGTGGAGTATCTTAATTTTTGTAACTTCTTTATTTTGCACAATGGATTTATACTCTTTAAATTTCCAAACAGCTTCATCTTTTGTCCTAAATAAATAAATTAAAGTGAATATGGAAAAATCATCTATAAAAATAATAAAATATCTTTTACCACCTCAAATTAATTCTCCATTTAATTCACATATATCAAATGTACTAAATCTAGTAAATTCGATAACTCTTTCAATTTTTTCATAAAGGCTTCTTGGTCATTTTTACTTGTATACATATTTTACATCTCTCTACATGTTTATTGTTGGAAGCAATATAACCATTTTTGGACGTATAACTTAATGAACCAAAACTCATACGTCCTAATCAGGCATATCATAAAAGAGAAGTAGACTCAACAATACAAAATAGAAGCATTACATGGTACACAATTAGCAACGTCAACTTTCTTAGAAAGTAAACTAGTAGACATTAAATTCTTCTTCATTTCAAGAACGTGGTACACATTTAGCAACATCAACTTATGCCTCAACTTAAAATTTATTTCAACCATTCCCTTTCCAGAAAAATGTGCATTGCCATGGGTGCCTATCAAAGCCTTCTCAGGCTCCTTCACTTCTTCACAGATCTTGAGTTGACTCTTGTCTTAAGAGACTTGAACGGTTGCACCAGAATCCAACCACCAGTATTGACTGTTAGTGGATGCAACAACCATGTTCAACACTGACACCGTTCCGCTCAGTAACGCAGAAATCATAGCAACAAGTTCTAGGACAGAATTCTCAACCATGGTTGCTTTCTCGGAATTACCATTATTGAAATATATTCTTGCTTTCTAATACCTACAATCTCGAATTTAATGGCCTTTCTTCGCATTGCTTCCTTTATGCCTCGACTTCATGTGAGTCTTTTGTAACGAGGTGTTTATGTCGATATACTGTACCAAATCAGTATACAAAGGATTCATCATAATTTCACCATTTTTATCCTACGTAACCCCTCTTCCTATATCTGATCCGGAACTAGCTATGCTTGAGGAAGCTCCCATACACACGTAAGCATAAATAAATTACAATAATATATGGCACTTGATCCAAGCAAAATTCCATGTATCATGAAAAATATTTAAGCAAGGACTTAATTGTATAATCAAGGAAAAGTTTACCTGAGCAGATAGAGGAGCAAAGAGAATTAGTCATCTAGAATTCCAGCTTGAGTTCTTCTTTCTGATCGGAGAAATAGTGGAGGATGTACGGGGCGACCCGAATCACGGCGACCCAAGTACCGAACAGGGCGACGTGGGTCTTCAACTGCTTCAAAGCAGCTGCCTTATCAGGTTTACGCATGAACATTCCCGGAAACATTTTGAGATTTGAGATGGAACGATCTAAAACCCTAGCTTCCAGACGGAGTCGATAGTATCGGTGAGGGTTTTAGACTCTTTTGTACCGAAGATCAAACTTGGGGATTGTTTAGAGGTTGTCGTCTCCTGGGCCTCAGGCCCATTAGCCTTTTTGGGAATGTTGGGCCGGGTCTAAGAAGACTATAGTCGATCCAACTAAGGTACATTTAGGAAAAATTATGCGAAATGGCAAATATTTAATGATTATTATGTACCTTAGCTATAATTTTGATTAATTATTGAATGTCACTGTAGTTTAATTTACTGGAAATGATTTGGCCCCTTTCTGGTAATTACGTTGTTTGATTTACCAAATGTAAGTGAAATGAATTCAATTATATCTAATACTTTAAGCTGAAATTAGTGGTGAAGAAAGAATACTATCAACATTGAAGATGGCTTTTCATTTATTCAGACAAATCCTCATATGTTTAAATTAATTAATTGAATCAAATAAGACAATTTGAATAAGTTTTATATATGTATACGGGCGGTAAAATTAATGCACAAGGACTACTCATTCAAGCGTAGGTGGATTAATAATCCCACATTTATTAACTAGATTTTTTTTATTCGTTAAATTTGAATCAATTTTTAGATAAATATGTAAATCTAAATTTTAATTTGTGTGAAATTATCTTTATATATTTTTTGATATACTATATGTAATTATAATTTTAAAAATTTATTAGTTTTGTTTTATGCTAAATAAGTTATAAGAAAATAAACCGAAAATTTGAAATTTGACAAGAGTTAAGACTCATTTAGCCATCTTGATAATTTTCAACCGAATATCAAAAATTATTTTCAACCTACATGCGCTTGTCGATTTTAATTTTTAGGTGTGGATCTAATTTTTATTTCTTTTTCTTTCTCTAAAAATAAAACAATAAAACAAAATAGAGAATCCGTAACATATAAATTGTTGACCAGAAGTCAAAAGTTAGTCTAAATGGATTGTGTTTTGACTAGACTAGAAGCATTGCCTTAAGGGATTGTATAAAACAACATTTTTTTATTAAATTAAGATAATAAAAAATAAATTAAAAAAATCAAGAACTTATGACTTCATCTCAACTTCCATTCACATCATTCATATTGTTCTATTCTCATTTTTCTTCATTTCACGTCATAACTTAAATTGCATACATCTAAATTTATATATAATATTCTCCCTCCATTTATTTTTACTTGTTCCCCATTTTTATCTTTTGAATATAATAAATACAATATTTTAAAAAATGTAACAGAAAAAATGAATATAATTAATGATAATACCAAATTAGGAACTAAGTATAAAATTATCTTTTAATTTCATAAAATTGACAAGTATTATTGAATATTCCAAAATAGTATAAGGAACAAATAAAAATAGTCAGAAGGAAGGATATATGATCTCAATATATCCGTATTGATTTCACCACATTATATTTATAAATTTAATTAATCAGTAAAATTTGATTGGGCATTTTCACCAAACATTTATTTGATTAAAATGTTACTCCCTCCGTCTCAAAATAATTGATTTTTTGAGGTTTTTTTCAAAGTTCAAAATAGTTGAATTTTTCAAAGTTCAAGATGAATGTTTGAAACTTTTTTCATATTTGCCCTTTTATTTATTGAACTTTTATATTTTCTAGAAAATAATTACACTATATATTTATGATTTTACAAAGTACAATAATGGAAAGTATAGTATAAAGTTTATCTTTAAATGTTTTTCTTAATATGTGTGTGAGAGTATTATCTTTACCGTATCTTTTAAAATGACGAGAAAGATTATGATGCCCCATTAACCATAAATAAACAGCTAAGCATACTTCACTCTTCCAGTCTTCTCTCTGTTTGTGATGTGCGAGAAAAAGAAAAACTCACTTTCTTGTGGACTAATCCCAAATTAATTAGCACAAAATATCCAATTACATAGTGACACATCAACAAGAGTGTGGGACCAATCCACACATTAATTTCAGTAATGGTGATGTGTCGTTCCTCCACAAACTTATTGTAATTTTGTAGTAACAGTGACGGGACGCACCACAAAGAAAACTCACCGTCCCTTCGCTCCCACTCTCTTTCGCTAGTCAAAATCCACAAACACTAAAAAAGGGCACAAACATTTACACCCAACACATTCCCCATTAACCAAACCCCCTTCTCATAAAGGAAGCAGGAAAATAAAAGCACAAATCCCACCTCATTCATCATGATCCACCACCATCACCGTATGCCTCCTGCTTCCTCACCGGCTCCGGCACCGGTGCCGATACACCTTAATGATTCTGGGAAAGCTCCCTCACCTTCGTTGACGCGTCCGTTTCATCATTCGTCGACATTGCCAACTAGCACCAATACATCGACGTCCACGTCAGCGTCAGATTCATCAACTACTCCACCTCCGTCTAAGTTACCGGTTGATTTCAGCCCTCCTTTGATTGCGATGGTCGTTATTATTGCTACTGCTTTCGTAATCATAACTTACTCGCGGCTACTCTCCCGCCATATACTCCGTTTACACGGCCGTTACAGACTCTGGCGCCTTCGTCGCCGACGTTATGTCCCGTCATCATCTGCCGGTGATATTGAGTCGCCTCCTTATCCATTTGATCCTACTGATGCTTTCCATGTGCTGTCCCCTTATGGATTGGACGATTCAGTGATCAAAACGATTCCTCTTTCGGTCTACACTCGGAAGAGCGGCGTTCACGATTGTGCGGTTTGCTTGCTGGAGTTCGAAGAGAACGACTATATGCGCACGCTACCAGTTTGTTCGCATGCCTTTCACGTGGACTGTATTGATATATGGCTCAAATCGCACGCGAATTGCCCTTTGTGTCGCGCCAGAATATTCCGCCCAGAGTCACCGTTCACTCCGTTGATGGCAGCAAGGATTCGCCCGAGCTTCGATGACATGATGTTGGAGAGCACAATTCTAGAGCCTTTGGATGAAATTCAGCCAGAATCCGATACAATAACGGTGTCAGAGATCACCCAAGAACCGTCGCCAAGGAGGAATATCCAATCAGAGGAGAGATTTAACGGACGTGATATTTTGCTAAAACGTTCGTACTCCTTCGGATTTGAAAGGAATTTGGGATCAGAGAGGCTAGTGCTCGAACCAGCAACAGCCTCACCATGGCGGTACCGCAGAGCAATAGGATCAGGAAGCTTCTGGAGCAAAAGGCCTTCACCGTTCAGCTCTTTAACAAAGCCAAGAGTATTCTCCTTCCGATACTACAGAGGTATGAAATCACCGTTCTTCCGGCGGAGCAGAGGTGGATTTTTCCCTTTATCGGAGTCAAGCGCGAGATACAGCAGCGGCGGAGGTGGAGGTTCGTCTAGAAGAAGCAAATCATTCGCAAGTCCAATGTTCATGAGAACATCGGCGGGTGGCGGTGGTGTATTCTCATCTAGCCGTCTAAGGAGTGGTGATCCAGAAGCCTTACTGTCACCGGACAGGTATCACCGAAGGTGAAGAGCACATGGGGGAGAGATCATTAATGAGGTTTTCGGGAAACGACAACCGTCCGATCGCCACAGTTATGGCGAACGGTGACCGAGGAGGCGCGCGGGTGATGGGGTCAGGTGACATTAATGGTGGGGGTATTGAGAGAGAGAGAGAGAGTTACATTGGGAAGAAGAGGAGGAAATTAATGCGATGCCTGCTGGCCTGTGGCGGTCATTTAATACAGAGAGAGAGGCTATTGGCCAAGTGTTGAAATGCTAAAAAGAAGAAAAAAGCTATGTATGCATTTATTGGGAAATTTTGACTATTTTTTAAGAGTTACTGAGAGAAAAGAGTTGGAGCTTTATCCATAAAAAGGGGTTACTCATGCAATGGACCCTAGGTTGATGATGATTATAACTTTTTGCATTGGATGGCAGTGCAAGAGCTCCCAGTACTTGTCTTTGATTTCATGCATGATCAATCGAGTTCAAGATAAAGTGGTAGTACAAAAATAGAATTTTGGTGTATTCGTTGTTTGCTTGCTAACCCCTTTTTCCATCCGTGCTCTGGAAATGTCAGAACTAGGAGTAAAAAAATATGTTTTGTCAATAGATAAATGAGATCCCTGTCGTCTCGATTGGAAATCAGAAAACTAAATAATATGATCAAAATATTTTCTCTTTTAATGAATTTTATGGGTAGCGTGAATTTGAACTAATAATTAGAGGTTGAAATCAATATTGAGTGGGAAGTACAAAAAAGGAAGTCGATCAAGTTATTTTAGATGATTTTACCAACATATGTAAGTTTGTTGGTAAACTTATTGATGAGCCTTTTAGATACTCTGATTAATATAGTTGGTATATGTATTGGTCAACATAAAAATTAGATAGATGGATAAATTAGGAGATCTCACGTGATAGGTGAAGTCTAGTAAAAGAACCAAAAGATCACAGGTGAAGTCTAATAAGACCAAACTCTGCTGGGAATATGCCGAGTCTTATAAGAGAATCAAGAGATGACAAGTGGTAGGCAAAATCCAGTAAGACCCAACTCAGTAGGAACTAATCATCAAAAGAGATGTGATTCTATGGATGATGTTATTTTTCTCTTAATCAGATATCTCAAATACAAATCTTGAGTATAGAAAATTCTTAATAAGAAGTGTTTCCTAAGAATGAGTTTTACGCAATACAAATCTAAATTAGTTGATTTCAGTGCAAGTGTCAGACATAAAACGGAAAAAAAAGAAGAACAAATTAATAAAGACTATGCCAAGTCTAGTAAGAGAATCAAGAAATGACAGGTGATAGGCGAAGTCCAGGAAGAGCCAACTCAAACTTGGATTATGCCGATCTACCATGCCAATGCACCGGCTTCGGTACAATGACGTTGGCTAACTTAGCTCTCAAGTATCAACATCGATTATTCACTAATATTCAATCTAAATAAGCTTCTCGATTAATAATCATTTTCAGAGGAGTAAGAGAATCACTTAACAATTGCTCAATCACATATATAAACGATTTACCGTCTAAATAATGAGATATGAAATTCGCAAGACATTTAGAGTTTTATGCTAAACATATACTCCATTATTTAACACACAACAGAATTATTATTGGTCCTGTGTGTGCGTCTCCTACGTATGTGCAAATACACTCCGTTCTCATCTTTACAAATCCCAAATATGAAGGGGACAAAAATGAGAACTTTACGGTGGACATATTTTGCAGACGTGTCTGAGCCACCGACAGACACATGCGTAGCACTTTGGCCTACCTAGTTCCCATTTTTAATGTTTGGGACTCTATTTCAGCAAGTCATCAATGAGACCATCCTCACCTTTGTGATATGTTGCTCGCATAATATATAGTAACAAATAAATCAAGAACAGATATTTATAATATCTTGTTTAAAAACGAAAAACATTTAGCTCGTACTACAATAAGAAATGACTTATAATTTTTTTGAGTTATGCATGTGAAAATTTAACCGATAAAATGTCACATTTAATGCTAGCATTTACTTCCAACAAAATGAAATTTATTGGTCGAACAACCCTTCTGGTAAGGCCTTTAACATGTCCAATCCCAACCACAAAAATAATGGAGTAATAATTTAAAACATATACTCCGTCATACAGGTTTTTGGACTTTTTTCTAGTGAGAATTAGTGCACCCGATTGCTCTATAAAATCATATAAGTTTTAAAGGGAGGAGCGTATCCTAATCAGTTTGAAAATATTATTTTTTTTGTTTGGTATGAAAAAAATATTTTTTTAAAAAATAAATTGATTTTTAATAATTCATTAGTGAGCGAAAAGTATTTTCTTTAAAATTATCTTCTCTCGACAGTCTGGGTTCCACAAATCTATATACTGACAGTACCAAACTCCAAGCTAAATTGGAGATAATAGAAAGTACCATAAGATAGTTTACGAAAAAAATGTTGCTACGAAAACAATTGACAAAGATTCAACGACTCCTCCAAGTATGAGGTGGTACTGGGGACATATGGAACGGTAAATATTTGTCTGCACTCTGCTTAGATTTCTTTTTATTATATTTGTCATTTTCGTCACAATTTGTGCATTAAAAAAAAACATGTTACATGTCCAAATGTCAACTCTTTTTTTTCCCACCTCCCCCTTGAAGTTACTAACGACACGACAAAACTAATTTGATTCATTCTTTGATTGAATCAAGCAAGTTTGTCAAATAAATATTTGATATAGATTAAATTTGAATTATTGAAAGAGCAAAAAGGTGAATTTCCTAAGGAAAAAAAGGGATAGAGGCAAATTTAGATTCTCATCAACTGGAGCAAAACTCTTCTTCATTTCATCTCTCTTCATTTTTCGACATGGCTAAGAAATCATAATAAAAAGCTTCATTAAATTGATTTATAATTTATTAACAAATTACAAACATTGAATATCACTTCTTTTTCAGATTCTACCTATTTTAATCGACTAACTATAAGCTATAAGCTATATTCTTCGAACTCACAGTAAAAAAAAAGAAAATAAAGAATAATTTATGAGTTGGATTGATTGAGTTTTGACTCATCATTTAACCCAAATCAGCCCGTTCAAATGAAGTTCAATACGCATTTGATACCTCTATTCATATTCTTCTACCTTTCTACCACAAGTATTATTTCCTCAATTCAATAATAATTATTTCCTATAAAAATATAAATATTTAATAATACTTATTCAATTTATAAGTTTAAGAGATAATTTTATATTTTAAGTTTTTAACTTATTATTATCATTAATTACAGTTATTTCTTATTACATTTTAAAATATTATATTTATTATATTCAAAGG
>JAABOM020000001.1:37344769-37357799 GCA_011800125.2 Solanum clarkiae | reverse complement strand
TTTTTGATTTTTTTTTTTATTAATGTTATCTGAAGATTAATTCTGATTTATGGGTTTTTGTTTCTGTAAATCTAACCACAAACTATAATTTTATCTATAAATATAGTTCTCATTTTTAAAATTTGTTATCATCCTTTGAAAAATAATGCAATTTATATGTACCCTTCTCATTTATATATATATATAAAAAGTTTTCAGTGGGTTGGATTAATAAATTTTTGATTTTAAATAAAAATTTAATATTAGCAAATTTTATGAAAAAATCAATTAAATAGATTTAGTTACTTTGTAAGTAAAATTTTCATAATTGAGTAACTTCTGAGTTAAGAATCAAAGTTGGACATATACAAATGAAATTATAGCTATATAGGGTAATTAGATAAACATATACAAATAGGAATATCGATAGCAAATGAAACTATAATTATGAAGTATAATTGGACAAACTATAGCTAAGGAGCGTAATACAGTCATTTCTCTTTGTTATTTGTAAAAATTTATTAAAAAAAAAAAGTGATTGTATAAATTATTTCCTTTAATTAATTTGAAGAAAAATATTTTATTTATAAACTCAAAAGCTCTTAAATTTCAATGCAAGAAAATTTGTGATAAGGCACTCTTATTTATAATAGCAACCAAATTAAATTGAAATTACAAAATCTATTTTAATATAAATAGGACAACTAAATACTTAGTAAATATCAAACCCTAAATATTTAAACTATTCTTCCCACACAAATACAACGATAAATATTCAGAGTCACCTCATGCAAACAATAACGACAGAGAAATCTTTTGACTGTACATGCAAAACAAGTACTTAGTTTGCTTGCAGATCATGAGCTAATTATTTAATATTGTTTAACCTTCGATAAATAACGACTAATGAATTCATATCCTTTTTTTCTCCAACGTCTTGAAAGTTACTTTTGATGCAGCCAAGAATTTACTTGACTCCACAGTAAATGTGTCGTAACGCATGAAAAATTCCACCAGCAACAACCTGCATATATATTTGTAGGTCCAAATTTTGTTTATTAATTAGTCGTGGATCGGTATATATAAGTTAAACCCAATAAAATAAAAAACTACTAACCTGCATAACAGCACAACCAAATCTCTCCCTGGACATTGCTTGTTATCCACAGTCGGATTATCAATCTCTCTTCCATTCGACCAATAAACGTATCTTAATAATTTTTCCCCTTCAGTACCCATAAATCTTTCTGCTATAAACTCTTCGGAATTTTCAAATATCTTTGAATCTTTTGTAGCAAATGGTTGATATCCAAATATCATTTCACCTTTCTTGATCAAGAATCTTGAATCATGGTTTTGGACTATGATGTCTTCTTTAGCCTTACCGTACTGGAACGGAATTGGGGGTTCAATTCTCAACACTTCATACACCGTTGATTTAGTCAAACTCATTTTGTTGACTGCTGATAAAGTGATGGACCCACCTTCCTCGTTGATGGTCGTCCTGATTTCATTTGCCAGCCGAGTGTGTAAACTCTTTCCTGCACTGGCGACCCACTTGATCAGTGATGGGAATAGAACTTTCATCCCACCATAAGCATTGAACCCTGCCGTAACATCAGTTAATTTAGTAATTCGCTGAATTCACTGAAATTTAAACAATTTATTATTAAATACTAAAAATTTATTGAAGAATAAATAAAGTAATAAAAACTTAATAAGTATTGGACGAATTGAACTATGATCCCAATTTTAGTTCTACTTATATTGATTTAAATAATTGTTCATGATCCCAATTTTAGTTCTATTTATATTGATTTAAATAATTTTGAAGTGGATCGAATAACCTATCCATTTATTATGTCAACCTAATATATCTACCATTTTAAATGTCATTGATGTCTGTTCTCAATGAAGATATCTTTTAAATGCAAAGGATTGAAACAAAATTCTTCATTCGACTTCTGTCATCATTAAATATCATTTTTCATGTTTTTGTCGTGTCACCTTCTAATATCATAATACTAACACTTATGATGACTGTTCTCAATGAAGATATCTTCTAAATGCAAAGGATTGAAACAAAATTCTTCATTCGACTCCTGTCATCATTAAATATCATTTTTCATGTTTTTGTCGTGTCACCATCTAATATCATAATACTAACACTTTGTATTTTTATTAACAAAATATGTCCTTTTTTTCTCGAATTTTACTCTTAGCTAGATGAAATTGAATTTATGACCTCTAATTACAATAAAGAACCTATCAGGTCAAAATATATCATACAGAATCAAATTTGAAGATGGAGAATTCTATAAACTTTTCAAGAATTTAAACAAAATTATTAATACTATATACTTTTTTAAAGAAAAATAAATTAGAAGGAATGATTAGCCAGGCGGGTAACAGCAAAATTTAACAAACCTGCAAGAAAAACTAAGTTGTGGCAAGCTTCATCTCTCTTGATCCCACAATTCTCTGCTTCATTCAGTATACTTGCGGCGTGCGCATTAAAAGCATCGTAAAGCTTCTGATACTTCGATTTCACTAGAAAAAAGGGTAATGGGAAAGTATGCAACAATAAATCTTCCAGAAAATTGGGCAGAAATTTTAGACCAAGAGTAAACAATGGAGCTAACTGAGGCAACATCCACAGATCAAAATATTTTGGTCCATCAGAGGCAAGAACTGTGTCATGGGGACTTGTCTTATCGCACAGCAAACGAAAAACAAAATCGAATGACATTGCATCGCTAATGTGGTTGAAATTTGCTTTCCCATTTTTGGACATTTCCATTTCAAGATTTTGAAACAGTGGAGAAACAGAGGTTTTAAATATAGGAATAAATTCAGAATGAAATTTTGAGATTATAGATAAATAGAACCCTTTAAGTATGCCATGTTTTGTCTCCGATGCATCAAGAAAAGCACAAGGACGATATCCACCGAAGAAATCAGTTGATGGCATGTACGTGCCATCAAGGACATCCTTCTTTTCGACTTTTGAGTTGTCGAAAAGAAGAGGAAAACTTATAGCATCGAGGAGAACGATGACTTTAGGATCTTTAGCAAGGAATGGACCTGGTGGCATGTTCGTTCTGAATACAGTGGACTTATACTTTTGTGATTTTGTACGGAAGAATTCGTCCATTCCGAGGGTGTAGTAATAGTCAAATCTATCTTTAATAGCTCCAAAGAATGGAGAACCACAGTCACCTGGGATTTCTCGAACTGGAACATTCGAATCATTGTCTGAAGAGAGTGAAGACATCTTTTATTTTTATTTTTTCTTCTTTAGGTAATGTAAATGTTGGAATGGGGAGAAATAACTCACACAACTTTGGTATTTATAGAAGCCAAGGAAGAGTAGGTAAAGGACATCCGATTCTTTTTTATTTTATTATCTCAGTAAAATAATATTAGATTTGTCAAAGTTAAAACCGAGAGTCATGAAATATTTGTCCTAAAAAAAGTCATAAGACATAATATTGTCAGACTTTACCATGTCTCATTTATTTCCTCCTAGAAACTTTTACGAATTGGCAGGATTCACGTATACTCCCTCGGTTCATTTTTACTAGTATCTTATTTACTTGACAAGAGAATTAAAAATAGTAAGTAATAAAAATAATTTTACTAATTCAATATAATAAATACAATGTCTTGAATAATATAATAAAGAAATGACTAGAACTAATGATAAGCGTAAATTAGCAACTTCGTATAAAATTATTCGTTGATTTCATAAAGTGAACAAATATTGTTGAACATCCCAAGTAAAGATGGACGGGAGGAGTACTATCTAACACTATTCAAAATAAAAATAATTTTACCTTTCTATTTTTTTTCCACAAAATTAATCATCATGTGTGTGCCACAAAGTACATACAGATCATTGCTTAATGAATTCTTAAGAAGTCAGATGAGAAGAATAAATCTTCATTATATTTAATTACGTAATGACATCTTTTTAAATGATGTTCTAATTTGACTTTGTTATAATTATGACTTATATATGCTATTAATGCTAGAAGAGATGATACAAAACATTTTAAAAACGTTTGCGTGGTACATTTTATTTTTTTAAATTGCGGGGGAATATCTTTTTGTGCACTAACTCAAGTTTCTTTTATAAAAAAAATATTAAATATTATTCTCATCTCTCAAACATATAATAAAATGCTATAATATCAGATTGTCTTTCCATTATTACGTAAGATCTTTGTCACACCAAAAAAGAAGAAGACATATCATAAATGATAATCGTGGTTCCCACTGCACACTCATTGAACCAAAATACTTATAATTCCATCTCAATTATCTCTAGCGTTTATTTTACAGTTTTTTTTTTTTAAAATAAGTGTTAAAAATATATTTAATATTTTAAAATTTTATAATTAAATAATTAAAAATATAATTTTATATTTAAATTATCACTTATTAATTTGAAAAAAAATATATTTCTCTTTTATTACAAGCTATTCTTGGTGCCTATACTACATTCTCTTTTTTATCTAAAAAACTGTCGCATGATATTTCACATGGACAAAATATTTCATATTGGCAAAAACTAAATGAATTATTAATATTATTTAAAAGTTATTCACTATATATAAAAATAAAATAATAAAACTGAAATATTTTTCTTACCTCAGTCCACTACCTCCTACCGCTATACAACCCCCCTCCCCCTCCAAAAAAAAAATTGCCTTTGTATTAGTTATGATAATGTAATATTTGTTTTTGGCCATCTCTTTCAGGTAATTTTGAGAAGTCACGCAATATGAATACTTAAATTCAATAATTGTTTGAAATTTTTTTTGCCATCTCTTTCATGTAATTTTGAGAAGGAACTCTCATTTGTGACATCACGAAATAGAAATAGTTAAATTCAATTTAAAGATTGAACAACTTAGTGAAGAACAATTGTTGCTTTTGTCGGATTTCTATATGAGTTCCTTCCATGACACCTTCAAGTTTTGTTCTCTATATATGTCATATCTCTGTGTATGATCATATGTAAAAATAAATATTTAACATATATACATACACACACATACACACAACATATATGTAATGTGCTAGATTACCCATACACATGACGTACACTTTACACGTATCCTTCACATACAGTTGCCCTCTCATACAATTGGCCAATGTTGTGTACCTGTGTGTTGGGTATACAAACCCATCCCACATTGGTGGAAGAGAGACAAGCTTGATGCTAAGGCTGTGAAGTGCTACTTCATAGGCTACGGTTCTGATATGTTTGGTTACAGGTTTTGGGATGATAAAAACAGAAAAATCCTAAGGCATTGTGACGTAACATTTGATGAAAACATCTTGTACAAGGATAAGGATATGTCGGGTTCAGAGAATGCAAAGCAAGTGGGAGTTGAAGTTGAGTTGCAGAGGAGTTCCCTAACAATGTTGCCACTGAAACTCAAGAAACTCCAGAGACGATTGCTGAAGAACCTGAGGTGGAACAAGTAACACCAGAGCAGACGTTGAGGAGATCATCCAGAACCATCAGGGCACCAGATAGGTATTCACCTTCATTACATTATCTGTTGCTGACTGATGAAGGAGAACCAAAGTCTTTTGATGAGGCCTTACAGGTGGAGGATTCAATCAAGTGGGAGCAAGCCATGTATGATGAGATGAGTTCACTTGAGAAGAACAACACGAAGGTGTTGACCATATTCCAGATGAATGATGCTAAACCCAAGACTACTCCGTTGGCAAATCATTTAAAATTGTCGAAGGAGCAGTCACCAAAGACAACTGAGGAGTGTGAGTACATGGCACAAGTTCCATATGCTTCTGCAGTTGGGAGCTTGATGTATGTTATGGTCTGCACTAGACCTGATATAGCACATGCAGTGGGAGTTGTTAGCAGGTTTATGGCAAATCCGGGGGAAGAACATTGGAAGGCTATGAAGTGTCTTCTGAGATACTTGAAAGGTACATCCAATACTTCACTTTGTTATGGTAATGGCAAAGTAATCCTACAGGATTTTGTGGATGCTGATCTGAGTAGAGATGTGGATTCGAGCAAGAGCACATCCAGAAATCTCCCATCTAGAAATCTCCCGTCCAGAAATCCAACAATCTTACAAGCAAGTAAGAATTGTAAAGCATTCCCCAAGTGATCTCCGTGTATAAATATATTCGGTGTAATTAAAAATATCCAGATATTATTAATATATATAATCCTATCACCGTGGAATTTTTGCCATTGGGCGTCACCACGGAATCTTCAAATCGTATTTCCTAACACTGTGTACATATATATAGTTTTAAAATGCATACATTGGGTCCAATCGGCTATATACATATAGATATATTTGAATTCTTCTTTTGAATACATACATACACATATAATTGGCCACACATACATTTAACTTCTACTTTGAAAACACATTTATTCATATACATACACCATTTTAATTAATATTACATCCGTTCGATTTCAGTCGTGAGGATTAGATTTTCTATGCGCATGTATTTTGCTATATTCTCAAAGAAAAAATTTGTTACATTTTTGGGGTAAAAAAAACTTGCTATATTTTGCAAAAATAAGCTCTAATACAGCTTGTGAAATCTTCCCTTTTTAAAAACCCCTTTGAGTTTTTTTTTTAATAGAAAATTAAGTTTATGCCCTTTTGAAGTAAACTATTGTTCAGACACAAAGTCCCACATTGGTAGTTAATGGGATGAGTGTCTCCTTATAAGGCTTAGGCAATCCTACTCCCTTTGAGCTAGCTTTTGGGGTGTGAGTTAGGCCTAAGACCTACTTCAATATGGTATCAGAGCAGGGCCCGTCTCACCCACCGTTGGGCCCCCGAAAAAATTTGTCCCACAGGTGGTTAATAAGATGGGTGGTCTCCTTATAAGGCTTAGGCAATCCTCCTTAGGCCTAAGACCTACTTCAACAACTAAAAGATAAATAATTCAAATTGAGTCTACTTTGAATAAATAATTTCACAATTTGGTATATTTTCTGTAGTTTTTTTCCCCCTCCGTTTAAGCCCTGCCCCGGGAACTTTTAAGGTTACAAAGTAGTATATTATTTTCAAATATTTTACCTTTTATAAATTGTCAACTTAATATTTTCAACACTATTAAGCTAGATCAATTACAGGTAATATTTGATAGTGAACATGGATAGGAACCCTACAAAATATAATATCTAATTAAGTGAGCAAAGTTTTTTAATGTTTGCACTTATTAACCAGTTTTAGATGTACAATAATTTCTATATGATAATTATGAATTTAAACTACTGAAAGCGACAAATCCATTAGATTTTCTTAGCCAAAAAATTTGACTTTGCGCAATAGTTAGCTCAATTCAATATCAAAAATAGAATTGACTATCGAAATTAAAATTGCATCTTTCTTTTGCTTTGAAGCACATCAAAAATAGTACAAAAGGGTAAAGGTCAAACCTATCATTAACTACTTCATTAAGAGTGGTAATATATCTAATGGAGATTGACAAGATAAGCAAAAAATATAGTAACTTATAATAATTCAACATTCATTAAATCTTCGTCTGTTATATAATGGAGTGTTGTTATTCACAAATGGCAAAACAATTTGGATGGTAAAGTTTACAATATGATTATGCTACTTCATAAAATTTAACTTTTAGAAATGAATATAGAAAGATTGCTATATTAAGGACATACAAAATCAGTTTGCATCGTATGGTGTGAATTATAATGTATAATAATCCTGAAATAAATATAAAATTATTTATTTTTATGTCCGATTAAAAGTATTAGATAGTCCTTCGATTCTCAATTTATGATTTTTTTTATCAAAAATATTCATATTTATGCATTAAAAAAATTGCAAATATTGTGGGTCCCACGGCCTAATTATCACTCCCTTTCGGGTCTTTTCGAGCAGTTATGAAGTGATAGTTTTCTCTCCGCATAAAATGGGGCGATGAGAATATTAATTTAATTTAAAATAAAAAAATTAAATAGAATTATTTTTTTGGATTAATATAATAAAATAATATATTTTAAAATATTAAGTAAAATTCATATTAAAAAATATTATAATAACTAAAAAAAAAACTTAAAGGAGTAAATGATTGGCACTAGTACTCTATCAATTCGAACTTTAATGTAAGCTAGGACTCGGGTTTCCTCGGATTACATGTCTTTGTCATGTTAAAGACATATCGCGCGTATGAGCGAAAAAGAAACTTGGGCTGTTAGCATAGCCCAAATTAAATAAGCCCAATTGAAACTCTTTAAGTTCTCAGCTTTAACATCCATGATCTAGCCCATGAAATCCGTTGGCATATTACTTGGCTCATGTTGATAGAAAAAGTCGAAACTACAACAATAAACATACTTATTGTAATATCTCTGGTTAATTTTAAACAACTCTAATTTACCCTTAGTTCTTTATTAAACTTTACCCTAATATATCTATCGCTTTTATAATCATATTAATTATTCTCCTCTGCATCAACTTTTGAATCTTCTATTCCGCCTCTAGTTTTTTCTCACATTTCAGTAATTTTTTTAAGGTTGAATTTTTAAAGTTGCAGTTTTTTTTTGTTTTCCCAACTAATATACATGAATATGTAGTATAGATTTTTTTTAATTATTACTTTTTGAAAAAAATTTAAAAAAGATATTAATAAATTTAATAGTTATTATCTAGTACCATATAAATGTATATAAATATCGCGCGAATTATACAAATGTATTCAAAGTTTCTCATGACTTTTGTAAAAAAGCTAGAATCATAAGAGCAATTATCTCATCATCAAACTTTATACCCATTGTCGACAACTGATCCACCATTCTTTCTATGTTATTTAGGTGATCAACTACAGAAGTGTTTTCTTGATACTTTACTTCCACCAACTGGGTTAAGTAAAATAATTTGTTGTTGCCGGTCTTTGAAGCATACAACTGCTCCAGCTTGTTCTACAGTGTTCTAGCATGAGTTTAGTTACAAATATGATTGTAAACGTTGTTATCGACGAAGTGTCGAATATATCCACAAACCCGTTCATGCTCAAACACCCACTCATCTTCGGACATCCCTTCCGGTTTGACAGTAGAAAATCCCGACAAGTGCATCTTCGTAATCATAAGAAGATCCCTCATTTTTCTTTTCCAAACACGGTAGCTTGAACCTTTCAATTTGACTATTTTGCTGGTCTTTATCTCTATTACCATGACCCTAGACCAGGCTCTGATACCACTTGTTGGGCCCACACAGCAGAGTGAACAATAAAATTTAGGAGGAATAAATAAAGCAAAATAGACACTAGAAAATTTAGCTGGTTCACCCAGAACTTTTGGGCTATGTCCACAAATCAACATTTCTACAATATTTTTTCTACTATTACAAATAGTAGGCTGTACAATTTTCTCTACTATTACAAATAGTAGGCTCAGAGAAAAAATACCAAAAATAGTGAACATACTATTTCTTTTAGGAAAAAATATTTCCGAAGCACATACTCTAATTTTTCTTTACAGACTATTTTATTTTTCAGTCTATGGTATACCTCATAGAAGAAAATGCTCACTTTCTCTCTGTGACTTTCTCTGTATTTTTTTCTCTTTTTCTGAATGGTATATTCATCTTAGGAGCAGATTGCACCTTTAGATAGAAAAGTTTACTGCCTATTTTTCTTTGACATGTGAGTAACTTTCCTTAATTGTCAAAAGTTATTAATTGTTTGCACAATTATTAAATTGTTGAATTTTAATGTGTATGTGAGCTAGACAGTTTCCCTTTTTCTTTTTGACAAAAAAGATTTCCACGTGGGCACTCCATTTGGAGGGATCCACTCAACAATATATTCCCAATTGAAATAAAAATGTCAGATAATTTGAAGTTTAAATCGACTACTTGTGATTTTATTTTATTTTTTTTGTACTGAAGACTCTAGTAGATGTGTTTGGTTAGATTATTTTTCCCGTAAAATAATATGGAGTCGAGGCTGGTGTGTATAAACAGACTAATAATATGGAATTTTTCAACAACTATAGTTAGTCTTATATTGCAACTTTATAAAGATATACAAGATGTAGATAATACAAAAATAATTAATTAAATTAGAGATATATTTTATTTTGAAAATTCATCTATTTATATTGTAATAATATCATATTAAATGTAATTTTATAAGTAGAGATCTAAGTAAAGGTAGATCTAGAGTTTAGCTATTGGGGTTATCCTAACTCTCTTAGCAATAAATTGTACTGAATATATAAGATGTTTTTATAGATTAGGAATCTCCTAAATATAAAATTAGAGGATTTAGTGGTCGAGGAAATTCAAAAATCACCTTGAGGTTTTAATATTATTTGTTGGAAATATATATAATAGTCAGTAGGAGGATAATATTTCAAGTTTTGTTGGTCAAGAGTCTAATTTTTATTGGTTGGAAATAAATATAGTCCCAAATTGGAATATAAATCAATCAAGTTAGTACTTAACTAAATGTAACCTAGAACCCATTTTTGCTTGGAATATATGTTTTTTGTGTTACGACCAAAAATTAAAAAAATTCAGTCTGTCAAAGACATGCTAATAATAATAATAATGATAATTATTGTTCCCGCAAAATTTTGTAAATGGGAATATTTTTAAAATATGTGCTCTAAATAAATTTTAGATATTTATCTAATAAAATTAAAAGAGAAATTTTTAAAGTTTATTTATTTCTAATCATGAAAACATGGTATTCTCTTTTGAGAATACTAAAAAAAGGAAGAAGAAAATATACATATCTTTTGTAATGTTTAATTCTTTGACTCGGTCTATGATCAATATTTATTCATTTAAATTATAAAGAATTACAACAAATAGGAATTAAATACAATACAATACAAATTAGTAAAATTGAACAACTATACGAGAAGATGCAATGTACCCACACCCTTTAATCGCATAAAAAGTTAAAATAAATCAAGTTGCTTTAGTCAATGACTTGATGGCAACATTTGGTGCACGAAATAGAGGGGTAATTTCCACGGTAAATGTATCGTATCTCATGAAAAACTCCACCAAAATTAACCTACCCAATATTTGCACCAAATCTTTCCCTGGACATTGCTTGTTATCTGGTGCTGGAGTCTCTGTTTCCCTTCCATTAGACCATAGAACATGTTTCAGCATCTTTTCACCATCACCCATGAACCTATCAGGGACAAACTCGTCCGCGTTCGCGAAAATCTTGGGGTCCCTAGTAGCCATGGGCTGATATCCAACCACGAATTGTCCTTTATTGATCTTGTAAGACGCATCGTGGCTTTGAACCATGAAGTCTTTCTTCGCCTTACCGTACTGTAATGGTACGGGCGGCCGAAGCCTCAACGTTTCGTAGACTACGGATTTGACCAACTCCATTTTGTTGATTGCTGATAATGTGATTGCCCCACCTTCTTCCTTAACAGCAGTCCTGATTTCGTTAGCTAGTCGAGCGTGTAGACTAACCCCTGCTTCGCCCACAAACCTAATCACATGAGAGAAGTAAACATTAGTGACTGCTTCTACGGCATATTGCCTTAATGAAAGTTGGGACGAATGAATGACTATATATATATATTTTTCCAGGGTGTAACGTAAGTCTAGATCGCGATACTAACCTTAAGAGATGAGGGAAGAAAGCATTCAAGCCCGCGAACATATTGATTCCCACGAGAAAAAGAATGTTATGTACAGCTTCTTCTCTTTTGATTCCAAGTTTTTCGGCTTCATCCAACATGGACACTGCAGACTTGCTAAATGCATCAACAAGCTTTTCGTGGTCACTTTTTACGAACAAATATGGTATTAGGAAATTATGGAAGAGCAAATCTTCTATGATGCTTGGAAGTCTCTTGGCGCTCAAGGATGGAATTAGCTGAGGGAAAAGCCACTTGCGAAGATGTTCAGGTCCTTGAGCGCCAAGAACTGTATCTGACGGATTAGTCTGATCACAAAGCAAACGAAAAATGAAACCGAACGTCATATTGGGGAGAAGGGCGTTGAAATCCGATTTTCCCTGTTCAGAGACTTGTTTTTCGAGATTATTGAACAGGTAATCAGATAGAGAGTTCCTGAACAGGGGAATGAACAAGTTATGTCGCTTTGCAAATGCAGAAATAATGTAGCCTTTTAGTGCTGCATGATTCGGATCTTTCGTATCGATGAAAGCAACGGGACGATAACCCCCGTAGTATTCTTTACCGGGCTTAAATGTACCACCAAGAGTGTCTGTTTTATCGACGAGGGAGTTATCAAACATGTAAACAAAACTGGAGGCATCTAGAAATGCCACCAATTTGTAGTCATTAGAAGTGAATGGACCTGGTGCCATGTTGATTTTGACAACAGTGGATTTGTATTTTTCAGCTTTGCTATGGAACCAAGCATCTTCACCTTGGATATAAAAATAATCGTATCGATCTTTAATCGCGCTAATTATAGGGAAACCATAGTCCCCTGGAATTTCGCGAATCGGAAGAGTTGATGATGCTGGAACGGAAGACATTTTTTTTCTTTTTTTGGAACTTTGGTTTAGTGAGTTTATTAACATGCAGGGTGATGTATTTATAGGAATTTTGAAGAAATATCCATGTCAAAGTCATTCAATAGGGAGTTCTATTTTTCTAATCTGTACAACAGTAATTTACAGGCGGCTGTGAAAATATTCAATTCAAAAGTTTGATTAGTCGGAGCAACCAGAACAGAACCAAACATCAAGTTGCTTTATTATAATAATATTTTGGCTTCTTCGGATCCAATTACGAATTTATCCAAAAAATTAATCTATTCTTTCAAGATGTCTGTCCTAACTTACGTGAAAATGTTTTAACTTTAAGAGAGTTCAAATGAAACTTTTCTCTTATTTTGCTCTGCTTCGAGATACAGAGCTTAAAAAAATTATTTTTAAAACTTATGGATTTATTTATGTGATTATAAATTATTTTATTATTTATTTTAAGGTTTTGTTCCATCACCTATATATTTCTGTTCTTAATTAATTTTTTGTTACTCTTTTATTTGTAGAGGCTTGG
>JAABOM020000001.1:37321391-37333488 GCA_011800125.2 Solanum clarkiae | reverse complement strand
AATACAAATTAAATTTTACTAAACAAATTCATACTAATAAACTTTATGCGTTCAAATTTATGACAAACTAAAGTAATACAAACTTGTGTACAACCACTTGAACATTACAATTTTAAATTCATTAAAATATACATCAATAAATATAAGAAAACTCTATAACATTTCTTTGATGATTTAATTGTTGTCATTCAATCTTCAATTCAACGTGAAGCAACCTCAATCTTCACATCAAGATAAAACAATAAAAATCTTATACATAATTGCATTGTGAATCATCAAACCCATATAATAAAATCATCCTTATATTTAAACATATAGTTACCATCCATTCCATTTTGCAAAACCTACAAAAGAAAAATGAATTAATGATAGGATTTCTTAGGATTCCTACAAGTTAACTGCCACAAATTAAGCATTTTTTTAAGTGTATTAGTGTTATTTTTGGCTTATTTATGGTGAAATAATAACATTGAAGCCACCTCAATAGCTGATTTGATAGCTCCGGTTTGTTCAACATTATCAAGATATTTATTCTCATCATTATCAATAAGAAATTTAGTAATTTATGATTAATTTGGATTTCTTTCATAAATTAACTTCAATCTAGAGCCACATCTTGATAGAAGTAACAACAATTTAAACATTAAATCCAACAAACATTAATCAGCCTTGACGTATGATTAAGGTCAAAATTAATGAGGACGGACCATGTTGCCTGCTATGAATTAGGTTCTTTCATGATTAGAAATGAATCATTCCTAACATCACATAATCATGAATTTAGCGAATTTCCCGCCAATATTACTCAATTTATCTTATATATTCACTTACAATGCACATAAAATTTTGGATCATTATTTATAATTTAACATGTTTTAGAAGTTTAATGAATCACATTTTTCTTTGCGTTACTAATTTCACACTTCAAATCTACAAGTATATAGTGTAAAAAACTTCTACACAACTGATAGTAATTGTTTTAGGTTTCTTCTCTTTTGGATGAATGAGGTGGTGTAGAAGGTGCTTTCCAATCAACGATCCTTTGGAGCGAAGGATTAGGCAGGTAATATGGGCCCATTGACATCCAATCATGCGTTGTGCGACTCACACAAAGTGAATGAAGGGAAGCGCTTCGAACTTCTGAGTCAGCTTACGTTGACTCTCGGCCTCTTTGATTGATAGGCGGGCCGGCTTATAAGCCCCTACTTAAGATTCAATTCGCAAGACTCTTTTCTATCTCATAAAAAAAGTAGACTAATTTTTTTTTATACTGAACACAAAACGAAGTCTCACATAACTAGTGTTAGCAGTGATAAAATAATTAAATAATTGGTTTCTTCTTTGGTTTTTGAGAAACTCATGATTGTGATAAAGTTGATGATGCAGAAATGTAAGTTCAATTTGAACCAAATACTATGAACCGTATAGTGGAAGTTGATGTATAATTATACGAATGTCCACATACAGCTAACACTGATAGTTACATCACGTTACTGCGCCATGCATGCCTCAACTTTAACCACTATTGCTATTGCCACTCAAAAGACATATAAAATATCTTTCTTCATCAATAATTTTATTCCAGAATATTCTTAAATCATCCATCTATCTAGTCAAAACTGGTTTACCTTAAAATAGTTTCAAAATTATCTATAAATTTGTCACGTATTTGTTTATAAAAAATAAAGATAAATTAATACAATGTGTTACTAGAGGGGTATATTTGGACCTAAGTACTGGAAGGTGTATATGAACTTAAAGTATAACTAAAAGGGTGTATTTGAACTGAAAGTGTAAGGAAAGATACATTTAAACTATTTTCAATAATACAGGAGTACATTTAACCCTTTGCCGTTGTTCAAATCATCATCCATCTTTTGTATGATCGATGTGGTGTTCTTTCACATTTTCATTTACATTCAAGGCTAGATATTTAAATTTTGGACAATTTAATGCGGAGATTGAATCTTGAATCTAACTCCGACTCAAAAATTGATGATTTTTCGAACCAAATTAAAAAGTCTACCCATGCATTCCTTGAAGGACAATTGTTGGGACCTCACAACTACCCACTCAATATAACTTTTTACAATGTGTCATCTTGTTATAATATCAAAATCTATCAAACACAGAATTATTGAAGAGAAAACATTAAATAATTAGCTAACGACATACATTCATTATGTAATATATTAATTATTTGAATAGCATGTGGGTGAACCATTGCGTGGCTGACGTATAAAATAAGACGAAGAGAATAGTAATTTCTATTATTTTTATGTAAGCGCTTGACTGATATTATGTGAGAAGATCGTATACGTTTTATTCATTATAATTAATATAAAGTGATGAGTTAATGACCAGCTTAAATTTGAGCAAATTTAACCAGTTATATTTTTATATATCAACATAACTTTTTAGAAAAATCAAAATATTTCATTTACATTCATACGTATAAAAACCCAAAGGGAAATTAAAGTAAAGCACATAATCAAGTTATCAAAAGAAATAACAATCAAAATATCCAAACTAAATAAACAACTAAATGATATGTATCCAACTAGCTGATTTATTCATCTCTTACTAGTGTTGCCTCAGGAATCCCGGCATCTAACTTTTTTTTTTAATCAAAAGTTTAGTAGAGCGTAGATTTGGATGACATAATTTCCCTTTTGTTTTATTACTATACTCTAATAAGCGACTGAGCTGAAT
Organism: Solanum clarkiae; assembly: GCA_011800125.2. Lineage (NCBI taxonomy): Eukaryota > Viridiplantae > Streptophyta > Magnoliopsida > Solanales > Solanaceae > Solanum > Solanum clarkiae. The sequence continues at coordinate 37,330,776 of JAABOM020000001.1, read as the reverse complement.
ACAATTATGTTTAATTTAGCCTTTTAATTAATTAGGCGGAATTAATTACTCGTCTCCTACGCTAACGCTAGAGACAAATTATTTTAAAGTAGAGCTGCGTGGCTGCATCTGAATGATAACAAAGAGAAGATTTTGTTGATTTTATTATAATTAAGTATTAGTTAAGTTTAAAATAAGGCTAAGTAGCCGCTATTAGTAGATAATAAAGTGAACACGTAGTCATTTGCCACACTTCTTTTTTGGGAAAAAGAAACATTATTTTACCCTTTTGGACTTAATTAATTATGAAGGATGTACAGTGAAAGTGAATTCCAATAGCCAGAAATACTAAATACAATATTATAACATCCAACCTGAAAATCTTATAATCTAAAAATAGAAAAATTATAATTAGCAGTCAAGCTCAGCATTAGGGTCCAATCCAAGAGTGGTGTCATTGGATTCCAAGTCTGGAGTCAGGTCAAGTAGTGACCAGGGTTGAAAGACAATTTTGAAAATATTTTTTTTTTTTACTCTGTGTAGGGATCGAAAGTTATTTTCTTTAAAGTTAAAAAAAATAAGTCCATCTAAAAAATACTTTTCAAATTATTTAAAATTCAACGTAATATTAGAAAATTGAAAAATATTCATTGATATATAAAAAAAATCCCCTAATACTCTAAGGATTATAACACTCAAAATGGACCAAGGTTTTAGTGGTACTAGGGCCATTGTTAGAAGTAGTGCACAAAGTTAAACTTTTATATGTTACTAACAATACAACAACAATATTACCCCAATGCCTCAAAGGCTCCTGTCCATTGCGGGGTAAGGGGGTGTCGGATGTACGCAGCCGACCCTTATGTTTAAAAACGTAACGCGACTGTTTCCAGATGACCCATGATGAGCGTCGAAAGTTGCATTGACTAACTGCTAATTCACAATTGAAAGAAGCGCAGACAGTTTAAAGAGCCATTTTGCTTTATTTCATCATACCGCAAAGCCAAAAAATAATGAATCTTTGGCTCCATCTGAGATTGATGGAAATATATGTTACTAACAGTAAAAAAAATTAGGGTGAAAACATAGTAATTGAATTTGCTGGTGAGATAATAAACATTGAAGACACCTCAATAGTTGATTTGATAGCTGCGGTTTGTTGAACATTATCCAGATATGACATGACAGATCAAACTTAAAAGAGCATTATCAATAAGGATTTGAATGATTAACTTTAATCTAGATTCTATTGCCACATCACAAATAGAAGTAACAACAAAGGACCATTTTGCCAGCTTTTGATTAGCTTCTTAAAGAGCATTATCAATAGGAGTTTTGACGTATGATTAAGGTCTAAATTAATGAGGCTCCAATAAATTAAATTAAGGACCATTTTGCCTGCTTTTAATTAGCTTCTTTCTTGATTAGAAATTCATTCCAGCATTAGCATCTCCTTATCTTGAATACCTGTGCATATTCCACCAATATTTTATCAGCTAATTCTCACAATATCTGAATGTGTTGACAATGTAAACAAATTTTTGGATATACGTGTACTCTCTCCTTCAGTTTCAAAAAGAATGAGCTTCTTTCTTTTTTGTTCTGGTTTAAAAAGAATGACTCAGTTTTTTTTTTGGTAGAATTTTAATTTCAATTTTTCACATGATATGTTTAGGACCACAAGATTAAAATGTTTTTTGGTACATTTGACATAACTTTAATTTGGACCACGCGATTTAAAAATTTTATTTATTTTCTTAAATTCCATACTAAGTCAAGTTAGATCATTCTTTTTGAAATGAAAGAGTATATGATTTAACATGATTGAGGATTTCACTTACATCATTTAAGTTACAAAATTCCATCTATTTCACATAGGTTAGACGTAGACCAATGGACAATGATGAAAACATGAAGAATTATTTAAGTTATAGATATCGATAATATATAAAAAATTATACTACCAAATATTTTACCTAGTGTCTAGTGACATGTCTTTCGAAAATAACTTTTTTATATCTATGATGTAATGGCAAGGTCTGCACACATTTTTTACCTTCTCCAGACCCTATATGAAATTTTATTCGGTTATTGTTGTTGCTGTCTACGGACGTGTCATTCTCAAATATTCTATATTTCTTTTCATGTGGGGGTCATGATTTTGAATATTAGTTTAAAAAGCCTCTGATTTGATGATAAGATGATCCCATATTGCATTGTATATTACCAGAAAAAATGGACACGCACCTAGCTAGCAAGAGATCGATCTAGACAATTTCAAATATCTTATTCAATTATATATCGATGCATACAAAAATTGTGGTATATCTAACTTTCTGGTTATGTATGGGGAATAATTAACGAGTTGGCAATTTTATTCTTTTCAGAGATGATAACATAACAAGAAAAAGAAAGAATAAATGATTGTCTTTTAATATAAATATATGATGGATATGTTCTTCATTGTCCCTTTCTGGAATTATTATTAGTAAACTTGGTTTTTAGTTGTTGGTTTTATCTTTGATTTTCGACTAACTCATAACTATATAAAGTTAGAGATAGTGAAACAAACACTATAGTGGAAGATGATACTTTATATATTTATATCGTTAATGTCCACTTATAGTGAACAGTGATAGTTACTGCATGCATGCGTGCTATATATTTCCACTACAAAGAATTCTCAACAAAGAAAAAGTGTACTGTTTCTATCTTCATCAATAATTTCAATCCAGAATTTTCTTGAATCATCCAATGCATAATCAAATTGTTCTTTTTCCTTTTATGATTTCTTTTCGAATCGTGAAATCTTAGTAGCTCAATTGATTAGTTACTTAAATTTTTATTCTATCAGTGAATATTTGATTCCCTTTATCCACTCCTCCCCTCCCCCTCACCCCCCAAAAAAAAATCCCCTCTTTTTTCTGGAAAAGAACATGTGTCAGGCCAATGGTTGCTTAACTGCTCCATAACACTTTGTTACAATGTGTCTTCTTGTTCTTGAATTGTATCAAATGGCAGTCATTGCAGCAAAAATATTAAAAAAATTACTTAGATAACACACACACATATTATATGGAGTCAGGGGCGGAGCCACCATACTGAACCCCCTTCGATAAAAAATTATATTATTTATGTATGATTAAAATAATTTTTTATATATATATAATAGATGTTGAATTCCTTTCGACTAATTCGTATGTTTACTTCTTCTGTTTTTAAATTCGCTTGATTAAAATCCTGATTCGGCCCTAATATAATGTCACGTACGTCAATTAATATCTGAAGGGTTAAGAGTGATACCATATTGCTAGAAGATCGTATTTGTTGTTTCATGAATCTTTTTTTGTTTGGGAAGGTGCAACGTGGCAAGTTTAGGCAAATAGAATTAATAACTTTAAAGGAAATAAGAACAGATCAAGTCATTGTAGAAATATTATAATCAATATTTTAAAAAATTCTTTCAAGTTTCAACCAACAATAAGATTTTATTATATTTTTGTCAATTAAAAAGATAAGCTTAAACTACTAAAAAATATCCAACAAAACGGCATCGTCAACAATATATATCGAACTATATAGCTGATTTTCATTTCTTGCTAATTAATGTTTAACCTCTTTCAGATATTTTGCTTAATTTATAATTAATCTATGAGAAAATGATCAAAATGGTCCTTAATGTATGTGTAATGCTTTATTTTGATTCTTGATATATTACACTTGATTGAAATAGTCCTTAATTTATGACGTGTTTATTTTGATCGTTAATACATTTCCCCTGGTTGAAATAGTCCTTAATGTATGATGAAAGATATTTGTTTTGGTGTTTTATCCTAAACCTAACAAATTTATTAAAAAAATATTAAAACTAACTATGGACCCTGTGTTGCAAAATAAAATCCACCATTATTGTCTTCTTTGTAAGCTCCAAAGAAAGAACTACATAAAATCTATAACACTATTCTCTATTTTTTCCAACAAAATTTATTATTTTCTCATTTCTACAATATTGTTCTACTGACCTAATAAATATTTGCTTTTTAAGCAAGATAAAACAGTAAGTTTTATTTTTTAAATTAAAAAAAAAAGTGGAGATAATGGGCGGGAGCCTTTGAGGCATTAGAGTAATGTTGTTGTTTCTTTAGAGTTAACAAAGAAAGACAACAATGGTGGATTTTGTAAGCCCGTGGGGTCCAAGCCTTTTTTTTTTGGGGTGGGGGAAATAAAATCTGTTAGGTTTAGGGCAAAATACTAAAATGAATACATTTGTTATAGTACCATTTTAATCAAGTGGAATATAGTAATGATCAAAATGAACACATTTGTCATTAAGGATCATTTCAATCAAGTGGAATATATTAAGGAGTAAAAGACAGCATCACTTATACATTAACGACCATTTTGATCATTTTCTCATTAATATATATACATATATATTTTATATTTTTTGAATATTTTTAATTAAAAATTTAGCTGAACATAAAAGAATTTAAGAATATAATGTGATCAGCGCTAGTAATTTAATAAGTCAATCTTGTTTGGTTTCACGCAAGAAAAAAGAGCATACATGTCTAGATTCATATGACATTTTCCTCTTTTGCATACTTAATTATCTTGAATTATTCAAATTAGCAGCCACTAATTAATTAATTAGGCTGAGCTACAAGTCTACAATATACGCAAGAGATATATAATTAATTATGATAGAATATATAATTGTGTGGCAGCATCGATTAATATGTGATCACACATTCTACTCAGTAAGAAAATTTGGCCATACTGTTAGTATAAGTTAGGTTTAAAATACAGCTAGCTGATAATTAATAGAAAAGATTTCAACGATACTGTATATAATTAGGTTTAAAATAAGGCTAGCTGCTACTAGTAGATAAAAAGAGAACACGTATTCTTTTGAATGATCCTTAATTCCAAATTAATTAGCTAAATGATTTTTTTTAATTGCATACTTAAAAAACATGCTAATTCTTAATTACTTTCTGGATTAGACCACGTTATGAAAGATATAAAAATGGGAGTTACATAGTTTCCCGACAAGTCGACAAAATAAACAAAATAAAAAGGATAAGAGTACGTAGATGATCTATACTAAAAGCTGATTAACTATTTAAACTAAAAATCACCAGCTAAAATTTAAATGCATAATATTGAGACAGTTGGAAGCTAGCTTAGGATAAATTTAAATAGCCATGATATTTTTTTAAAGTAAATACTATATGTATTTCAAGTTAGGTATCAAATTTGAATACGTGGCCCAAACCTGCAGGATCTTAAAGTCTATTGCTTGTCCCCAGCTATAACTTAATACGTAATAATAATAATAATAAGAATAATAATAATAATAATAATAATAATAATAATAATAATAATAATAATAATAATAATAATAATACTGCAACTATAAATTTTTAAAAAATTACAAAAGTGAATCAAATTAGGCAAGAAAGATATAGTAATGGCTGCCAGACATGAGATTTTGCCTATGTCATTCTTATTTTGTGAAAACAAGTATCTATTATTGTTCATGAATTATCGTACATGTATTAGCAATTTGATTGGCTTAATGGAAAGCCAATAATTTAATTTTTTTTAGCTTTATATGTACGATTGATGCTCACAAGGAATAAAGAGAAAAAGAAAAGAAAATGAAGAAATGATAAAAGATTATTGTAAAATGTTAGTACTCCCACTTTTTGCACTTTCATCATAGTTAAGAATAAGAAAAAGGGAGATATATATACTCAACGACAAGACAGATCAAAGTTAGCAAAAGGCATTATTATTATTACTATGTATATATATGATTGAAAATCATTTGAGAATATAATAAAATTAAATAAATATTATGTGAGATGCTTATTTACTTTAATAATAATAAAAGTCATGTCTCGAATACAATTTCACATTGATGATCTTCTTATTTAAGGTTTGGATAATTTTTAGGTTGTGAATTATGTTATGGGCAAAGTCATATTTTACATGGTATCAGAACATATATCTACCCTAAGTGTAAGTCGGGTGTTGAAAAATGGAAAAAATTTGACATTGATTATTAAGGAGATAGATGATCTCCTTATAACACGTGCACATTCTTTCTCTTTTTGAACTTGCTGGCAGAGATAAATATTATATTTAAATTTAACGAGTTCAACTTTGATACATTCTTTGTTCTGAAACTATGAGTTCAAGACAACACTTACGTTTTGTAGCAAAATTATTATTTTATGATATTTTGGATCATAACAAACCAGTATAATTTGAAGAGGAACATATTCTATCTCTAGAGAAACATGGAGCCCTTACAAAAAGGAAGAATCCAAATATCTTCACTTAATTTGTGGTGTCTATTTACTTTTCTTAGGACCATGATTATTGGAACTTGTACTTTTTTATAGTTATAAAGTAGGGAATATCATTTTCTACAAATGCTGAGTTGGCAGTTTCATAGTCATTTCAAAGAAAAATCCACAACAATATACTTGTCCTTTTATATAAAATGATCCTTTATTCTTGTCGTTTAATTATCGTCGCTTCTTCTTTGATTTTAATAGCTTATTATTGAAGTAGATTAAACAAGATTTTTTTTGGGAAAATTGGAAACCAAATTATCTGAACTACTTCAGTGGGATCTAGTCAGTCACTAATACTGAAAAAAAACAAAAACAAGAATTTCTATTTTGTAAAATGCCACGTAAAGAATTTCAAACCAATCATTTGATTCTAGAATATATTTGATCGTAATTATGATTAATTCAACAATTAATTATATACTTAATTATTTTTTTCCTGCTTCTTGATTCATGTCAGGTCAATCCCCGCAGAAGTGCTTTATATGTACTTTGATGTCCCATTTTCCTGTCTAATGAACGTTGATGAGTAGAATGAAATGTCCCAATAAATAAATATAAGAGTAATTTTTATCTTTTTATAAAATTTTAATAATTATTTCTTTGAGATAGCTTTAAGGATGTGGGTTAAATAAAAAATTACTTAATTTGTTAAAACTTCTCTATCTTTCTAGGATGTACGTGGAAAATTTGGTAATATCATTTAACACTGTTATCCAAAATTAGAAAGAAAAAAAATAGTTCAAGTTAAAGCTATTGAAAAAATAATAGTTATATGTTTTCTTTCAATTAAACTAGAAGATGTACGTTTGAAAAGTTTTATGCTGCTAAATACCCAACAAATTAAACTATATACGTCTTGATGATAGCCGATTCTATATTCTATTACTATATAATATATATATCCGAATATCATTTTCTTCTTTATGTCATCCTTGATTATTTTCAGAGTACTTTAATTTGTTTTGTTTATATATTCCCGCAAATTTTTATGTGCTACTTTGTTTAATCATGAATTGTTTTCTTAAATTTGTCTCTCACTTATCTTGTTTAGTGATTTAACTTTCTAATTCAGGCCACGTATATAAGCAAGAGTCGAAAGGGAAAAATGATTAACATTTAAATAATACTGTTTCCCCATAAGATGACAATTTTTCTTAAAAAGTAGGTTATCTATGGTGCTGAGTCTGCTGACAAGCAATAAGTCATGATTCTTTTTCATAATAAGATCACTAATAAGCTAATATAAAAAAGTTTAATACCCTGACATCTGGAAGCTTGAGACAATATGCCTTCTATTTATTTATTCTTTAATTCTTTCTATTTGCAAGATGTGTATCAAATTAAAACTAAAATATTGTTGAGAAGTATTCATATAAATATGCAAGATCTCAAAGTCAATAACTTGTCCTGGATGTGATAATAACCCTAATATTAAGTGATCTTATGACTACTAAGATACTGCTTAGCTCATCATTATTCTGCTTACAAATAATTTATGAGAAGACAGATATCAAATTGAGTTATTATAATTTTCTTTTGATTTATATTCGATGTCTGATAATTTGGATCTGATTAAATTCTAATTAACAGTAAAAAATATTATATTTAAAAAAAAAATTATTATCTAACAAAATCGATTTCATATTCATAGCTCAAACTCGAAAAAAACATATCCAACATATTTCATAAGGAAGATGTTGATAGAGTCCATAATAGAAGAGGAATCTCATAAATAGGGGCATATTTCATATGCTCCCACGTATTGTATATATCATTTAGATAGGCAACTACTTGAAATGGACAAGCAAACAACCTAATTTTCAACCAAGCTTTGAACTTAATATCACTTCACCAAATCATGTGAAAAAGAAGGCAAACTATTTCTTGTTATAAATCATCACATGTAATTTCTTATTTTTATGATCAATGTAATTAACGACATATTACGTTACATTCTTCTAGATTTGTTTTATTGATTGAGTTTAAGTTGTATAGTTAACATTCCAAAGGAATCTAAATATCAATAAATTAATATTCCCCAAAAGAGGTCGAGTTAATTATACTAAAGGATTTAAGGTTGATCAAGGAATTGTAACAAAAAATCACATTGTTAAATTAATTCTTATACAGTGAATATAACAACCATTTTAATAAAAAAAACTCAAGCCGATTTCTTCATACCATCTCATGTACATTACGCAAATTCCTACTCTACTCAAAAAACGAAATATAACAAATTTTTTAATCATCAACAGAATTTCTTTTGTTTATAGTCTATAGAAATCTTTTTTTTAACTTTAGGTAGTATTGATGTAGAAATTCAACCTAACACTCAAAAAGTTGTGCACTTTTTCATTAAACAAATGATCAAGAAGCCGAAAGGTACGTATAAAAATTCATTATATTACAGAACAGTGTGAATTTTCCTCTTTTCGCTTTTTAAAAAATACTTCCCGCATTCCGATATTTATTTAATCCCCTTTTTTAACTTTTGAGATACAAAGTTCTTGATTTTGACAATATATTTAGGCAACTATAATATTTAAATTTTTTAAAATAAAATAATTCATTTAATTCGTGAAATATGAATATGAAAATTAGGTGTTAGCATAAAGCGCAGGTGTCAGTAATACTTTGAAGCCCCTCTTCAGTGGATATTTGGATGACAAAAGCAATACATATTTTTTGTGTCTTTGGCTTAACAAGACGACACCTGGCAACTACCAAAATCTGTAAAGTGTGTCATGCTGACATCACCAGGGCCCATGGGCTTTTCCACACTACGTGGCGAGTTGATATTAGATATAGAGTGATAACAAGCACTTTATGTGGCGGCTTCTTTTTTGGGATAAGATAGTTAGAGATCGTATTTCTATCAATCTCGGATGGAGCCAAAGATTGATTATTTTTTGGCCTTCGAGTATGATAGAATAAAGCAAAATAACTCTTTAAACTATCTGCGCTTTTTTCATTTGTGAAGTAGTAGTTAGTCAATGCAACTTTCGACGCTTCTCATGGGTCATCTGGAAACAGTCACT
>JAABOM020000001.1:37289653-37315350 GCA_011800125.2 Solanum clarkiae | reverse complement strand
ATAAATGATAAATATTTTCTAAATATGATATGTTATCTATTTGATATCTTATATATAATTATATATATACTAAAGAAAAATGATATAATTTATTAGGTACTAAAAGTTATAAAATAACAAATATATAATTAAAACTTAGTAAAAAAATAGATAAATTAAATTTTGACCTGTATTTTGATCATTTCAATTCAAATAACTTTTGAACGGATCAATATCTATCTTATTTAATAATTCGGCTCATCTTAATCTATCCAAATGAGTTCAACCCGACAATGAAACCATTGATGATTTAGTATTTGTAATTTATTGGGAGGTAGAGGTTGAGAAAAGGTTAATTAAGATGACGCAAAAATAGGACAATTCGTTTATTTGACCCATTTTGTTTTTGACGGACATTATTATGTTTTTTTTTTAAAAAAAAAAATTTGGGTATGAAGTTTAATAGAGGAAGTTACTTTAGAAAAGAATTTATGATGATTTAAAATAAGATATAAATATTTTATGTAATTATAAATAATTTTATTATAAATAAAATAAATAATTTTAAGGTTAAAAATAAATATAAAAATATGTTATATTGTTATATGAAATAAACAAATGTACTACATAAATTGAACCATAAAGAATACTCTAATCTATTTGTGGGCTTGGTAAAACAAATTACAATTCTATTTTTAACGTTAATTAGATTGAATTAGAATTAGCTATATGGGACGAAGTGATGGCCGATTAAGAGCTTGTACGTCCACAAAATGAAATTAACAAGAATGAGGATGCGCGTGATGGATATTTGGGACATACTAGGAGGGATATAATTGGAATAAGGATATTTTGGATAAAATTGGAGTGATCTATATGGGGGAGGCAAAATTAAGATGATTTGGATATGTGAAGAGAAGATACTCAGATATCAAGTAAAGAGGTGAGACATAATGGACCTGAGAAGAGGGGGAAGTAAGTCGAAAAAAGTATTGAAAAGAGTGATTAGACAAGATACAACATCAATGGCAGAGTCAATTTTTTTGCAAAGAATGTGTTAATGACACATCAATTAAAAATGCACTTATATAACAAACATTTAGCCGTTGTACGATATATAATTTTTTCAATTAAGGGTGTGCAACAGACCACCTTTTGGCTAAGGTGGCTCCATCCATATATGATACATCTACAACTTTTACAAGGACATGGCCATAAATATATATATTCGGGTATTAGTTCGGAAGGTTAATAGGTAATCAGACATTATTTAATTTCTTTATTATTGTTAGTATTATTACTCTTCTATTATTTTATTCTTCAACTTTTTATTACTTTTTGCTTAGATTATTGTATTATTTGTTGCTAAGTGTTGTTCTTTTCTCTATTATAGTCGGTATAACTTTTTTTTATTAATCTTATATTGTATTTATTTTCTATATTTTTTCATACGTGATTATTTAAAACAAAAATTCTTCGAAAACAATCTCTTACCCCCAAAAATAAATAAAATTACATACATACGACCTCTTCAAAATTCACTCAAGAAACTAATATTGATTATACTATTTTCCAAGTAATTCTATTGATTGACTTTGAAGGAACTTGCAATTAACTCAAACAAAATAGAAAAAAAAAGAAACAAGACTTGTTCCTAAAATTCTAATTAACCGCCGGGTCAACCACGTGATTGCTGCATGATCAACAAAACACTTAACAACCTTATTAATTAAAACACCTGTCATTTGATTAGTTATTGTTGACTTCATTAGTTAAAGATTAGGAAGATGGACCTTCACCTAACCTAGGATAACTCAAGAGTCATTTTGATTATGGAAGGAAAAATTATAATACTAGATATTTTTAGACCCTAAATTACAGTCAATGTCAATCTATATAAATATTTATATTTTTGTTATTTTATTTACATCAATATTATTTTTATATTTGTTATTATTATTTTTTTCGTTTTATTTTGTTTACATATATGTTTACTTACACTATGACCAAGAATATTTAATTTTCTTACAAAAAAAAGTGTCTTTTTAGTTGATTTAACAACACATCTTTTAGACTTTTTGATTTACTTAGGTAAACTTTACGGCCGGTTCTTCATTTTTTTGTCCAAACCTTTCATCCTTGATTGGATGACACTTGTGTTGTGTTTTTTTTTTTTTTTAAATTTTGGCACTTGTGTTGCCTTTTTTTTTTTTAAAAAAAAAAATTAACTCATGAATATACATTTACTTACTTTTTTGGATTTTCTTTTATATTTTTTGTTTTTTTCTTTACATTTTTACTCAAAAGTGATGCATTAATTAGCTTGGATGACACATCTTTTACTTTATTTTTTTGTTTTGGTAATTTAGCCATGAATGTACATTTTTGTTAAAAAATATTGATATTTTTGAGTAATTATTTTGGGTGACACTAAAAGGTAAATATTACGTCTAAAATGTATATTATGATTTTTTTCCCTTATGAAATTCTTTATTACTGCACGTCTGCACCTTTATTTGGAGTTTAATTTGAAAAATATATCTCATCATAAAATTTTTAGAATTTAAAAAAATAATTAATTATTTAGAAAAAATTAAAATAATTTTAATTTGTATTCATGATCAAATACAATATAAGCTTTTAAAAATTATTTTTCACTTCAAAAATATAATTATTATTTTTAAATTTAAGAGAAACGTAATCAAACCTTGTTCGGATTCCAAACTTCAAGTCTTGTTCACATGCAAACAGCAATAGCGCCAAAATTTCAAGTCAATTGTCAGAAATACCCTCCCCATTGTGAAAGAAAATTCAGTATTGGACCAATTCAAAGTTCAAAAGGAGGTACCATCAGCCACAGCAGTAGTGATAGAAATATATTTTAGACATTTTTTCTTGGAAATGTTTACTAAACGCGTTGATTTAGAATTTTTTAAAAAAAGTTATCGTGACTTTGATGAACTGCGAAGGAGAAACGGTCTACGCAAAAAGAATTCGAAGACTTTTCTGTAGTCTCTAGTCTTGAAGTTCTACTGGTAAGACTGAAGTTTGAAGACCGAAAAACACATTATATTCTTCCAGTCTTAGTTCTCTACCACCCAAAACTGTAAAGAATCCAAAAAAGTTTGTATTTTGGCGTTTGGGTATATGAAGAATCAGTTTTTTAGGCTTGTAATCATCAGTTGACACAACTTTCAAGTATCCTTTTTGGATTCTTGGAGATTTCTACTGGTAAGGCTTAAGTTCAAGAACAAAAATACTCCTTATATTGCAATTACTGTATTTTTCAGTTTCCATTTCTAAGTTCTTATTTATCCTTCTACCCCAAAACAGGTAGGAGCAAAAGGGTTTGTTTGCATTTTAGCTTCTGTTTATATCAAGAAACAGGTTTTTCTGGGGTGTAATCAGTATTTGATTACTATTGTTGAGTGCCCTTTTTTGGTAGAAGACTAGGAGTAAGAAAGTGTCCATCTTTTAATCAAATTGTGGTTAATGGGGTTTTGAGATTAGGACTTAGTTGACAATTATGGCAGCAATCTTGAAAAGTTTTCTCCCGGTTTCTTCCTCAAAAAAGGAGGATGATCATGAAGAGTTTGATGTGGAATACTCCTTTGCTGAGGAGTATAGTGGTCCTCCTGTTAGTTATGACATTCCTCAGGTGGTTCCGGTTGATGTACGCCGGATTCCAACTGCCTCACTAGTTGCTACTGCTGCTATGTTGAGCAAAAATTTGTCACTACCAGTTATTGAACCAATTGTCAAGAGTGATACCAAATTAATCAAGAATCAGAAGTCAAAGGAGTCAGATTTAGGCTCTGCGGTAACTTCTGTTTATGTTGATGATGAAAACTCTGTCTTGGAATCAGAATATGTTGAGAATGATCATGCCTATAGAGCATCAGATGGAATTGAAAGTTCTGGTACCTTAGGATTTTCTGACAGTCATGATAACTCCCGTGAGCTATCAGGAAGTTCAGATGTTGAGGACTTGGTAGATGAATGCAAGGAAGAAGTTAGATTTGTTAGTCATCCGAACCCTGAATGCTTAGAATCTGAGGAACCGATTTTGAGCTCTTCAGATGTTTCCTTAGACGTATTGTCTTGTGAAGAGGTGGAGGACAGTTCTGATGAAGTTGCTGTCAACCAGGGTAGCAGAACAGCTGCTGTGACTTTCTATGAAACTCAATCAAGTGATGCTACTACCGACAGTGATGAAGAGGAGCCAGGAGTGTTTCCTGAAAAACCAATTGTAAGGAGTGATTCCAATAAGTGTTTTCGGTGTCATAAAGGGAAACGATTCACTGAGAGGGAAGTATGCATAGCTTGTGGTGCAAAGTATTGTATCAATTGTGTGTTGAGAGCAATGGGGGCAATGCCGGAAGGGAGAAAATGTATTACTTGCATTGGTTACCGTATTATTGAATCTAAACGAGATTCTTTAGGTAAGTGTTCTGCAATGCTTAAGAGGCTGCTAAGTAAATGTCTAATAAATGAGATCATGGAATTGGAGAAGTCATGTCAAGCTAATCAGCTTCCACCCCATCTCGTGAGCGTGAATGGTAAACGTCTTTCCCTTAGAGAGTTGGTCGACTTGCAAACCTGTGCATATCCACCAAAGAAGTTGAGACCAGGGAAGTACTGGTATGACAAGGTGTCTGGATTCTGGGGAAAGGTGAGTGTTAATTAGATCTTACTTCTTTTTTTGTTGGCATTGAAACCATAATACTTTTGCCTGATATTGTTTTTTCTTTGGCTTAATAAAACAGGAGGGACATAAGCCTTGTCAGATAATTTCTCCCCAACTAGCTGTCGGTGATACGATTAAGAAAGATGCTAGCAAGGGAAACACAAATATTATGATAAACAATCGGGAAATTACGCAAGTAGAGCTGTATATGTTGAAGGTTTGACTTCTGAACTAATGAAGTCTTCTGGAATTATGAATGCTTGCAGTTGGAGTTCTTAGCATGTTGTCAAATCATTTCAGCTGGCAGGAATAAACTGTGAAGGAAGCGTTTGCTTTTGGCTGAGTGCTGACGGATCCTGCCAGGAAGAGGGTATGAACAATGTGGTTGGAAAAATATGGGACAAGGTTGGTTTCTCTTCATCCATTCACTTCTTTCGATCAGTTTACCCACTTTTTCTCACATTCTCTGATAATCCTGATTCTTTTACAGACTACACACAAGCTGATTTGCTCTGCTTTGAGATTGCCTATTCCTCCTGGGTCTGCAATTTTTTCTGGTGAAGAAGTTGGAAGTGGATTGGATGCAGGTCACTCATGCAGCAAAGTCACCGAAAAACTGAATAAACTACTTCTTGTTGGTTGTGATCAATCAGGAACAAGTACTTTGTTCAAACAGGTACAGTATGGACAGAACATTTCACTTTAAAAGAATATGTTTCTCTATGTTTCTTTGGATTCTCGTTGATAGCCAGATTAACTAAATTTGTGTAGTTTATTCATCGGAATTGATGTCTAAGCTGGTTACTTAGTTATGCTAGATCGCAAATAGAATGCATGATGTGATTGCTAATGAAGTCAAAACTGCAAGTGTTGGGATTTTACCATTGTAGTCTTCTCCTGGCTTATGCTAATAAGAACCTAAGTAATGGATTTGATTACATATTCATTTTCTGATTAAATGCATTTATATCACTGAAAATGTATAGAGGATGAGTGATTCTTGATAACATACGTTGCTAAGACAGGCGTTTATTTCTATTTCAGGCCAAAATTGTATATCGCGTTCCTTTCTCTGAAGAAGAGCACCAGAACATTACATACACGATACAAAGAAATTTGTATAGATATATTGCCATACTCCTCGAAGGGCGTGAAAGATTCGAAGAAGAGTACCGTGTTGAAATGAGAAAAAAACGGCTTGATGAACCTGGTCCTTCAGGTATAGAATTTTAAAGTTGTTCCTGCCCTCTGTATGAACTGAGCTTTCTGTTACCTTTTCTCCCTACTTCTTAGGAAATGTAATGTCACCTGTTTCTAAGAGCCCTCCTGTTGTCCACTTAAGTCTGCACCTGCCTTTTACGCTGATGTCGAGCAATTGAGCAGTACAAAGACTGATTATATAGAATCCTAAAGATGTTGATGTCAAAGATATAAAGATTGTTGATATGTTGATCTCGTGCTGCTATTGATATGTTATTTACTATTCTGAGTTTAGTTCTTTCACTTCTGAGATCACAAGTATTGCTTCTTTTATGACAAAGAAAACTACCAAGAGTCTTTAAGTTTTCTCATTAAGTATACTGTAAGAATTTGGTTAGAAATCAATTGTATCTATGAAATCATTTGATCTTATCAAGCACTAATATCTATATATAGATTCTGAGTATTATCTTTGCTAACAGCACTTCCAGAACTGATTGAAGAAGAGAATGTCTATTCCATCAGCCCTAGACTGAAAAACTTTTCAGATTGGCTTCTTCAAGCTATGATGTTAGGAAATTTGGAGGTCATTTTTCCTGCTGCCACTCGAGAGTATGCAGCTGTGGTTGAGGAGTTGTGGAAGCATAAAGCATTTCGGGCCACATATCAGCGGAGAAATGAGCTGGAAATGCTTCCGAGAGTTGCCAATTATTTCCTAGATCATGTAGGTTACTCTTCGTCTTATGCCTGATTCTCAGTTAGGGATTGATGGGACAATATTTTCGTGTTCTTTGTTTCCATCTAACGAAATTATTGTCCTTGGTAGGCTGTTGAAATCTCAAAGGCAGACTACAACCCTTCTGATATGGATAAGTTATATGCTGAGGGCATTACTTTGTCCAATGGGGTAGCGTGCATGGACTTCTCGTTCCCTAATCCAACTCATGATAGTTACATGGAGGCAGTTGATCAGTATTCATCTTCAATGAGGTCAGCTCTCTCTCTCTTAGCTCTCTCTTCCTCTAAGTCACAACTTTCATAAGAGTTCTTGCGAGCTGTCTTCCATCGACTCATCCTTTTGCTAATGTAGGTACCAACTAATAAGAGTACACGCAAGCTGCATAGGGAAAAATTGCAAGTGGTTGGAGATGTTTGAAGATGTTGACGTTGTTATCTTTTGTGTTTCCTTGACGGAGTACAACGAGTATCTGGAGGATTACAATGGAGTTTGCACAAACAAGATGATGGAAAGCAAGAAGCTCTTTGAGAACGTCGTCAGTCATCCAGCTTTTGCCCAAAAACACTGCCTCTTACTACTGAACAAGTTTGACATACTAGAGGAAATAATTGAAGAGGCTCCGCTTTCTGAATGTGAATGGTTTCAGGACTTCAATCCAGTGATCAGTCGTCATCCCAACAGCACAACCAGCAACAACAACCCGTCCTTGGCTCAACGTGCTTACCATTACATAGCTGTAAAATTTAAACGTCTATATAACTCCATAAAAGAGCGAAAGCTGTATGTTTCACAGCTAACTGCTTTAGAGGCTGATAGTGTTGACGGAGCTCTTAAATACGCCAGGGAAATTCTCAAGTGGGATGAAGAAAAACGTAAAGTAATGCGCGATTGGACAACAGAAAGCCCTGAGGCTACCACAACTCTGGAGGCCAGC
This sequence comes from Solanum clarkiae, assembly GCA_011800125.2. Classification (NCBI taxonomy): domain Eukaryota; kingdom Viridiplantae; phylum Streptophyta; class Magnoliopsida; order Solanales; family Solanaceae; genus Solanum; species Solanum clarkiae. The sequence goes on along the minus strand of JAABOM020000001.1, from coordinate 37,307,811 downwards.
ACAACTACATAATGTTCATTCTTTTCTTGAGTTTTTGGTCGTACATAGTTTACTACCACATAGTAGAAATTCACTGTAGTTTCTTTTCTTCCTTGCAGATACAATGGGCATTTGTCATTCAATAACATACATTCTTTTTAGCTTCTAGATTTCCCTTGTTGCTTCATTAAATAGGCCCTTGCTTCCATTTTAATTTTTATACCAAAATCGAAGCGAATTTAAATTCAACTAAACAACTACTAATATTTAGAATAAATGATATATATGCAAGGGAAATTCTTACAAGAAGATTTATACATAAAACTAGATATAAATACTACAACTGGCATCAACAAGGTGCAAAACGATCCATTAGTAAAAACACAGTTGCTTCACACATTGTGTTTTCATTTTGGCTCTGTTCTGTCTCTGAAGAAGAAGAAGAAGAATTCTGCTTTTCTTCCAATTTTTTCTTCTTTGACAAGAAAAGGCTTTTGGCTCTAACCTTTTCACTCAGCTTTGTGATCTCACAAACACAAGCATCAACTACTGCTGCCATTCTCTCTCTTGGGAAAAAAAGTTGCTCTCTTGGTTTTGTAATCTTGAAAATATGTAAAACTCAGATATGAAACTGAAAAGTGAACAAGGGTCTCCTTATATAGTATGAAATCACAAGGGTGGCGGTAGGGGTGGGGTGGTGGAATTGAGTGGTTTTTAGAGAAAAAATATCTATAGGCAGAATCTACCCACAAGATACACTTGGTATATCATATTTCACTAGAATATTCTCATCTTTTATACCTTGTTTAGGGTATATGCCATAAGTTTTATGCATATTCATGGTTTTCACAAATGGCAACATTTTACCGCGCGCGTTTTTAATAAAATTCAAGATATTTGATTAAAGGGGAAAGAAAATTAACTATTTTATCGCGGCTCATGTTAGTAAATTTTTAAATGGTAGTTAAATATAGACTGATAACTCAATTTTCTGAAACTAAAATCTACGTATGAGATTTAGCATCAAATTACATATTTAATCATAAAAAAATATTTGAGTAAGATTTTCATAAAATGTGACAAAATCAAAAAGTGAAGGGAAGAGAATTGCAAATAGTAAAGAAAATGAATTTAACAAAGAAAAGAAGAAAAAAGGAAGAAAACGAGAAATGATAAAAGAAAAAGACTAGCTTGTAAGTTTCTTAATTAGATTAGGACCACAAATGAATTCTAATTTGTTTACTATTACTCTATTACGCAGAAAGTCGTAAGATACATGCCAAAATAGTGTTCCATAATGCTACGTCTCTCTAACTTTCATTTTTGTGATGATAATATAATGAGTTAAAGTTATTCTTTTATTTTATTTCACGTGCTATTTAATTATTGAGAGAATACATGTCATAATTTAAAGAATTAATTGAGGAACTTGGAGCTATCTTCTTTTGAAGAAGAGCCAAATCACAAGATTGGAGATATTTTACTTTGATTTTATTCAATTTATTCGATCTACAATTTATCATTCACTTAAAGAATTAAAAATTGAATATTTTATTTTTAAGTATTTGATGCTTGAAAACAATTATAGTTAATATATTCATTTTTCACTACTTCGGAAAAGTAAATGTACACGACAAAATCCAGAAGAATAAAGAAGTGGATGAAAAAGCCAATTCCAATTGGACATTAATTCACATAACGCTGCACTACTCATAATAATATTTCCTCAGTCTCCTGTTAATTTAGTTTTTAAATTTTTCTCGCACTTCAAAATAATTGAATTATTGAAAGTTTAAGATAAATATTTAATTCTTTTTATATTTTTCTTTTCATCTATTAAAATATTATATTTTTTAGAAGATAAATTACACTACTTGCAAAGCTATATTTATAATTTCATAAAGAGTAACAATGAAAATTATAATTCAAATTATGTTCTTAAATATTTTTATTAATATGTGTATACTGTCTCACAAATTAAGTTAATATTAGAAGAATTAAGGGAGTAATTTAAGGCTTGAAATTATTGCATTCCAAGTCATTAGAATGGCTTTTAGGCGACTTTTCTAGACTTAGGCGGAGCTAGAGATCAAGATAGGATTAAAGTACATGTTTGTTCGAACTCGATAGGACTAAGGTTTGAATTCTTGATCGACCAACCTTAATAAAACTGAAGTATGAGTCTGATCAATTCAATAATTCTGATTATGATATTATATTTATCATAAAAAATATATTTAATATGTAAAACTTATTAGTGAACTAAAAATCAGTATACGTAAAGAGCTAGAATCTTGAATCCATAATGAACTTTAAATTTTGACTCTGCTCAATTAATTATTATGATGTTAATTTCCTCATTATCTATTTGGCAAACACTTGTTACTTTGAAGATTAGGAAGAAGCTAGTAAGAACCAAGTTATGGTAATAAAAGAAGCTTCTTTCATCAAGTATAAATTATTGAGAAGACACGTGAAATTAAGGGAGTAATTAAGCAACGGAAGTGATCTTTTACCAAAGGAGAGCCAAATTTCGTGATTAGTGGCATTTTATTTCCTTTTTTTTTTCGATCGATGATTTATCATAAAAAATAAAAATAATATAAAAAAAAATCTTTCGAAGTATTTGTTTGGATAAATTAAAAAGCCAATTCCAGTTGGTGATATTCAGATATATGCTGGCATGATTCCTAAATAGTGTTAGGTCTTATCCAAAACTCTTCCAATAATGTATCTGCAATTATTGCATTTCCAACTCATAACAAAGGCTTCTAGAATATAAACTATTGAAGCGACTTTCTAGACTTGATTAATTAGGGAGCTTAAGATAAAATTAAAATATATGTTCCCATCAATCTCAAATGGAGCCAAAGATTCACTATTTTTTTACTTTGGGTATGATAGAGTAAAACAAAATAGCTCTTTAAACTGTCTGCTCTTCTTTCAATTGTGAAGTAATAGTTAGTCAATGCAACTTTCGACGCTCATCATGGGTTATCCGAAAACAGTCGCGCTATATTTTTTTACATAAGGGTCAAGCTACGTACGTCCAGACCCTGTTTATCCCGCAATGGAAGGGAGTCTTTGAGGCATTGGAATAATGTTGTTGTTTGTTTGTTCGATTAATCAAATTTAATAAGATTAAAATTTAAATTTTCGACCAAACTCAATAGAATCAAGGTATGAATTCGATCAAACCTAATAATCATGATTCATACATTATATTTATAATAAGAAATTTATTTATTTAAGCTGAAATTCTGATTTTGCCAACATGGACTCGATTGCAATGACTTGGTACTTTGAAGATCAGGATGAAGCAAAGTTACGATGATAAAAAGAAGCTTCCTTTATTCTCTTGTTAAGTTGGGATCATAAGTAATAAACAAGAAGCTAAATGATAGAAATATTGACATAAAAAAGAAGCAGCTAATCTTAGATGAGATACATATACAAGAACATTTATACATATATATTAGTAGCTAGTATAAAATTACAAGGTAAGAAATTATATTAGAATTGGGTATCAACAAGGTGCAAAGCGATCCATTAGCAAGAACACAGTTGATTCACACATTATGTTGTCATTTTTGCTCTCTGCCATTTCTGAAGAAGAATTCTGCCCTTTTTCACTTTCTTCCAATTTTCCCTCTGGTTTTTTCTTCTTCATCAATAACAGGCTTCTGGCTCTAACCTTTTCACTCAGCTTTGTAATCTCACAAACACAAGCATCAACTACTGCTGCCATTTCCTTTCTATTTCTTCAAAACTCAGATATGAAATGAACATGTCGAAAAGGTTCTCCTTATATAGTATGAAAAATTTCAAGGTTGGGGCGTGGGGTGGTCCATGCTGGAATTCAGTGATTTACAAGGAAATGGAAAATAAAAAATCTGTAGACGGTACACGGAATTTAGAGTATATTTTACCACGGTATTCTCATTTGCTATAATTTTTGAGAGTATATGCAATAATCTCATGAATTATTCAATCAAGCAGTTGAAGAATCATCAAGTTTTCAGTTTAAATTTTATCGCGAGACTAAAATAATAATTTTTTTAAATCTATCTAAACTTTGATGAATAAAATCACTTTATAATTATGAAAAAAATAACAAATACTTATAAGTTAACTCGAACACTAACATTATTTAGAAGAAAAAGAAAAAGAGATCAACATTTGAAGTACCACAGTTAAAATATAAGAGAATCTTAATAGTTCAATTAATTGACTATCTAGACTCTCGTTTTGTTGGTGAAGATTTGAAATCCCCTCTCTATTTTCCCCGTATCAATTTTCTTTTTACCACAGTAAAAACTTCTTTCTCACACTTGGCTACTAATTTTTTCTACAGTAAATTCAACTATCCTGAAGATAAATAAATATTACATATTGCAATTTCTTGTCATTAAATTAGGTCAAATAATATAATATTTCAAAGCTGGGAAATGATACACAAGGAAGAAATTGAGAAAAGAGTAAATAAACCGACACACTAAAAAAATAAAAAGGTCACTTATTTCTACTTTGGATTACTCCGGCTCTATCTCTATTTATTCCCCATGTCATTTAAAATGTATAATAATATTTATTTAATTTATAAATAATTTATTATTGAATATTTATTTTTATTTTTATTATTTTATTATTTTTTAATTCTAATTTAATCGTGGACAACTGTTGAATACTAATTGACAAAACACTGTTCAATTTCTACAGGCGGCGCTGCTGGTAATGACCTTTCAACCATGTGATTGCCTTTAATTCTTTCTTGTTTTTTTCCACCTATTTATTTAAATCTTGAAAAATAAAAAAAACCGAACAAAAATCTCTGTTACATTATTACAATGAAATATACACTGTGCGAAAGTCATCTCTACACATTCTTTCACACGTCAATTAGTTTAGTAGCGGCTGATTTGATCACAGCAGTCGATGAATTATTAATCTCGATATAAGGAACAGATTATTCTTTTAAAATAAAAGTCTTTGATACATAAAATATTTTGCTTAGCATAGTCTAAAGACAATTTAGCGTAATTTTATTAGTGATTTGTTATTTGTCAACAAAAGGAGTATTAAAAACATCACTAATTTGTGCAACTTATTAGTTTCACTGATAGTCTTAAAAATACTCTTTTACCTGACTAATTATATTAAAATACATCCTTCGATTTACTATAAGTATTAAAAACACTCGTTAACTTGATGAGAATTTAGGAATATATTTAACTTAGTCAATTCTAAATTTTTGACCATATAAAATTGCTGAGATGAAAAGTATTATTTATTTTTAATTTCAATATTGTGAAATTCGAAATATACAGTTAGAAAGAAGAGAAGCCAATCGTAATTGGACGTGTACGCATGACTCATTAAATAATTGTGTATGATCTTATCCAAAGCTTATTCCAATAATGTATTTCAAATTATTGCATTCCAAGTCATATTGGTAGAGGTGACTTTCCAGACTTGATTGCCATGACTTTTTCTAATTATCTATTTCCCTAACTTTTTATTTTGTTTCTTAATTTAATTTTATCTATTTGCCTAACAGTTGTGATGATAAGAAACTTCCATTATTTATAGTAATAAAGCAACTAATATTTGGAGCACTTTGTTTTATTGATTTAGATAGGAACTTTAGTTTACTTTTCCATTTACGTTTTTTTATTTTAACAATGACACGGAATTTGAAGAAATAAATAATTATTTTTAATTTTGTAATATTAAATATATATTTAGAATGTGTCATAGTATTTTAACATTTCATATTAGAGTAATTAATTTGTTGGAAGGACAATTTCCTTCACTCAATGGAAAAGATTTTGAAGGAAAGATATTATAAGGTGAGAGGAAAAGAAACGACGGGGGTGTAGCTCATATGGTAGAGCGCTCGCTTCGCATGCGAGAGGCACGGGGTTCGATTCCCCGCACCTCCACTAATTTATTTTTAACAACAATACATTTTCATAAACCCCACTGACAACTGTTTTATGTGTTTTGGTAAAGTAGGACTGCACCGGGCAATGGCTCATTAATATACCAAAAATGGGACTTGTGAATTGTTCTCTATGCATATATTTTTTAAAAATACCTGTTACAAAAAAGCTAAATGATGCACTTAATTAAACATTTTTTTTCTTTTTTAGCAGTATATCATATTCTAAAAATCTTAAATTCGCATCAGAAATCCCGTATACTATTATATTGTACTAAACTGAACCAAGATGGGTGATCCATTTCAGTGGATCCATGGGTTCGGCATCGCCTTATTACGTGGCTAACTTGGCATACTCATAAATATCACATTTCTTCTTGTCGTCATTTTCCTTTTCAACCTCACATCAGAAGTAGAAAAGATCCAAGTCCAGAGATATTTTATTTCTTTTACTCGAATATGCCATGTCACTTGACCTCACATCAGAAGTAGAAAAGATCTAAGTCCGGAGATATTTTGTTTCTTTTTCTCGAATATGTCATGTCACTCGAATGTGATGTAAAACTGAAAAGTGAATCTCTTTTTTCTCAAGTTTACCAATAAGTATCTCAAATATCAGTGTTTCCTAGTTATATCAGTTTAACATCTGCTGTAGGTAAATTCATTTTAGAGGATAATTTTCGACTCATAGCACATATTTACAAATTCAACATGTAATTTGCTACTATTATCTTTCTTGACAACGAACTATGAGCTGCTGAATATGAACATGATGTATACCACTCAACGTTCCCTTCATCCTATTCCTTTGTATGTCTTGCCCCCCAAAAGCAACTTTCTCCCACAGACTTGAAAGTGCATTTATATCTTTCCTATCTCGACCCTTTTAGCATCCAATGACAGTATGGTCGACACGTGGATGATGGAGGCAGGCATAGATCAGGTTCAGTCCAGGCCAGGCACTTGCTCCAACATGGCTGTGTAGGAATATCATTTAACTTGTCAACATTTACAATCATTACATACATTTACAACACACCAAGTGCTCCATGGTAACAGCAGAGCTAATAAGGTTACCCCACACCGATCCCTCACTGCCTTGGTCAAAAGTCAAATTTCTCATGACAGAAGCCAACCAACCCTCATCGAAGTCTATAAGAAGCTGTTGTAAGTGCACATTGCTTCGTCAGCATCAAATAGGAAGCGACCAATAGACCTATCAAACAAATAAACAAGAGGCAGGCTCAGCATGAAAACTTGACACAAAATTTGAAGAGCAATGTAATTAAGCCCGTCTTAAAGAGCATGTCGTACATATCCATGCATAAATACATCTAAAATGAAGCTAGTACCTACATGTTGAGAGCTAATTCCACAGAGTTCACAAGCGATTCGAATATTTACTCATTGATATATACTATGCAATTATGCAAAGGAATCCTTAAGAGAATCCCCACCAGCTCAACATCCAGATTTTCATCTTACCAGATGATGCTTTGAGAAGGCCATTATTCCCAATTAGGATGGACCATGCTACCCTTCGAAGCTCATTATATTGTCTTCCAACTGTATTTGAACCATGATCAAAGGGCTGTGAAGTATAGATTTGAAGTTCCAGTATAGCATATGCAGATTCGATAGGAACATGCAGCGGTTTCTCGGAAAGGCATCATAAAGGAAGAACGGGCAGATGGAGAAGATGAGAAACTCTACCTACAGCCTTCAAAAGTTGGATCCTCAAATTTGCTTGCGCAGACTGCATCAGGAAACTACCAATCCTCCTAGTTACAAGGTGAACCAGGATGTAACAAGATCATCTAGTTATGCCTAGAAAAAGCATTAAACAAGATTACTAGAACATTTCTCACCTATATTTGCTTGCCAACTGCCATGTCTCTTGAAATGAGGAAGTCAGAGTTCCAACATGCATCTTGTGGTTCAGGAGACTAAGCTCCAACTTACCTTGGAACTTCTTGAATGTATCACAGAGTATCGTGAAAAGAGCTCTCATGTTGAAAAAAAAAAAAATGTTCACCAGCTCAAATCCAAGGTGTCCAACCCTCATACATGTTGCAAAGATTATCTACACTAGTTGCTTGTTTGAGTAGATAATCCACTTGTTCTGCAACACTGATTTCCCTGAGGAAATAAATACAAAAATGGTCATTCACATTTAACACAAGATATTTATCTAAAATTTTCATGGGAAGGATATACCTGTTATCAGCTACATCTCGACCATCTAACTTCATCTCCACTCTCCTTAAAATTGACAATGCATATGTATTTTTACCTAGGTGAACAAAACCATATATTTATTCTTTGCAGTGCAACCATTCATGAAATGTTATGAATACTCAAAATCTTATATTGACAATAAAGTGCCATATATAAGAACCACGAATTACTAAGACTGACTTAGCACACTGTTGGCTATCCTTCAGTATTTTGATACGGCTAAGAAGGGGGAAATTTTCTCAGTAAGATAGCACCATTAAGTACCTCATGGCAGAAGTTTATCAACACTTTGGTTGTTTAAGATTAAAAAACAACAACATACCCAATGTAACCTACAAATGGGATCTAGGAGGGTAGAGTGTAGGCAGACTTACTCCTTTCTCATAATGATAGAGCGTCTGGTTCTGATAGACTCTCAGCTCAAGTAAAGCATCTCAAAGCATTTTGAGAAAGAGAATACAGAAATGAAAGCAGTAACAACAATGAAAAGACGTAAGCCAGTAATAAAGAAATTGCAATCAGGTGTTCAAACTAGTATGAAACAAGTATATAAAAGACTTCCCCAGGCTGGCAACTACTCATTCAAATGTGTAAGTCTATTTGATCATGAGAGGACAATGGTGTTGATTGATTATGCCACAGCAGTAGGTTCTAATTATCAGGACTTATCGTAAGAACCTAAAAGGTTAAGTTTACATTGCATTATGTTCATTCAATAAGAATTGAAAAGTGAGGGTTGATAAATCCTCACCTCTGGTTGTTCGGTTGGCAGCGTCTACATTGATAAGTGAAGTTTCATGAGCAGCCTCCTCAACCTTGTCTTTGCTTGACAAGGTTTTTTCATTTCCAAGCAAAAGTTTCATCTCAAACGTCTCCTACACCAATCAATAACAGTATCAATAATGGGTAGAATTCGGACTGTCATATTGCACAACTAAAGAAACAAACCTGTGTCTTTTCAGATTCCGGCTGTGGCAATCCTGGAAGCGCACTTCCAACTGAGGAAAAATTATTAGAGTATTCTCTTCTTTCTGTGTCATCAGAACAATATGGAGTAATTGGATCAGTTAAGTCTGGGCCATTGGAACTATTTGCAAGACTAACTTGAGATGATGTAGCTGCAGACTCTGAACTGCCACTGGTCATGCTATCAGGGGCGGATATCCATCCCTTATCTTGCAAAGACAGCCCATTCACATCAAGAACATCCATACTGCTTTCTCTGTCTGATTGGGAGAAGATCTCATTCTTGCCATCATATTGATCGGCAAGATCTGGCCTATAGGAGTTGAGATCCTCTGATCTTGTTTCCTGGCTTTCTCCTAACCCCTCAAGAGCCTACATCAAATAAAAATTTGATTAGAACCTTAGAAAAAGCACCCTGAAATGTGTGTTTATTCTATTTACAACCTTATGCAGATTCCCTGCATGCAGACTTGCAGATTGGGCTAGTCTGGTCAACATCGAATAAAGTCCCTCGACAGAGATTGTGAGAGATTGAACCAAGGGCTTAAAGACTTCATAAGTTTTTTCAACTTTAACATGATAAGACTGGAATATAGCTTGTCCATGAACAGGAGATATTTCCATCATTGCCTCTCTTTCCTTTGTCATAGCGTCAGTCATGGTAGCGACATCCTTGCATAATAAAGATTCAAGTGGAAGTAGGATGCCATTTGCCTGTCCATCAAGAAAATAAAATAAGTGGTATTCTTAAATGAGAAGGTTCCTTGGAAAAAGTAAGTAATCCTTTTATGGAAATTAGTGTTAAGCTACATTGTCACTGGGTATGTTGTTGTTAGTGTTAAGCTACATTGCCCACCTTCTCAATATTATGGAAATTATATGGTCGGAAACTGTAGGAAAGATGGAGTAAATTCAGAAAGAAAATTAACATGAATAGGAAAAGGAAACAGATACAGGAAACATCATCTCTTTCTATTACTGTCACTTCACGATTATACTTCAACTCTTTTTTTTTTTGTGACGATTAAAAAATGACACCTAAAACTGTCAGAACATGCAGTATCAGAATTCAGAACTAGAGTGTGACTGCTCAGAAATAAGGACAAATTACAAATCGAAACAGTGCAACTACACTCTGCTGGGAGCTTTTCTTGAACCTTTGTGGTGTCGTACGGGCTATGCCCTCAAAGATTAGGAGCCTACTGGATAGCTAGCTAGCAGAAAAGACAGAAAAGATCCAGAAGTAACTTTGGAGAACCATCTCTTTGTGCATTTTCTGGACCATGTGGAGAGAAAGGAATAGTGCTTGTTTTGAGAATAAAAAGAATCACATTTCAAGAGTCAAAAAACTTGTCAGCACAATCTGTTATTTTGGTGCAAGAGGTGTCAGTTAGAGATTATAGATCCATATGTGGAATTTTTGAATTTGCTAGGAAAAACGTAACTGGATGCTCTGTAGGTGCTATCTGTTTTTGTTGTAATTATGTGTACCTTCTTGGTAATTCTATTAATAAAACTTCACCTTATTTAAAGAAAAATCTGCCTCCTGCTCCCCACCTCTCCACCCCAATCCATATAAAGATGAAAGGAAGGAAGACAAACAAATGAGAATAAAGGAAAACCTTTGATAGATCCTCCATAAGAGATGAGTGCAAAGCAGTAGCCTCTTTTGCTATACTGTGAACATCATGCACACCTTCTGTTACAGCCAGAACCTTTAGGAAAGGACAAATTATCAGCAACAAAACAAAAAAAAAGAAGACTTAGGAATAGCTGACACAAAGCATAAATAACGTAATGTGAGTTCATCTGGATACTGCACGCACAAAAACTTGCTAATCATATAAAATGTGCCTTTATTTTCATTTTGAAAGCGAATAAAACGCCTCTTCTTATGTATGGTTCCCAATATATTATTCATACAACTGATCAATAACACTCAAAGGTCAACCTAGAGAAAGTTTGACCATGATTCACATCAAGAATGACGATCCAGGACGCTGCTATAACAAAACAACAACTCTATGGCAAGGTAAGAGAATCTAGGAATATTATTATATGGCCAAACATACATTTAGAAGGAGAAATCTTGCAATAGCCACGTTCATTGTTGGTAAAGGTGAGACAACTTGCTTAGTTTGACAGTACTTGTATAAAGTTATTCTGTGATTTTATAGATTTAATCTTCAATTTTCTGGAATTACTTACTGAAATCTTCCATAAAGATGCAAACCCCGGTCCATCACATATCTACCTATTCCTTTTCTTAGGTGGATCCAAATCTACCTCTTCCTGCTTTATTAGGAGAATAAGCTATGCAGATGGAACTAAGTATGCAGTTTCTGTTTCAAAAAGTAGACATGTAGCTTAGGAGAATAGGCTTAGCAGATGAAGTCAAATATTCCTTTAGCTGAACAAGCCAATTTGGACACAATATGATTGAGAACACCGACATAAGTTCATTAAATCAGCTGTGAACATCCTACCTCTTCAAGCATTGAACCACATTCAGATGTCAAAGCAGTACGCCCCCTTGCAATAGCCCCAAATGCAGACAGCACCACACTTAATTCATAGGAACAATCCCTCATCGCAAGCAGAGTGTTTTGCAGATCCCCTTGGAGAAGAGAAAAGTTAACAGCATTGAGAAAATAAGGGAAAGACAACTCTAAAAACATATTGCACCAGTTAGTGATAAATTAAGAAAATACTAAAGAAAATCGTGTCATATAAGAGAGCCACTTGCTTCCACATTTTTTACATTCAGCATTATAAGCCAATTTTTTCTAGAGTTTCCATCTTCAAAATGGGATCAACTCACAAATTTTAAACTCGCTAAAAGTAAAATACAATAGAATCCTAAAACACGTGGCTTCAAGAAGGATGGGATTTGTATCTAGTTATAGGCTGATAACTGAAAATCACATGACTGCAAACTAGTAATGTTTGCATTCCATGTTATAGATTAAGATGAATGAAATTGAGTGGTTTTATTAAACACATATATACTGTGGAAATTAGTATATAAAATCATACAACAATTGTTTCAGCTTATGGTAGGCCGAAACTCCATCTCTTGCTTTGAGCAGAGAAAAATTAAAATTTTAAGTTTCACGGTGACGAACTGTCACTATAGTTCCATCATCCATGTGCTTGGTCCAACTAATAAAAAGAACCACAGAAGCACATGCAAGAAGTAGACCATAAAGTCAAAGAGCTTGATCTTATCAGAACTTATCAGCTTAAGATTTAGGCAGCCACATATTGAACTAGTAACATTCAAAATAGTATCATAAAGTCATCTTACCTGATGCTGACTTAGCTTTAACAGAAGCAACACAGAGTTCGTTGGTTGCAGAGAATAAACTACTTGATGCAGCCTCCATGTTTCTCTGTGCAAGTTTCCATTCTTGTTCAGTATCTGATGCGTAAATGACAAAAAGACGATTTTTGCCAATGAGAAGCATGTGATACCGCTACCAACACACTTTTGACATTTATAGAATAGAGAACATATAGATTTCAGACTTACGAGTAAAGGAATGATAAGCAACGTCCAAGTTTGTCAGAGCATTTAAGTAAGCTTGCTGCCAGGTCCTGCCATCTGCAATGCTCCTGGATGGATAAAATTCTTCTGAAGTCTGGAAAAAGCCATCTCTCGATAATTCAAACTTCAATATGGAGATGCAAAGTTTCATCACATCTGATGCCTTTTCTCGAACTTCACATAATAACTGTTGGCGCCTCATTAGATGATCATGGAATTCCTGAGGTATTCCTGGATTCCTTGCCAAAGCATTGGCAGGAGTTGAACTTGCACCTCCACAAGCCCAGCTCATAGCTCTCTCAAGCTGCCCTTCTGCAGTGACAGAAGTTCTCTCACAGGCTTGCAGGCCCTCTAGAGCTCTAGCTATTTTTGCAATCGATGATTGAAAATTTTCAAGCACTTGAGGTCTGCTGATGTTTACAAGAACTGGAAGGAGTCTAGCATCACTTGAAAGATATTTATGAGATATCAGCCTTCTCTTTTGCAGAATATTAGCATTTATATCATGCATCCATTCAATCTGAACAATTTCAAGGCTGGTTTTAAGAAGAGCCTCCTTCAACTCACTCACCTGCCTCTTCATGAGGGAAGCAGCTGATTTTGCTGCTCTAACAGTTTCATGTGCATTGCAGTACTCCTCAAGCATGATTTGCACATTTCTTACAGCTGCAACGTTGTTATTTCCTTGATCACAAGTAAGATCTTCTGTTGACTCTGTCACTTGTTTCAAATATTCACTTTCTTTTTCTAAACTTCTTATTAAAACAGGTGCAACTTTCTCTTTCAAGTACTGATCAACATTTTCTTGAAGCTGAGATTCAAGTTTGTTCTTCACTATATTTACAAGTTGATCAAATCCCAAACTTTGATCAGCTTGTAAAGCTATATTTTGTGTGCAGGAATCAAGAAAAGAGTCCACTATATAAACCTTCCACACAAAGAAGGCATGGCTGCTCCATATGCCAGGAAATTTCCAAATATATTCAGATAGTGGGCATCCTGAATTAAATAAATTTTTTAGGTGAGAAACCTTAGTTGAACCAGATTCAGCAGGTGCCCCAACCAACGACAATTCTCGATCAACTGCTTCCAGCTCAGAGAAGGGCTGCATTAGTGCAGCCATAAGAGCTCTGCTTCTGAAAAGATGTCGTTCCTCATCATGTTCATGAGAGATCATAGATTGCAGATTCTGTTCCAAAGAAACCAGAGAACTTCTAATGGCAGCTTCTTTCTGTATAAGAGATGAAATCCGCACGTCCTTCTGGTTCCAACTTTGGTGGAGCTTGTCAAGTTGGGCTCTACATGCTTCTTCTTGAGAGGCTAATTCCTCAGCCTCTTCCCAAGATAAGTGGTCTCTACCCTTAACAGCAGCTTCTTCAAGAGCCAACTGCTGCTCGGTGATGACACCAACCTTAACAAAGTAATTCTGCTCAAGCTCAGATAAAGAAGCTCTCTCCAATTCAACCTCAATAAGCTGCTCTAATGCTGTATCTATGGACCTCCTGATTTGTGAGAGTGATGCAAACACATCCATGACTTCCGTATTGAACAAAATGACCGATCTGATGACCTCTGGTAGGACAACTTCAACCATTTTGCCAACCAAGTTTTTACAGGAAAACAGACTGGTTTTAAATACTGAAGTCCAATTACTATCAAATAAAGATTCAGAAGTGTCAACATCTGTGTCGATACTCCTATAATCCATGCTGACATACTGCTGAAGCTCATTACGAAACTTTGCTACTAGCATGCATTTTTCCACTATCTCCTCAAACTCAGAGAAAAAATTTCCAAGGTCAGAGCACAATATCATGTCCGTGTGTCTTCTCCTAGTGAAATGACTCAAGTTATTGAGTATTTTATGCTTAACATCATTATATAGAGAACTAAAAGCTGCTTTCAAAACTGATAGCACTTTTTCCTTGGTCTCTTGAAAGTTTCCGTGCAAACCACCATCTTGTGAGCCTCCATGAACAGAAGATCCTAACTGACCAGCATCTTCTTTCCTCTCAAGACCAGCAGACTCCATGTAGTTCTTGAAAGCAGACAATAGACAATTTTTAGCTCTTAATTCAGTTTCAGGACCAATTGAGTTAATAAGCTCTGCACACTCTTCTTCCATTCTCTCTATTTCTGCTGCATAATGACCCACTTTTAGGCAAAGATCATCATATCTATTTTTAACAGAATCAATATCATCAACATGTGCCTTTCCAATAAGTTCAGCAGCCTGTCTTCGGCTGATGGATAGAATATCAGAGGACAGCGTATTTATTGCAAGCTGAAGAACTTGAGCCCAACCATGGATGGGACTGGAGGTGTGGTAGTTGATTGGCAAAATCCGCTGCAAAGCCAGAGAATATGTTTGGATTGTCGATATTGCTGAAGAAAGTCCATGATCCAGCTCGGCTACTAAGTGAGAAACTTCTCTATCTATATCATTGCACTGAGCTTGGGTGGGTTCAGGGACAACTGTCAAAGGAACCCCAGCTACTAGAACAGCAGATACAAGAGATAAAGATTCTTCTTTACCAGTCAGTTGTATGCAGGCTCTAATATCTGGGATCGAACTGCTTCTTAGAGCATCAAGGGTCCTTCCATGCTGTTCAATCCAAGATGTTGCTTCTTGAGCTTTCTCCATTACCACAGCTTGAGCTTGTGCCAATTCTCGAGCCTGCATTTCAAGAGAAGCCCGGATGTTCTCTGAAGTAGAAGTAGTGTCAGCAACAAGTGACTTAGCAGATGTCTCACGTAGAACAAGATTAGATCTCTCTTGGTCAGCATGACGATAAAGACCAGATACAACTTCATATTGATTCATGATGTTTATAAATCTCTGCAAATCAGTCCAAAAGCATTAAACTAAGTTCATTTTAACTAGAAACTAAATTCCATCACCTGCAGAAGGAAGTTGACTAAATACCTCAAGACCAGATTCAATAGCTGGTAAGGTAGACAGCAGAAGATCATGGTGCTCCTAGATAAAGAAAACAGAAGAAAAGTTATTAATTGAAAATACTGTTTCATGTGACGTTCTGAATGCATCAGTTTGCATGTATTTACAATATGCCTTACGATTAACATCATAATGAGAAAGGAAAAAAAAGATCCTGCAGTTAAACATCCATTTATATATTAAATGATATACATTCTAGGTGTTCTGCACGTCCTATTAAGATATAAACAGACACAGTGTAAAACTTGGATTTAATTTACTACTAAAATCACCAAGATACAGTGTGGACTTAGATTTATTTTTCCTTTGATAATATGTTTAGCTCATCAAATATTCACTTTGTATTAACTTTTTATTGGTTTTGATCTTTGTATCTGAATCATGTATCATTGTCTTCCCAATATGGACTATATTCACCATCCTTATCCATTAGAAAAGGAAACCACATCACTTATACTTTGTTAATTGACCATTGTTCAAATACTTATTTCACACAACACCAGTTTTGAAAAATAAATAGATTTTTGTGTGGAAGAGAGACTAACCCAGATCCCACTTGTGGGATTCCACTGGGTATGTTGTTGTTGTGGAAGAGAGACTAAATCATTTAATCTAACTCTAACACTCAAATTAGAGTACCTGCAGTTTCTTGATTAAAAAATTTAAAATATGGCATCTTATGTAATAACTTTCAATTTTTCTTATCTTACCAATTAAAATAATACAACAGAATACTAAGTTCTTCCACAGAGAAGCTACTTCTCATAAGAGGTACAATTCCATTGGGTCTCTGATGGTGGATGGACGTAATATTAATGATTCTTCTATTATTAAAGAGACAACCAAAAGCTTCTACCAAAATTTATACACAACCAGAGGAGTGAAGGCCTGAGCTACAGTTACAGGGGACCACAAACATCAGTATGGAGGAGCAGCTAGAACTCGAGAGAACTTTTGAGGAGGAAGAGATCTTGGGCTGCTTAAAACTTTGTGGTATGGAGAGAATACCTGGACCTGATGGTTTTCCCATGTCCTTTTACTTGTCTTTTTGGGAGATCTTGAAAGAGGATATTATAAAGGCTATACAGGAATTTGATGGTAGACAAAAGAGACTGAGAAGAACTTTAATGCTACTTTTGTAGCACTCATCCCCAAGAAAGCCGGGGCTGCTAAAGTAAAATACTTTAGGCCAATAAGTCTGCTTACTGGAGTTTATAAGGTCATAGCAAAATAACTGGCAGAAAGGTTGAAAAAGGGGATTAATAAGCTTGTCAACAAAAACCAAATGGCCTTTATTAAAGGAAGACAAATTATGGATGCTGCTCTCATTGCCAATGAGTGCGTTGACTCTAGGTTGAAAGGGAACATCTCAGGGGTAATGTGCAAGTTGGACAGTGAAAGTGCATATGATAATGTAAAATTGGGGTTTCCTGAGACAAATGGGTTTTAAAGAAAGATGGGTAGGATGGATAAAATTCGGTATAAGTCCAGTGAGATTTTCCATTCTTGTAAATGGAGAACCTGTGGGCTTTTTCTCTTCAAGCATAGAAATCAGGGTGATCCTCTATCTCCATTTTTATGTATCCTGGTAATGGAGGGATTTGATAGTTTGATGAGGATTGCTACTCAAAACAGGTGGATCAGAGGTTTTTAGATTAGTGGAAACAATGGTGATATTAAAGAGATCTGTCATCTACTCTACGCAGATGACACTCTTCTGTGAGCCACAAGAGGAGCAACTTAAATTAATCAGACTAATTTTGTTGCTTTGGAACCTTCTGCAAGTTTGAAAGTTAACTGGGGAAAGAGCAATTTATATCCTATTAGGGAGGTGACAAAAATCCAGAGGCAAGCTGACATTTTGGGTTGCAAAGTGGAGAAATTGCCCACAACCTGGGTATGCCTCTAAGCACTTAGCACAAAGATTTAGACAGATGGGACATCATAGTGGAGAAGATTGAAAATAGACTAGCCAGATGGAAGGCACACTACATTTTCCTCGGTGGTAGACACATCCTTATCACCACAATTCTAGATTCTCTCCCAATATATGTTATGTCTCTTTTCGCTGTACTTGCAAAGGTGGTTAAAGAAATTGGACAAACTTTGGAGAGACTTCCTTTGGCATGGCTGCAACGAGAACAAAGGAAATCTGGTAAAATGGGAGACAATTCTGCATAGAGAAGATAAAGGTGGTTTGGGCATTAGAGATTTGAGGAAGCATAACAACAACCTTTTGATGAAATGGTTGTGGAGATATACCGAGGACAGGCAAGCTTTTTGGAAAGGTTTGATTAAATGTAAATACGGGGAGGATGGATTTTGGTGTAGTAAGGTATGCGCAGATGCATGTGAAGTGGAAGTTCGAAGAGCTATTAGAAACTTATAGTTCAAGCTAGAACCAAATTTTACACATCTAGGTGGGAGATGGAAGGAGAACTAGATTCCGGTGGGATGTATAGATCAAACAGACCTCCTTAAAGGATAGGGATTTATTTATAGATTTATTTATTTATAAATCTATTTAT
>JAABOM020000001.1:37279126-37289553 GCA_011800125.2 Solanum clarkiae | reverse complement strand
AAATCTATTTTATTTATTTATTTATTTATAAATCTATTTATATCTATTTATTTATTTATTTATACATAAATTTATTTATTTATTTATAAATTTATCTATAGATTTATTTATTATAAATCTACACATCTTGATCTATTTATGTTGCGCACCAATTCTGAGGCAGTGACCAGTTATTGCTGGACGGAACAAGTTTGGAACCTTTAATTTAGAAAGCTTCTAAATGATAGGGAAATAGAGAGAGTAGCCAAATTGTTGGAGGAAGTAGGGGATTTTGCAGGCATCAATACCTGCAATGATGCATTAAGATGGTATCACAGTAAGGATGGGATCTACACAGTTGGCAGGGCATACAAGGAGGAGTGCAACCTGAAAGGAGCAGATACCAGAGTTCATGGAAAAAGATTTGGAGGAATTCAGCACCAACAAAAGCTAAGTGTTTTACTTGGTTGGTCATCAGAAAGGCATGCTTGACACATGAAGTTTAAAGGAGGAAAGGAAAGATCATACTTCCCTGGTGCTCTTTATGAGGGAAGACAGGGGAAACAAATAGCCACCTATTCTTACATTGTACTTTCACCGCACGAGTCTGGTCAATGTTTCTCAACTTTTCAGAAGTGAAATGAACTATGCCAGAACATACAGCCGATTTACTAAGCTGTTGGATCAGGGGAGATAGCAAGATACAGAAGCCCTGGTGGGATTTAATTCCACATTGCATTTGGTGGACAGTGTGGAAGGAGAGGAATAGTAGGAATTTTAAAGATATATCCAATTCCAGTCATAAGTTTGAATGGAATTGCATTGTATCTCTATATTTTTGGTGTAAAGAGATAGGATTAGAGGATTCAGATCAACTTTTAGAATTCTTAGGATTCTTGTAAGTATTTCACTTTTTGCTCTTTTCTGATATTCTAAAGGTCTCCAGCATATCCTTAATGCTGAAGAATGCAATATTTCCAATTATCAAAAACACAATATAACAAAACCACCAAAACACTGACAACTCATTTCATGTGAAAAAGCTTAAGCTTTCCTTTTTTTTTTTCCTCATGATGAATGGCTTCCTGAATATTTACTCTTTAATTTATCTTTGTGGTATTTATTTTGGATTATGTATCGCTCTCTCCTGGATTGTTGTCATTATTCATCCATTAAAAAGAGACAGAAGAACGACCTCTATCACACTGTACAAGATTTTCTGCACTCTGTTAGTGTTATATCGAATACAAAATATCAAGAAAAATAGCTGAATAGTGAAGACGGACTAGAGAGCATGGCTAAAAGAAGGGGCTGTGACCAGAAAGATTTTTCCATTGAGGAGCGGCAACAAGTAGGATCCACTTTGTAGATAGAATAGAAGTGGGGGAATCAATGTACTGGGAGAAAGAGGTTATATGGCCGATAGTTGAGGGAGATAGTGGAGAAGGAACTATGGGAAGCGGTCCAGAGTTGTGCCTAAGATGAAGCATCAGGACTTGATAAATGTCACTATGGTATTTTCCAACACATGGTGGTACAGGATAAAAAATTATGTGGAGATGACAGCAAGAGCTATCCAAGATACTCTGGAAAGAAAAGAGAGCCTTGTTTATAGCATTTATTCCAAGGAAGGAAAGAGCAACTAACATGAAAGAGTAGATATCGATTAGAGTCGGTTTGGATTGGCTTTTGACTGAGGACCTATTCTAACTTATGGCTTTTGGCTCAAGTTTGTTATTTTGCCTTAAAATTAAGTGCTTATAAGCACTTTTTAACTTTACCCAAACACTTCAAAACTATTTAAAAGTTATTTTGGCATAGAAGCACCGAAAATAAGTCAATCCAAATGGGCATTTAGTCTAGTTGAAAGAACTTGCAAGATTATCACAACGATAACAAATGGAATTATTGCAGACAGAACGTACCTGCAGGGGAATACGAATTTCTTGCATGCGGGAGGCAAATAGACTCAAACTGACAGCGAGATCCATCCCCTTTCTTTCCTCCCCAAAAATTGCGGCATCATCATGGAAGTCTCCACGCGTCCATTCCACTAGGGGATCCCACACAAAGACCTCAAGTAACATCAAGATTATGTCCTTGTTCTTCTTTAGAACACCAAGAACAGCTTCACAATTAGCTCTGAATGTACCCTCTATGCCAGTTAACCCTAGAGCTGCTTCAATTGTCTGGGTCAGGCGAAAAGGCACTATTTCTGGGATCTTTAATCTTTGCCCTTTATCAAAGCAGACATTGTAATCAATGTGCACAATATCCCCAGAGCAAAAATCCATAAGAATATTATCCAAATGGCGATCTCCAAGGCCCAAAACATGGCCAATGATGCTCATTGCTGCTACACTACCTGAATATCTGCAAGCAGATAAAATTCAATTATTACAGAAAAGCCACCAAACCAAGATCCATTGACAGCCTCATACAAAAATGGAAAATGCATTGACATGAAACACTATTCTCACAAGAAAAGAAGATTTTTCTCAACCCCTTTCTTGAGTTGAAGACTAGGATGACAACCGTTGACAAATTTCCTGAAAAGAAGATTATTCTCAACCCCTTTCTTGAGTTGAACACTAGGATAACAACCATTGACAAATTTCCTTGGCAGAAATTCTTCAATAGAAAACCGTGAAACCAATATTGGATGCATTGCATTTACAGAAGACTATTGCGGGCAGATAGGGAGAAAAACATTACCTCTTCAGTTTTGAGCTGAAGGCCTTGAATCCCTCACTTGCACACCAAAGTTCCTGGTAAAGAAGTTGCTTAGGGGCTTCCTTCATGAGATCTAAAAGTACCTTTTGTTTAACTTCATGAGGCCAATCTCTTCTTGATATTACTCTTCTTATTCCTTTTTCCTTAAGTGCAGGTATGATCTTCCCATAAAACATGTCCATTGGCCGAGGAACAGGTGGAGGAACCGTCTGTTTTGCATTAGCACCAAGTGCAGAAAGTTGTGCCAGCTGAACCCGACTCTGCCATGCCTTAAAGACACTGTAAATACTTACTACATTATCCACCCACTGGATGAGACCAGCCCGACCACTAATAGGTGTGACGGAGTAGAAGCGAACACAGACAGACTGACTCTGCACTGCAGATGATGAATGCAGAAAATTGTTAACTGCTTGTAACAGCTGCATTATTCTGGCATCAAGCCGCAGATCTTCACGCCCTTTCAACAGATATGTGTACTTCTCCCCATCAGAGCCTACCATAACGATCTTTTTAGGTTTTGTCTTGGTAGATAAAATTGCCACCTGTTCACAGAAAGAAGCAATTGTAACAATTCCACTCGAAGAAGTATTAAGTCCCCCTTCTGATTCAGAAATCGCAACTTGCTTCTCAAGACCAGGCATTGGAGCATCAGATGATGACAGAAGAGCCAGTTGTGGTGCAACTTCCCCTAGCGATACTGAGAATTTCCTTTGATAAGATGCCAAGGATGCAGCAACATTATCAAATGGTCGCCACACATCCCCAAGAGCCGCAGCAGATGCAGGGGGGTTCTTGAAAGTTAGGATAGCAGATTTTATTTGTTCCTTGTACACCTCATGGAACCAAATTTCATGGGGAGTTTCAGGTTTTCGAGAAGTAGAAGCAAAACGACGCTCTAGGACAACAACAATAGGAGCCATCATGGCCGAGTACTTAGCAGCATTTATTTTGTTCTTCTCTCCATGACTAAGAGTTGGATTTTCTGCAATTCGTGCAGCCTCCTCTTTCAGCAAATTTATGCGCCTCATTACATCTGGTAAATTATATATCAATGCACAAAACAAGAAGAGGTAAGGAAATTGCACAAATTTACTGCTTCCCTTCCCAAATGAATGCTTATTGACTTGGAAGAAGTACAGCAGTACATCTAAGTATTGCTTGTTTATTTCATACTGAAGAAGTGTGAAATGCTACTTTTTGATTTATCATGAACTAAAACAAAAGGTCCATTGAAGAAGTTAACCATCACAATTTTTCAACTTGTACACAATATAACTTAAAGTATGATTCTTGAGTTATCACTATCTTTCTCTAAGATAATTTTAGTAACTTCTTAGTATTGTAAAACCAAATGTTCACCCTCAGAGTTTTCTTATGCATCTTGTATGAGGTGAGCTTTGACTTCTATTTTACCTTCAAGGACTTCAAAAATACGAGCACCCATCCCTTCAATTTTGATATTCAGAAAAAGGTAAACCACACTTAATGGGGAAACCCAGAACCAAAAACAGCTGATGACTAAATGAAAGAGCAACAACTACCTGCATGAAGATCTTGAAGTGTGCTGAGCCATAATTCCTCCCAGAGTACTGTTACATTTTCAAGCTCTGTTATCATCAACTGGACATCCTGAACTAACTTAGGATACAGCTCATTCTGCAATTAATAGAAAGATCTAATTATTTTTTCGCTTTCAAAACAGATTTATTCCAATAAAACCAAATCTGGAATGACTGTATCTGCATAAAACTAACAAACTAACGCATCATAGTAGAGAAGAAGAAGAAATTATCATTTTAGGTCTAAGCGAGATTGTGGGATAAACTATTTCAAAAAATATGTCTAAGATTGCAAATCAGAGATTAAAGTAGGAGTCAAACAGAAAAACAGAAGCACAAAAACGGGCACTCTGCAGCTAGCACAGTATTTATTTATCTACTTCTTTTTTGTGAGTTGGGGAGGGCAGCAGACTGAAATCCCAGATGCAGAATCACGATTAACTACAGGAAATTATACTCAAATTAAAAAGCCATAATGCCGTCAAATCATACTTGAATTGAAAACATAATTGCATGAAAAAATTTTCTCTACATCATCAAGATAATTAATCAGATACAATGGTAAAGAAGGATTTACCAAACAAGCCAGTATTTTCTGAAGCTCCTCGGAAGGTTCTCTTTCATAAGAGTTTGCATCAACTAGAGTTGGATAGACAACAGACCTAGGAGATAGCTTAGCCAGCTTTACTAGTAAGGTCTCCAATTGTTTTCTAACTGCTTGTTCAGGATGGGAACTTAGACGAGCAAAAAGCTGCGGTGTTATCTCCTAAAAGAGGAAGAGACATTAAAATATGACAAAGCAGTCAAAACCAAACCACAAGCAGAAATTGGACCTACCTGCCATGGTAACAAAGGAACTGCCGAAAGTGCAGGTTCAAGTGTGTCTTTCAGCTCAATTCCATAGTTGAGAAGAATATGCAACACATAAAGTGTGGATCTAAGTGTGTAGTTCACAGACTTATATTTTGACTCTTCACTACAGCTGGTTAATTGGCCATCCAAAGATCTGGAAGATGCATATGAAAGAAAATTTACAAAAGCTTGGGCCGCATGGCCAAAGAGAGAGACCCTTCTACACCGCAAAGACCACCAGATATTAACCAAATCAGTAATTAAGGATATGACACTTGCTTCTTCTAGAACAACATTTGCTTTAGATAAGCATTGCTGCAACTTAGAAGTCAATGTATTGGGGAAGAATTCACCATTATAATCTTCTACTCCAGGGACTCCAGCTTCAGCTTCGATAGTATCTACTACCTCCTGCAACAAAGAGCTAGCAGTGCCATCACTTTGCATGCTTTCAGAATTTCCAAAGCAGAAAACATCAGATTCTCCGGTGCCATCATTTTGCAAGCTATCAGAATCTCCAGAGCAGAAAACATTAGATTCTACATCTTCATTCAATACTTTGCCACAATATCTGCTCGCAAGAAGCTTTGAGATAATATCTTTCACTTTCAAAACTTCTTCCTCAGTTAACTTATATCTTGTTGGTTGGATTTCAGAATCAAGAACAGATGAAAATGAGCAAGAAAAAAGGGTAGCTTCACAAGGGGCACGCAACGATGATCTAGCTTGATTATAACACCAAGAAGCATATGAAATCCAAGATTTCCCTAAAGTGGGACAGAGTTGGGACGACAATTTTGTTGCAGTGCCCACAAGTTCCTCAATAATAGTGTTCACATTCTCCTTAGGAGTCAGATTATCAAGAATGAAGCTAGGTTCCTCTCTGCCAAGTGAAGTGTTGAAATCACATCTTATTTTGAGGACTACGTCTTTCATCCTTGAATTTGAATAATCTTCTTGCAACCAATTAGATAGTTTCAGGCATGCCTTTGCCTTCAGAACTTTATCAATGGTGTCAGACGCTACAAGTGAAGATGAAATCATGTACGGTCGGATAAATGACCAAAGACTGGTTAAAGCATCTTCAAATTTGTCTTCAGCATGCATCAACAGTACTCGCTCATACTCCAAACCAAGAATTATATGATCGCGGATACTTCCATCAGGTAAACTAGAAAGATGATCTTTGAGATAATTGTCAAGATGATTCGCCAAACGGAAGTTTGTTTGCTTACGAGCTAGGCTCATCAAATTCCTGCAAAGCTTGAGAGTCATGGATGATGTGGGGTAAGCCATTTGATATATTCGTAGGACCTTTAACCATATATTGCAATCTTGACGATCTTTGATAATGGGAGACTTCATCACTTGCATATGAGAACTTAATAGTGATGGAAAATGCTTCTCTTGGCTTACATTGAGCTTGTAACATTCTTCAAATGCAGAGATGCAATATAACTGGTTGACATGTGATGCTGCCTCTACAAGCCCATCCAAAGGCAAGACAGACAATGGTTCCACCAGCATTCCCTTGGCCTTCTGCAATTCCTCTGGCACCTTCTCCACTCTTCCCTCAACTTGATAAAGCATTGCTTGCAACAGCATTTGTTCACTCCTTTGCAAGGCCAACTTGGGATCCAGAGTGAGTTCGCTGCTACTTTTAGGGGTCAAATCAAGACAAGCCCAAGCAGCCTGAAATTCACCCTCATCAAAGCGTGCCAAGGCTTGAATGGAATTTATTTCATTGCCAGCAATTGTTAGAGCACCAGAATAACTTTTTCCAGCATGCTTAGCACGAAGTGTTTGCAGTTCCAACAGCCAGGATTCCAAAGACTTCCAATCAGAAACTGCTGAGTAACTCTCAATAATACGTGCAATCGAAAACTGTACACCATCAGAACCCATAAAAGTGAGTGAATCCTCAGTCTGTAACAGATGAATAAAGTGAGCTGCAGCTTTTTCATGCTGACCTCCAGCTTGATATACAAGCCCAGTAATCCATGAAAAATGTCCAATTATTCCACTATCATCTAAACTCTGGTTTTCATCAGTAAACAAGGGAGAGAATACTAATGTTGCCCATTTTTGGATACCAATTAATGCCTCTGGCTCATGAGTTTTACAGAAAGCTAAACATATATGCCGTAAAACCCTCAAGATATCTGCAGCATACCTGGCTCTGACATTGTGGATATTTTCAGTCACTTGCACTCTTGACTTGTCTTTTATAGCTGAAACCACAAGGCTCCTCAGCTCCTGCAAGCGCAATGCACAATAATATATTGTAGCATCATGACATTGGAGTGCCAATCCTGCATTCATCATAGGCTCACTTATCCGAGAAAACCACTCTTCACAAACCTTCCTATTTGCCCGAAAGAACAAGGAACTTTGCCGAGAAGCACTGGGTAAAACAGTTGATCCTTCATATGCATTGTATACATTTTTCTTGAGAGCCTCAACAAAATCAAGCAACAATCTCATAGGTAACAAGTGAGCATAAGAAGAACCAATAATATTTAAGTTTCCATCGCTTTGATCAGCATCAAGCTGCAGGACATGAGCAACATCAAGAAGCATGCGCTCCAATGCTGCAAAAGTTTGAGTTGGACCACCAAGGTTCGTCCGAAGGCGAGTGGTAATACAATATCTGGCAGCTTCATGTATTGCCCACCATGCACCAGC
Source organism: Solanum clarkiae (assembly GCA_011800125.2). Classification (NCBI taxonomy): domain Eukaryota; kingdom Viridiplantae; phylum Streptophyta; class Magnoliopsida; order Solanales; family Solanaceae; genus Solanum; species Solanum clarkiae. The sequence continues at coordinate 37,281,742 of JAABOM020000001.1, read as the reverse complement.
AAGGGTGTTAACCGAGCAAATTCTCTCAAGAATATCTTCGTCAACTTTGATATCCCCCAATAGCCCATTTGAGCTAGAATTAGAAGTTTCATCAGGCTGAATAAAAGCGACATTTTTGGTGCGCCCACAGCCACAAATGAGCCTCTGGATCCACGAAGAAAGAGGTACTTTCCATCTCTGTGCAATGTAACTAAGTATAGTAACAAGCTGCTGTGAATGAAGTTGCTGAGGCAGTTGCTTAAGAGCAAAAAGCTGCTTCCAATGTAAGTTAGACATACTGTTATATCTAAGAACACCTGGCCAGTATGCAGTAGGCACTCCATTGTCACGGAGACCACATGCATACACTGTAATAGGTAGAACATTTGAAAGCAACCTGACAAATGCATTCCGTATATCTTCATCTGGATCGCCAAGTTTTTCAAGAACCGCCTGAGTAGTAATTATAAAGTGTCTAGGATGAATAAGCTTGGCTTGTAGAAGCTTCTGAAGGACTAATGCCACAAGAGATCTCAATTTTGGTTCTCTATCTGACGCAACATCCAAAACCGAGAACAGCAAATCCTGGACAACGTCTGCATATCCGAATACTTCATATGGAAAATATAATGTCTTCTCATTCTCATATATGTCGACAACTTTTCCACAGAACTCATGTATCCACTGTAGCGCTTCTGTTTTAACTGCCAGAGGTGAAGTGACATGAAGAGCTCTTATAAGAAGGATGGCATACATTTTCAGATGCTGTAAGACTAGCCCAGGAAGTTCAGTCCTCTCACTCTGTACCTTTTCAAGTTCCTCAGGCGTTGTTTCCTGTGAAATTGTGGCAGTAACTTGTTTCCTTAGAGAGCATTTGCTTAAAAATTCAATTGCAGCTAATCTTTCCAACGTCTTGAGAACTGCGACTTGTAATTCTACGTGCCCAAGGACAGGTGACTCAAAAGGGTTGAAATTTGCAGTAATGCTCGATATTAACTTTCCACACCTGTTAACATACAGAGTGTCAATTTCTGTTTGGCCAATCATGCTAGCTCCACTGCCTAAAGAAACACAACTGAGTAAGACCGCCAAATCAAACTTAATCAATGCAAATAGCTCAGATTTAGAGTAAGATTTAGGAACTTTGACGTCATATGCCGCATTCTGCAGGTCTGATTTTTGTCCAAGCATGCACCTCAACAAATCCAGCTCCTCAAGCAGTACAATCACTGATTTTTCAACAACCTCAAAGTTCCCATGTTGAAGCAAAAAAATATAAGTAGCTGCTGAACTTCCTGGTACTAAGTGGTTGGGATGCAAACGCAGCTGAGATATAGGTGCATCAAATTGTAATATCTTGTGTACAGATGATGGGGAAAGGCCAAGCTTTTGCAGAGACAGCAATTGCAAGTTTGTTTTTAGAACTCCATGAACCTGAAAAGAATCAAGCTTCTTCATCTTCATATACTGGTCTTTACATTCCATAACCAAGCTTTGAAACAAGATATCAACTGCAATAGGGTAAAATGTTGCAAACCGTTCACTCAAAATTTCAGCAAGCAAAGTCAAGCATCTCCAAGAATCATCAATCCATTTTGACCACCCAAACTTTTTTCCTATTGTAGACATGCATCCTAATAGAATAGGAACCATGTTACAAAGAGGTTCACTTATCTGGTCAAGCATATTCATCTCTAGCAAACCCGATGCCGTGGACTGTAACACCGTAGAAAAACAAGACAATAATGCAAGTAGTCTTTGGAACTGCTGGGAGCTACCAGGACTTGCATCCTGAAGCAGCACGTCCATGTCACCTAGAAACTTTGAGAGCAATCCCAATGGGAACTGCATATTGTTCACCCAATATTTCTGAAACTGCAGGAAACTATCCATAATAACGCGTCTATCAGGTTCTGCAAGGTCCGGTACCATCGCCCACCCAAGGAGGAGATCAACAACATCAACAAAATGGGGCTGAAAGCATCTAAAAAACTTCAAGGAGATTAATGTTAAAACAGCGAGAAGTCTGCGCAGTAAGTTCAAGGAGGTTCTTTCATCCTCTAGAAGCTCTTGGCAAGACTTGAGAATTGGCAATGCAAATCTCTCAACTGCGGCAACATCCCCAACATTAAGAAATTCACGCAAGCTCTCCAATGCAAGATCAGTCGTCCCATCTACTACAGTGCTAAGTAATGGCAATGCCCAACCAATGAACCGATCAACCAAACTGACAAGAATGACATGGTTCTGCCTTCCATTTGGAGCTATCGAGATTAAACATAATACAGAACACAAAGCACCATAAGCAGTAGCTGCTGCCTGGCGCACTGAATATGACCTGAGCAGCAATTTTTATGCCAAAAAAGATATCCATCAGATGTTTTCATAATTCATATTACAAATTATTAAAAGAATTGATGTGGTAACACATTAAGTAGGCTGTCAATTTGCTAGTGTGTGATCAAAACACCTGTATGGCAGCTTGTGTCACAAAATGATTGTGTAATATGATTCCTCACAAGCACACAACAGCATCGTGCAAATAGCGCCAAGACCCAGGAATATACAACAACAACAACAACATACCCAGTAAAATCCCACAGGTGGGGTCTGGGGAGGGTAAATTGTACGCAGACC
>JAABOM020000001.1:37248331-37270373 GCA_011800125.2 Solanum clarkiae | reverse complement strand
AGGCCTTTTGGGAGATGCCCAAAAACAAATCCGTGAGGGCTTGGCCCAAAGCGGACAATATCATACTAATGCGGGATGGGGGTGCGGGTGCATGCGGTCCCAACATAATCAAACTCTACTGTGGTACTGTTGAAAAAAAAAAAAAAAACTCATACTTTTATCATTTGGCTAGAGGGCAGAGGCGAGGGCTAAGCTTCTTTTTTCAGCAGCAACTGGGCGCTGTCCTACAGGCGGCAGCGACAATGAGAAGTGTGGAAGGTCTCAGAAGCGCCAAATTTTCTTCACTTTCACTCCGGCCTTTCTCTACACTTACTCTATCCAAATCCACGTCTCCGACCATTCCTATGACTGCCGATGTTCTTCAAGAATCAGTCATTTCTTCTCAGTGGCAATTCATCAAACACATTAAGGGAGAGCTAAATCCCACCTTAATTTCAGCCACCCTTCCAAACCTTCGTTCATCTCCGGACCGAGTACTCACTTTCATCGAAAATCTCAGTCCCAATTGCTTAGACATTTCCTGTTATTGCCTTGCAATTTCAATACTCTCTCGTCTCCCCTCGCCCAAACAAGCCACTCACCTTCTCAAGAAAGTGATCAGTTCTCGCTTGGCTTCACATAATGAGATTTTTGATGGGCTCGTGAGTGCTCGGGAGAAGCTGGAGATAAAGAGTTCAATTGTGTTGGATCTGCTTGTAAAGGCGTTTTGTGAATTGAAGAAGGGCGAGGAGGCGTTAAAGTGCTTTTATTTGATGAAACAGAAGGGGATTTTGCCAAAGGTAGAGACTTGTAATGATTTGTTGAGTCTTTTTCTTAAATTGAATAGGACCCATTTGGCTTGGATTGTGTATGCTGAGATGTTTAGGATGAAACTGAATTCTACTGTATGCACGTTTAATATAATGATCAATGTTCTGTGTAGAGAAGGCAAGTTGAAGAAGGCAAAGGAATTCATTGAACACATGCAGTGTTTAGGGGTTAAGCCGAATTTAATATCGTATAATACTGCAATTCATGGTTATTGTTTGAGGGGAGATATTGAAGGAGCAAATAAGATTTTTGAGATGATGACAGCCAAAGGAATTGAACCTGATTCATACACGTTCAATTCTCTAGTTAGAGGGATGGTGAAAGAGGGGAGGGAGAAGGATGTCTCTTCCTTGTTAGAGAAAATGAGTTCGTTTGGGTTGATCCCTACAGCTGTGACTTACAACACTCTGATAGATTCATGCTGCAGTAAAGGGGACCTAGAAAAAGCATTTTTTTACCGGGATGAGATGGTTAATATTGGTATCCTGCCAAGTGTTGCAACCTATAACTTGTTGATCCATGCATTGTTTCTTGATGGTAGAATGACAGAAACTGATGATTTGCTGAAAGATATGTTGGAGAGGCGAGTACTTCCTGATGGTATTACATATAACATATTGATCAATGGCTATTGCAGGGAGGGAAATGCAAAGAAGGCATTTAAGTTTTATGATGAAATGTTGAGTAGGGGTCTTCAGCCAACGATTGTCACTTATACATCACTAATCAAAGTCTTGGGCAAAAGGAACAGGATGAAAGAAGCAGATGATTTGGTTGTTGAGATATTGCGGAAAGGGATATTTCCAGATCTAATTATGTTCAATGCATTGATTGATGGCCATTGTGCTAATAATAACATCGAGCGTGCTTTTGATACATTGAACGAGATGAATAAAATGAATGTTCAGCCTGATGAAGTTACCTATAATACTCTGATGCAAGGGTATTGTAAGGAGGGTAAAGTTGAAGAAGCTTGTAAGCTTCTCGAAGAGATGAAGGGAAGAGGAATTAAACCTGATCATATCAGCTATAACACTCTAATCAGTGGGTATAGTAGGAGAGGTGACATGGATGATGCATTCAAAGTACGTGATGACATGTTAAGTGCAGGGTTTAACCCCACTCTTCTCACTTACAATGCTCTCATACAAGGTTTGTGCAAAAAGCAGGAAGGCGTACTTGCTGAGGAACTTCTCAAAGAAATGGTTAGTAAAGGCATTACTCCTGATGATAGCACTTACCTTGCTTTGATTGAAGCGATTGGTGATGTTGATAGTTTCTTGGGGAGAAAAGACACATCATAAGGTATCTTGTCATGGTTTTGTTTATACCTACAGATAGAGAAACCCCAAGGAAGAGATAGTGTCTATTGTGGTTAATGATGGTCAGGAAAATATGAGAGATTTGAATTAATAACAAAAGCATGGTGATAGTTGTGATTTCCATAATGCTGACAATTCCTTGGTGATTTTTGTATAAAAGGGGACTCGTGTGGCTTGAAATACCTACTGAAACTGAAACGTTTAAACTGTTATGGTTCATCCTTCCTGAATGGCTTGCATTTTCACTGTTTTCTGATCAGATCGACATCTCAGTCCAGCTACATAGCCAGTCAGTCACGCACTGGTTCACTGCCCCATAGATTTTGCCCGAAAGAGACTATGTTACTGTATTCCATGCATATTTTGCAAATATTATATCCATGTGCTTTAACCTGTTGTGCATCAATGACCACTGGCTGATCTAAAGAGAATGGAAATTATGGTGACATTGCTTTTGAAAAGGCATTACTCAAAAGTCTGGTTTTGTGAGACTTCAAGTCCTCTGTAATCTCAAGCACTCGAGTCACATAGGCTTATTGATCCAGCTGTTATGCTGAATGTAGTCATTTTCTCGAAATTAATTTCAGGTTGTGAAGAAGTGCAAGTTTGGATCATTAATAAAGACCTGCTATTAAAGAATTGTAGTAATTGGTTCTCTTAAGATGTCTGGTTTGAAATAGAGGTTTGAAGAAATTTAACTTTTTTATTGGATATCAAATATTTTAATCTCCCCGTACTAGGGTATGTCTGAGATTTTTCAAGTACTGTGTACTAAGAAGGCATAATAATTATTTCGGGGACTAATGAAAAGAAAAGCATTTCGTCCGTCTCAAAACAAGTATCGTTTTAGCAAAAACTACGTTCATTTTTTCCCACTACACATGATATTCATATATTTGGTGGCCACTGAAAAGATAAACAAACAACGATAAGTTGTCTTGTTCAGTGGACGAACTTACTCAAAGTCAGAATTGCAAGCCGGCCAAACTTATCTTAAGGAAAAAAAATGAAACCCAATTAAGTGGGAAAATACCTAAATACCATGCGGCCATAAGGATTCCAAAAGAAAATTTTGAAAAGACTGTTTAAAGAGATTTGGTAAGTTCTTAAGAATGTCTTCAAATTATTTCCAAATTTGACCAGATTTGTGGAACGATAGGAGTATAAATAAATTTCAAATTTCAAATTTCAAAAACTCATTTTTTTTTCCTTCTTCAAATTTGAACTAAAATCATGAAGATAGCAGATTCAATAAAATCTTAAGGTTCCAGTTGTTTTCGTCTCGAGATCCAGGAAACACAATTAAAAACTTCACTTCTTTTTTAGCCCCAACTTTACTCAACTGGTTTTCCTTTTCCTTCTAGAACAACTCAGATAGATAGTTGTGACCACCAACTGCAATCCCCTTTTAGTAAAGATCTGTTTTGCCCCATGGCTCGATTCTCATCAAGAAACAGATGTTCATACCCTTTACTTGTTTGTAGCTTGATGGGGTTCTTTGTTTTGCTTCATTTCTCATCTTTAGGTAGTTACAAAGGTATTCTGCCCAACAGATGTTCATACCCTTTACTTGTTTGTAGCTTGATTGGGTTCTTTGTTTTGCTTCATTTCTCATCTTTAGGTGGTTACAAAGGTGTTCAAAAAGGGCAGATTCAGGAAACATATGAAGAGTTGGAGGAGATCCAAGTTCCTCAGCCAAAAGGAAAGCAATCCTCACAAGCCAACATGCTAATTGATGAATTCCTTGATAAGTCTTCTGAACTCAGGCCCATGTTTTTTCCTGACAAGAGTACTAGCATAGACCCTAGAAAGAATACTAAAGATGACACCTTTTACTATTACCCTGGGAGAATTTGGCTAGATACTGATGGACATCCTATTCAAGCTCATGGGGGTGGAATTCTTTATGATGAAAGATCAAGAATGTATTATTGGTATGGTGAGTACAAGAATGGCCCTACTTATCGAGCTCCCGGAAAGAATGTAGCTCGGGTAGACATCATTGGTGTTGGCTGCTACTCTTCTAAGGATTTGTGGATTTGGAAGAATGAGGGTATTGTACTAGCTGTGGATGAACATGATGAGGATCATGATCTTCACAAGTCTAAAGTATTGGAGAGGCCTAAAGTGATCTACAATGAGAAGACAGGCAAATATGTAATGTGGATGCACATTGATGATTCAAATTACTCCAAAGCCTCTGTTGGAATTGCCATAAGCAATTCTCCTACTGGTCCTTTTCAATATCTATATAGTAAAAGGCCTCACGGTTTTGAAAGCAGAGACATGACTTTGTTCAAAGATGATGATGGTAAGGCGTATGTCATTTACTCCTCTGTGCACAACAGGGAGCTTCATATTGGCCTTCTTGATCAAGATTATGTAGATGTTACTAATGTTATGTCAAGGGTCCTCGTGGGGCAGTATAGAGAGGCTCCAGCCTTGTTCAAGTTCCAAGGAACTTACTACATGATCACATCAGGATGCAGTGGTTGGGCGCCAAATGAGGCACTGGCTCATATGGCTGAATCAATTATGGGTCCATGGGAGACTATAGGCAACCCATGTATAGGAGCTAACAAAGTTTTTCGAGTTACCACATTCTTTGCTCAGAGCACATATGTGCTCCCCATTTCTCCTGGTTCATTTATTTTCATGGCAGATCGCTGGAATCCAGATGATTTGGGTGAATCTAGATATGTATGGCTTCCTTTAACTGTGGAGGAATTAGTGGGCAGTCAACGACCAAGAGTATCTATCTTTTGGCACAAAAGATGGAAGCTCCTTAAACGTCCAGTATAGAATGCTTATAGTTTGCTCATCATAGAACAAGTTTACTAGCTTTCCGTGGAGTATTAGTACTAATGTGAAGTGATACAAGATATCTATAAGAATAACTTGTTGCCCTGTAACTTGCATTACATACAATTTTATTCCCACATATTTCAAGATGTATGATTGCAGCTTCTTATGTCTTGTCAAGCAACCAAAAACTATCTCTAACTTAAGGACACAGAAAAAAAAAAAACTATTTTTCCATCAGTCTGCAACCCAACTTGTAATTTGGTGAGCTTTTGAAAATGATCTTCTTTTTTTCCCCATTTTTCCTCGATCTTGAAGTAAGAGTAGAATTTCATTTCATAACAGGTGAAAATCTTGTCAGGAAACACAACATACAGAAAGAAGATTATACAACTCATAGTTTATTAGTTTTACATATATATCCAAAACAAATCAATTCTACATCAAAACAGACGATTATAGAAATTAAAAAGAGAGTGAATCTTGATGCAGGAAAAAGAAAATGTTTAACGGACCAAAGTTTCATTCAGATTCCTCTATAGTAGCTTCAAGTCGGAGGAGGACGAATCCAACAGCAACTCCAACAAGAACCAAACCAGGAATAATGGAAGCAATCCTGAAAATCTCAAGAGCAGCATTGCAGGTAGCAGACAAAGCTCCACCACCATTGCCTTTTGATGATGGGGTTCTCAATGAGTTAACAATCTTTGCAAAAGATTGTTCAGTGGATACAGGGAGGCCTAATGAGGTAACATGGTCATTTGCCTTTAGCCCTTCAAATGAATTCAATCCTTTAATGTACTTCACTTTGGTTCCTTTCTGGAAAGATTTTCTGCCTATTCCTATAATGGCTGCTGAGCTTACTGTTGTCGCAGAGAATGTTGTCATTGTTGCCATTGTTTTCTGACCACCAACCTATACAAAAACTGTAAAGTTTTAACAAGCTTATACAAAATCTTGGAGAAGAAAGAACTAAAAAGATTGGATTTTTACCTGGTTGTGATGGCTTGTGGAGTGCTCTAAGTTTGCCAAAATAGAGAGATAATAAAAGGGTGAACATGGGATATGGTTTTTTGTGAGGTGAATATGAGAGCAATGGATAAGAAGTGTGTTGAGATGGTTGGCTGACGAAGAAAATTGGATGAGGCATCTTATAACTCATCAACTTGTAAAACTGACCAGAAAAGTGGGTGGGCCATGGTCCTTTTGTCCAAATTTAGCTAAAGAAGCAGCAAAATTGACTTCTTTCTCCTTTCTTTACTTAAAATTGTTATGGAGATATTTTCAATAATTGAAGAACAACTCACAAATGATATGTAAGCATTTAGATCAAACTTTGCCACACCCCAACCCAGCATTTAATACTGAAGAAAACCAAATAATAGTTGTACATTCAAATGTAAATAAACCAGACTTTAGTCTTAACACCAGTCAATAGGCTTTAATTTTCAGAATTATCACTACAGAAACTAGATAAATCTTAAATATTGGTCAAACAAACACCTCTACTAGTTACAAGTTCACTATTTGGAAACTGATCACTCACTACGGAGAACTTGAACTTGCAAGTAAAGGCCTCTTTTGCCTCTTCCTCTCACAAATTCACAAATGCACCTATCATCTTTTTCCACAAGGTTCCACCTACATAAGCTGCGCCATCCGCCAGTTAGCCATATTCTACCATCCTTCCACTTCTTGATTTTTGTGTCAAATTCTCTGCCAGCAGAGTCGCAAATGGTCATGCTTGAAGGGAGTTCAAGTTTGTAATCTCTCAGCACATCAATTGGAATGTACTGCAATTAGGAAAAAATGACTTTGTTAAAAGAGAACTCTATAAGACTGAACTATAAAATAATAGAATTTATAGCCATAGATTGTTATTCACCAGTTGATCTCTCCTTTTTGCTCGAATTTTTGCTACAAAGTAAGGATTCTTTGGCTGAGTTGCACGTCCACTTTTGAATATATCTGCACCATATTGGTCCGGGACATCCCTCACCGTGCAAGTAGTGACTCTTTTGCATCCAGCTAAATCAAGAAAGTTAACTAGTCAATATCACAAACAGAAATCTAATGAGAACTCAATTATACTCCATACGTTTCATTTTACATGGTGGTATTTATTAAATATGGACTTTAGATTAAAAGAAGACTTTAGGCACATATCAAAGTGTTAGAAAATGATATTTAACTTTATTCTTCTCTGCTGTTCCAAACAGTGCCCTTAGGCACGTTTTGTCAACAAAGTAAGCAACCGAATCTTTTTAAAACTTGTGATCTTAAACATTTCGTGATATTTATGACTACAAGATCATGTACAGATCCAAACATGCAGTTTTTGCAGTAACATACTACCCAGAAAAGAATTGATTGTGTATAAAATGAAACAGATGAGTAAACATAAAGACCTTTAATTTGTGTCTACCTTTTGAACGTGGTGCCTTTTTCTTAAATGTGCCAGCCCTTTCATTCTCCTCTTCCTCCTCCTCAGTTTCTTCGTCCTCTTCATCATCATCTTCTTCTTCTTCTTCCTCCTCTTCCACGTCTCTGGTCACATCAACTATGGATTAATCAAATGGAAATATACCAGACTTTAGTCTTAACACCAGTTAATAGACTTAATTGCTACAAACATGAATACAAAGTAGAACATTTCCAATTTTGTCAACAAACAGCAGCACTTAGTCTTCAAAATTGTCAACTTATGGCCAAAAAAATTTAAAATGCTATGTTAAGCAGAAGTAAACTGTTTCTTATACTTCTCGTTGGGGTTGGAAACTGATCCTTCATGGAGAATTTGAACTTGCAAGTAGAGGCCTTTTTTGCCTTTTCCTTTCACAAATTCACAAATACACCTGACATCTTTCTCCACAAGGTTCCACCTACAAAAACTGTGCCATCCTCCAACTAGCCATATTCTACCATCCTTCCAGTTCTTGAGTTTTGTCTCAAATTCTCTACCAATAGAGTCGCGAATGGTCATGCTTGAAGGGAGTTCAAAATTGAAGTCTTTCATCACATCAATTGGAACGTACTGCACTTAGGAAAAAGAACTTTGTTAATTGAGAATGCAAATAAGATTGAACTAAAAAAATCATTCGCTAGAATAGTTATAAGCTTTTAATTACAAGTTGATCTCTCCTTTTTGCTCGTATTTTCGCTATAAAGTAAGGATTTTTGGGCTGAGTTGCACATCCACTTTTGAATATATCCGACCTAAATTGGTCATGGCGAGCCTTGTGAGTAGCAGCTCTTTTGTATCCAGCTGAATCAAGAAAGTTATCTTGGTCAGGTTCACAAATAATAGATGAAAACTCAGAGACTCCATCCGTTTCATTTTACATGGTAGTATTTTCTTGAACGTAGACTATATGAAATAAAGAAGACCTTCGAACATATCAAAAGTAACTCGATTTGTCAACAAACCAAATAACCGAACCTTTAAAAAACTCTTTAGAAATTATAGTCTTAAACATTTCATGAAATTAATACAACTTCAAAGATCATGTCCGAATACATATTGAATCGCATATACAATAAAATAGAGGAGTAGATATAAAGATCTTAAATTTGCGCCTACCTTTTGAAAGTGATACCTTTTTCTTATATGTGTTGGGCCTTCCATTCTCTTCTTCCTCTTCCTCCTCCTCGTCTTCATATTCCTCCTCAGTTTCTGCCACGTATCTAAGTTTTGAACGTGGTTCAGTTTCTTCCACGTATCTACGTTTTGAACCTGGTGCCTCACCCATCTTTACTAAGGCTTTTTCCATCATCACAGTAGAAGTTGCACTTCTCTTTAACACCAAATCTTAGAGCTAGAGTTAATTTACAAGAGCTTTAAGGCATATATGAAGAAGGAAAATAGAAGAGTGCAATAATGTCCTCATAAAGTTGAAGTCTTACCCCAACATTACTATAATTTTCAGAATTCTTAGTTTCCTTACCAAGTTATCACGTAGCAATGAAGAATGAAGATAAGATGCAAAATTAAATACCAAAAAAAAGTATGTAGATGGAGAATTTTTCCAAAAGAAGATTAAGGAAAAAAGTAGTAGAAGTTAATTGTAATTTTTTTTAAAACAAAATTTGGAATGTGGGACAGGACCACCAAGACTAATAAAGAAAACAGCTAAAACTAGCACCTGCAATACATAAAAGGATTGAAAAACTAGTAAACTATACAGAGCAATTTGTGTTGCACGCAAAAACACAAATTTTTATGGCGTTCACATGTGATGCAATATAAATGCATGACATGTATGTTGTGTATATAAGCTCCTCCTTTTGATTAGCAACTCTATGGTTAAATTGTATGATTTAGTGTAAATATCGAATATGAGTAAGTATTTTCTTGAACATTTCAATCATAAATAACTTTTGAGTATAGAATTCGGATTTAACTCATATGCAGGGTGTTGGAAATCCTACGAAAAATACCTTATTCACAAGCACTTGTACAGAATTCACCAAAGCTTGAGACGTGTCAAAAGACATTATCCTTAAAAATATTTATCTATTATAAGTGTATCGTCTGAATTCAACAAGCTCTTCTAGTACAACAATGAGGAACCAGAATCTCGCATCATTATATTATAGAATATAGAAAAGAGGAGTCTCTCATCATTTTTCTTCTCCTAAAAAGAATGGACTAACAAATATATAGGAGTAATGGACTTAATTAGTCAAACAGTTAAAGAAAGAATAAAGGTTAAGGAATAATGACTACGAATTAATACCATCAACAAATATAAATGACAATAAAGAGAAATGATCTGTTATGATCATTCAACAAAAGTAACGGTTGAAGATATGCAATTCTCTTACGATAATGAGTATATTAAGAAACATATAATGACTAATTAAGGGTATAGTTAATATGAATAATACGACCCTTCTGGGTGAAGTCAAAGAAAGAATCTAGACAATAATGTAACAAATATTTACACAATCAAGTAATTTAAAAGTTAACATACATATACACTAAAAGAATCTAGATATATTATATTGCGTGTGAGATAATATTGTGGGATGCATGATAAATATGAGGTGGGTGTGAGTGGAAAGAGAGTAAATACATAAAATAAAGAGCATTTTTTTAAAAAGAGAAGTGTTCTTATTGGTGGAGCTTTGAATTTTTCAAATAATCTGGAGTTGTTTGAGTTATACGATGTTGTATATCCTAGAGGGGACAAGTCAAAAGTTATATTGATGGATCGTTTAAGGTTATATGTCTTAATTCTCCTTAAAGAGAGAGACATATATATCCGTGTTTCAGCTTAAATGTTTATTTGTATTTTATGATATTTTCTCCAACAAATTATATATTGGATGAACAGTGAAATACATAACAAATTCAATATTTTGCAAGTGAAGTCATGGTTATTCCAAGTTTTCCAATCAGAATCTTGAAGTAGACCAGAAATGGTTTAACATTCCAATGTAAATAAAGGAAAAGGCAAACAAAGTTATCCATGCTAAGCAGCTACAGAGTTCAGATTCCAACATAATAACATCAGTTCATAACTAAGAATTATCATCTTTATGCAGCAAGTTTCAACAGAGATTCCGAAGGATCTTCGAAAACAGAAACCTTCAATTCATTTGCATTGACAAGCTGAAAAACACAGACATGTCCTTCCTTAAGCTTGTTATCAATCACAAACTGTTTCCATCCTCCACAGAAAGCGTGATATCCTTTTTGTGTAATACAATTCACTTTCCACTTTTTTCCTTCTGAATTACGGAGGACAGCTGTGGTCTTATTGCCTGATTTTGAAAGTTGTTCAAAGAAGGATCTTGGAACATACTGCATTAGAAGTATTTGGTTACATACATTTTACACATTTCATGGCTTAGTGGTCACCAAAACTTGATTTAGTTCAAGAAAACACTTACCAAGAAACAGGACGACCTTTTCACGTTGTAGCCTTTCAAACATTTCACAAATTGAGGAATATTTGAAGTGAGAAGGTCCTCTGCTTTCTCAAGTGCAGCTCTTTTTGTTGGAATTTCATGGTCTGTGGCATTTTCATGAGTCTGTTTGGAACTGTAAGGGCATCTTTCTGGCCTTTTACGCTTGCTGCCTCCATCATACACTGAAGCTTGTTGATTTTTTACCATGTTTGTTGAGTTGACTTGTCTCTCCAGTCCATTGTTACTGAAAATTCTTACTGTGAATTGCATATCGCCATCGTACCTAAACACGAGACATTCCCCATCTTGTAGTTGGTTATTTTTCTGAAATTTCGTCCAGCCCTTGTGTATAAGCAAACCATCTTCATCAGAGTGTAGTTTCACATTCCAACTGCCTCCAGAAAGACACTTAAGGGTGGCTTTATCAGGGGATTCTTCTGATATATGCCTAAGAAAATGGGCTGGGATTCTCTACAAATTAAACATCAACTACTTCATCAAAAAGAAGAAACATGTTCAAATTGAAGATTACTTGTAAAATGATGCAGAGCTTTACCAGTTCATCAGTGATTGTGGGGCAAAAGATCTTGTAGAAAACTGCTCTTTTATCTATCTTCAATGAGGGCTCTTCCATCATATCAATTTCAGTTTGTACGATCCCAAAATTAATTACAGAAAATCAAGAAACTGATGATCAACAATTTGATATTGGATGGAACGTCGGTTTAGGATTAAACGGGTCAAATTATTAGGATGGATGAAGGGTATTTATGAGTTACTTTCACTTTGTTATGGTATTCTTTCGTGTTTTTCGTTTAGCATATACGAAAAAGGAAATTAAAAAGGGTAAATTTTTCAAATATTCACTCTAGGAATATTCTTATTAAAATTATGTCATCAATTCATTTTATTTTATTTGTATTTATAAAGTTACTCAACTTGTCTGTAACTACATTTTCTTCAAAATAACTCTAGTAGGATAAGACAAAAAACTTGGAACAACCATAATTGAAAAATACAACAACATACCCAATGAAATCTCACAACTGGGGTCTGGGGAGGGTAGAATGTACGTAGACCTTATCACTATCTCATAGAAGTAGAGAGATTATTTCTTGAGAATGTAGAATAAACTAGATATGACAAAAAGGAAAGAAAAGGAATAGAAAGAGCGACTAAAAGCAAAAAGCACAGTACGTAAATACGATAAATTTAACACACATACGAAAGATCATGACAAACATGATATAAAACACGACTACTCCTGCTACCCCACTACATCCTAAGGCCAGACATCCACCTAACTCTACCAACCAATTAGCCTGCTACTCTAATTCATCATTTCTTAAAATTTTCTTCATTTCAAGAATATTTACTTTTCCTCTTTTAATTTTTGATAACTTTACTACACAATTTCACCAAGTAACTATTTGAGAAATTTAATCCTAGTGCAATAATGTTCTCTTGAAAAGATTCAAAATTAAGAGTTCCCATATTAAGTTTATCACATAGCAATGAAGAATGACATAAGATGCAAAATTTAATACCAAGAAAAGTATGAAGCTGGAGAATTTTCCCAAAAGAAGACAAAGGAAAAAATAGTACAAGAAGATAGTGAATTTTCTTTAATAGAATTTGGAAGGTGGGGACAGGACCACTATAATAATAAAGGAAAAACTGCTAAAAATATGTGTGCAATACATGAAAAGATAGAAGAATCAGTGAACTATACAAAGCAAACTGATGGCTTGACGCAAAAATATAGCACTTGGTAATTCTTTTAATGCAACACATATTTGCTAAAGTATCTTAAAAATTAAGTGCAAGTACATATCTACACTAAGCATGGTTTGATAGCCTTAAAACAGTACAACAATAGAGAAGAACACAAAATAAAAACTTCTCAATGGCAACAACACCACACCCAGTGCAAATGATTTCTCAATGGTAAGAGCAAAAATTGGATTCATCACGAAGTACATTTAGTCATCCGCCGATGAGCTATATCATCGGGGTGGTGGTTTGAAATGAATATACAAGACTGCACACCAAAAACCGGACAACTATACAGATTCTAATGCACACTTTGTACAATGAGAAGCAAAAGTAGAGCATTCGCTGCTACCCGTTGCACTCCATAAAGAATTTCCAGCACCTTAAGATCCTAGATCACCGAAAAAAAAAGACAAAATCAAGTCACTAAGTTCCCCCATCCGGCCCAGCCAAAGATTCATTCTCCCTCCCAACTTATCTGGAGAATTTTGAAGTAATAGGCAGAGTCCAGTTAAAAGAGCTCATTGACGTGATTACTGAGGGAAAAAAATGCAGCCTATACAGGTTGAGCATGTGCCTTCTCATGGATATCCTTCACAAGATCCCTCAGCTCAGGGAAGACTGATATAAGTACAAGTTCGAGGACACCATATGTAAGCTGCTTTAAACAGATGGTAGACTGCACATTACAAGAGAATTGTTGTTGTCAGTTTGGCGGAAAACATGTACTCCCTCCGTTCACCTTGAGTTGTCAAAAATTTCCTACTTTGATTTTCACTTTTACTTGTCAGTTTTGACAAATCAAGGTAGGACAAAAAAAAAATCCCATCATACCCTCAACTTATTGTCATTGAGTTACTGACTTTGAAAAATATAGTGAATGGACCCTATCAATTAATAGAGGTAAAATGATAAACTTACTGTACCAATAATTATTTTCTTAATAAGTGTACAACAACAACATACCCCAGTGCCTCAAAAGGCTCCCGCTCATTACGGATTTTCTTAATAAGTGTGTCTAGTCAAAATTTGACAACAAAATGTGAAATGGAGGGAGTAATAGGAAACCAATGTTCTCACAGAGAGGTCTTACCTGAAGGAAATAATACAAATCCCTAGCACAACGCCTGTATTGCTTGTGCCCAATTAAGCTGACCAAAGTGGCGGGAGCACCATCTAAGAATTTAAAGAGGAACTAGTTAATAATTTCATCCTTGGCCCTCTCAAGGCTGGGTTGCTATAAACCCCGACTGTATGTATAGTTCATGCCCTGTGCATCCCAACCGCACCTCCAAACCCCAAATAATAAATGCAGAATGGCAGGGCAACAGAAAGCACAGGGTCGGATTGGTTTTGGAGAAATTGAACATCTAACCCAGCCTAAATGAACATGAACCACCCCAGTGGAAGCATGGAAATTGTGTGTGAATCAAAAAGTGTAAGACATCTAATCCCCAGAAAATAATAGCTTCTAGACAACTGTTACAGGCACCGACACCAACTAGCTGAAGAAAGACTATTACAGTTTGAAAACAATTTAAAAGAAGCACCAAGGGCCCATGAATTGTTTTTAGTTTTGCAAAGTCAGAGAAGTCAACGAAAACATCTTATTTTAACGAACTTCCATTCATAAAATAGGTAAGAAGTAATGTTGGCAATTCAAGCACAAATGAGAGCCACTTACCATAGAGCATCTTTTTCACATCACTTGCCCTACGAGTCGCCTCAAGCTGTTCCTCAAAAGATCCTGCCTTAGAAACCTTACTTCCTCCAGGTTGTTTCACGCTATGAACAGATCCTTCATTTGGTTCATTGCTGGTTTCAACAATATTCCTTAATTTTATGAAGAAAGTGCCATTGGGCCAGAGAATCTAGCAATGCAATCAGCAACAAAACCAAAAAGTCACTTCCAAATAATCCTTCTGCATAATTTCCTTATTTTATAATCTTAAAAGTAGCACAATGATGACACATCAGAAAGTTTGCAGAAAGCCCACAACCAAAGAAATATCAGGACGATATTACTCAAGTTCCATACATAATGAGTGTAGTTTGGTCCACTGTTTTAGTTGACTAAACCACATTATAAAGCTTATTTCTCGAACAACGAAAAAAGAAACTACCATATACAGCTCACTGACGAATATAAAAGTGCATACATCTACATTTTGTGTGGCAGCACAACTTAACGTTCTTCCCACTGACACTAGTTTCCAAATGCAGTCTTTCCATCAAATACCAATTTTCATACATGCCACATCAAGTTCAAAATAATATGCAAGAAATACTATTAGACGTAAGTGCAGCAATTGTAGATGGTAGACTTTGAAATCTAATAAGGAACAGAATTAGCTGAAGTGACATGCTAAATGAATCACACACTACAATAACATCAAAATAATTAAGTTCGTTACACCAATGATCAAAGATCGAATTCTGAAACATCGACGAAGTGCCACATGCATTTATTTTATAAAGAACTCTCAAGGGGGAAATTCAGTGTTGTAAAAATGATTTGAGGCATAACATGTCATAACTCCCAAAAAAGGAACCTGCACTAAGATTTGCTAAAAATGACCATGCATCATTGTCCTTTTTGTAATTCCAAACTATTTCTCCACTTTTTTTTCCCTGTATTTCTCTTCACCAATCAACAGTTTTTCTCCATTTGTCATCTAGTTAATGCAATCTGTAAATACGGTAACTCCAAAGCAGAAGGCAAGAAAAATTTGCTTCAAAGGTAAGCAATTAAGTTGGAAAAGTGACAGTAAATGCTTACATCTTGAACCCATTTAATTCCCTCAGCAATAACATCCTCTCTCCGTAGCCAATGAATTTGCCTTAACAGCCAATCATCAATAGCATCCTCCATCATTAACTGCATAATTTCCTTTGATATCCAAAATACCTGTCTTCTGCGTGAAAAAAAAAATGCCTTTGTTAGAGGCCCGTTAATGATGCCACGTCAAGGCAATAATACGAATACAAGATATCTACCGTTCAGGGTTTTTCTAACCTACTGCAAGGTGTGTTAGGTTACACCCTCCCCCTTTTCTAATTTCCTTAAATGCCCTTGCCATCTCATTAATATTAGTCTTTTGGGGCCTTTTTCTTGCCTCGCCATAAATCCCTTAATTCACCTAAATGTCCGTACTTTTTATTTTCCAGATTGGTAGCTTCAGTCCTCTCTCTTCGATCTTTGATATTTCTCAAACAATCAAAAGAAAGGAGTTTGTCAATAATTTGCCATTCGAGTTTAGAGTAAATCAAGAACAACGAGCAATCAGGATGATAGAGATTTTATTAAATTTAATACTTCTTTTGTACATCCATTGAAGAGAAATGTATAATCCAACAGTAAAATTCAGCTCACTAGAAACTATAAAACTTGAGCCCATCAATCAGAAGGCTCAAAGAAAAAGGCAAAAAGCAAATCTTCAAATGGAAAATCTTAATCTGATAGCTTGGCATAAGCACTCTTTGAGAAAGGCAAAAAGCATATTTAACGCATAATCTGATCAACAAAATGGAAGTGTACAAATTCTTACCTCCATTAATGACACTGTAAATGTTGGAAGAAGACTAAAAGATGCAAAAGGGAAAAAAAATTGAAATTTTAGAGAAGAACCATGGCTGTTCTTTCCCCTTCTCCCACTAGTGAAACAAGTTTGTGTGATGTAAAGGAGGAAAGAAAATTTGGGAATTATGGACTTATGGTGAAAATCCCAAAATGAAGCGCAAAAAAGGACAAATCTTTAGTGAGGTGGCAAGGACATTTAAATATTGATATAATTTTGTTGAAACCGTGTCTAAATTTGTGAAATCTTACATCATCTCCTTCTCCCTTCATATATTCCCATGCCAAGAATGCGCATAGTTTAGTAGTTCAGCTACTTGGGATGCCATGTTTGTAGTTTCAGCATAATTCCGTACCAAATACTCCCTTTGTCCCATTTTATGTGGCACCCATTCCTTTTTGGTCCATCCCAAAAAGAATGTCACCTTGCTCTGATTGAAAATAATTTAACTTTAAAATTTCATTTTACCCTTAATGAAATGATTCTCAGCCACACAAATATTTAAGAATGATTTTAGACCACAAGTTTTAAAAATCGTTCTTTTTTTTCTTAAACACCGTGCCAAGTCAAAGGGTATCACATAAAATGGAACGGAGGGAGTACTATATTGAACCTTCTAGATCATTTTAGGAAGCAAATTAAGCATGAAGAGTTAAACATGGATTATGAAAGTGATCCGATAATGAAACATTGAGAAATATTGGGAAAAATATATTATTGAATTGTGTGTTTACATGTTACATAAAGACCCTATTTATAGACACTACAACCTAATCCAAATCCAACTAGGAAACAACATACTATTCCTATTCCTATTCTAAATAGGACTATGTAATCCTATTCTTATTCTAACAACACCCCCCCCCCAAAACTGGTGCATACAAATCATAAACACCTAGCTTCTTACAAATATAATTAATACGAGGACCACTGAGGGACTTGGTGAAGATATATGCAAGTTGATCACTTGACTTCACAAACTTTGTAACAGTATCTTTTGAGAGTATTTTTTATCTGGCAAAGTGACAATCAATCTCAATGTGCTTGGTCCTTTCATGAAACACCGGATTTGATGCAATATGAAGGGCCGCTTGATTATCACATGCAAGTTCCATCTGATCAACTTTGCCAAATTTTAGCTCCCTCAATAACTGCTTGACCCAGATAAGTTCACAAGTTGTTGAAGCCATTGCTCGATATTCTGCCTCTGCACTTGACCGAGCAACCACACTATGATTCTTGCTCTTCCACGACAACAAATTACCTCCTACTAATACACAATATCTGGTTGTAGACCGCCTATCAGAGGGTGATCCTGCCCAATCAACATCTGTATATCCCATGATATGCTCATGTCCTCGATCTTCAAAGAGTAGTCCTTTTTCGGGTGCCGACTTTATATATCGCAGAATACGAACAACTGCATCCCAATGACTATCACAAGGGGAAGTCATAAACTAACTTACAACACTCACAGGGAATGAAATGTCAGGTCTAGTCATTTTGAGATAATTTAACTTTCCCACTAGTCGTCTATACCTTTCAGGATTACTGAGTGGCTCCCCCTGTCCTGGAAGCAATTTAACATTCGGATCCATAGGAGTGTCAATAAGTCTACATCCCATCATCCCTGTTTCTTCAAGAATGTCTAAGGCATAATTACGTTGAGAAATAACAATACCTGATCTCGACTGAGCAACTTCAATACCTAGAAAAGACTTTAATCTGCCAAGGTCTTTAGTTTGGAAATACTTCAAGAGATGTTGCTTCAAACTAGTGATACCATCTTAATCACTGCCAGTGATAACAATATCATCGACATAAACAACCAAATAAATACGTAAATTTGCTGCAGAATGCCGATAAAATACAGAGTGATCAGCTTCACTACGAGTCACGCCGAACTCCTGAATTACTGTGCTGAACTTTCCAAACCAGGCTCGAGGAGACTGTTTCAGACCATAGAGTGACTTGCGCAATCGGCATACAAGTCTACTAGACTCTCCCTGAGCAACAAAACCAGGTGGTTGCTCCATATAGACTTCTTCTGCAAGATCACCATGTAGAAAAGCATTCTTAACGTCCAACTGAAGAAGAGGCCAATGACGAATGGCAGCCATAGATAGAAGAATACAAACAAATGCCATTTTAGCCACGGGAGCAAACGTATCACTAAAATCGAGCCCAATATTTGAGTATATCCCTTGGCAACAAGGCGAGCATTAAGTCGATCAGCCTGACCATCTGGACCAACTTTCACTGCATAAAGCCAACGGCAACCAACAGTGGATTTACCAGCAAAAAGGCGGACAAGTTCCCAAGTACCACTCGTAGGTAAAGCAGACATCTCATCAACCATAGCCTGCCTCCATCCAGAATGAGAAAGTGCTTCACTTGTAGTCTTAGGGATGCAAATAGAGGACAAAGACGACACAAAGGCATAATAGGATGATGTGAGACGATGATAACTCAAGAAAGTATAATGTGGGTTAGCATTTCGAGTAGACCGCATACCTTTTTTAAGTGCATTTGGTTGGCTAGGAGCAGGCAAGTCCGCAGTAGGAGCAGGGCCTAGCGCATGACATGAATCACCTGGAACTGGTGTTGGAGGTAGACAACGATGGTAAGTCAAGAGAGGTGGAGGTTTGGTAGGGTTTGTTACAGGTGGCACTACAATTGGAGAAACCTCAAAAGTAGGTACAGGTAGGACTTGAGGTAGAGGTAAGACCTCAGAGATATCAGGACGATCAGATGATGTATAGTAAGGTTAGCTTCAAAGAATGTGACATTAGCGGACATAAGATATCAATTAATGTCCGGGGAATAACAGCAATACCCTTTTTGAACTCGAGAGTAACCAAGAAAGACACATTTGAGAATACGAGGGGCTAATTTATCTTTTACTGGAGCTAAGTTATGAACAAAGCATGTGCTCCCAAAGACGCGAGGAGGTATAGAATGGAGATGTGACAAAGGAAAAAGTATAGAATGTGGAACCTGATTCTGAATAGAAGATGAGGGCATTCTATTAATTAAATAACAAGATGCAAGGACAGCATCACCCCAAAAAACGCAGCGGAACATAGGACTCAATGAGAAGAGTGCGAGCAGTTTCAATAAGATGTCTATTCTTTCGTTCTGCTACACCATTCTGCTGAGGGGTCTACGAACAAGATGTCTGGTGAATAATCCCTTGGTGAGTCACAAACTCCTGAAATTGAGAGGACATGTATTCTAATGCATTATCACTACGAAGGGTACGAATGGAAACACCAAACTGGTTTTGTATTAGCAAAAAAACTTTTAAATATAGAAAATAACTCCGAACAATCTTTCATTAAGAAAACCCAAGTACATCTTGAATAATCATCAATGAAACTAACAAAATAACGAAATCCTAAGGTTGAACCAACTCAACTAGGACCCCAAATATTAGAATGGACTAAAGAAAAAATAGACTCAGAACGACCCTCAGTACTACGTGAAAATGTAGCACGAGTATGTTTCCCAAGTTGGCATGACTCACAATCTAATGAGGATAAACTAGGTACCATCTTTTGCAGTTTAAATAGACTAGGATGTCCCAAACGTTTGTGAATTAGGTCTGGAGCATTTGTGATGGAGCATGCTACGAAGGAATTTGAAGTAATAAAGACCTTGTGATTCATGTCTTGTGCTAGTCATCTGTCCGGTACTGCGGTCCTACATAAGGAAAAAATCATCTTAAGAATAAACGCCACAATGTAACTCCCGCATCAAACGACTAATAGATGCCAAATTAAAAGGAGAACCAGGAACATAAAGAACAGAATCTAAGGTGACAGAAGGTACAGGTTGGGCTTTTCCAATCCCTTTTGGTTTTTCCTGGATCCCATTGGCAAAAGTAATAGGGAAGGGATTGTGAGTAAACAATATCAGACAAAAGTGTTTTGTTACCAGAAATATGATCAGAAGCGCCTGAGTCCATAACCCATGATCCAAGAGTACTAGATTGTGAAACACAAGCAAAAGGATTACCCGCAACGGGAACAATAGGTTGAGAAACCGATGCTGCTTGTGAAGACAATTGCTTACTTGCTCGATACTGAAGGAACTCATCATACTCGGCCTAAGCAATATGAGCATTATTGGATGGTCGGTCAGGTGGAGCAACAGAAACATTAGGCTAAGCAACAGTTTGCTTATGTGCTTGATTTCGAAGGGATTCGTTATATTCCTTTATAACAATAGGATCATACTGGGGGTGGACCACCAAAGTATAACATATGTCACAAGTGTGTCCAGACTTGTGATAATAACTACACATAGAGCGAGATCTTCCAGAACGGCTTCCTCCTCGTCTCCATAGTAGATCTTCATTTATCAGTAGTTTGAGATGCAAGAATAGAGGAGTCAATGGTAGGTGATGAAACTACTTTATGATTGGGCGGCACAGCTAGACGAAGTAAACGAGAGAACAATTCATCCATTGTAGGGATGGTAGGGCTAGCTAAGATCTTGTCACGTACAGAATCATGACCAGCATGAAGTCTAGCATTTAGCAAGTGTAAGGACTAAAAACAATGTTTGTCTGTGCTTTTGTTGTGTTGTGACGTTCGCAGTGACTGGCATCAATGTTTCAAATTCCTCCATGACTGCCTCCAATTGTCCCAAGTATGTAGACATATCAGATTCATGTTTCTTTAAGTTGGTCATTCGAGATACCACATCATAAAATCGAGACTTGGCATTAGTATATAAAGCACGTGCCTTTTCCCAAACTGAATAACATGTCTCGAATGGGCGAAACAAGGGCATCAACTTGGAATCAATAGAACGTCGTAGGAGACTACAGAATTGAGCATCAGCCCTATCCCGTTGTGCTTTGGCTGTTGCACATTCCTCAGCAGCCTTTTTCTTTTCATCTACCACAGAATCATTGGTTGTTAAGTGGTCGTGAACACCCACCTTTGCACTATAATTCAACCAAGGAAGCCCATGCTAAGTAGTTGGAACTACCATTAATGGTTCTGAAGTGATCATAGGATTTGAACTCCCGATTCCGGTACTTTTGGAGCCAAACATCCAAACGACATCTTTGAATTAAAAAAATTATAGTCAAACCGGTCAAAATAACAAAAAGATATATGTAGACTGCCTTAGAATGCAGAAGCAACCTCTTTGAAAGAAAACAAATCTGAAAAATTCGTCGGAAACACTGGAATAGTTGCCGAAAAAGGGCTAGAGTTGCCGGAACCATAATTCCGGAGTCGAAATTAGGGGAAAATTGTATGGGTAGCCTCGGAATGAAGAGGCGACCCAGCTGGGAAAAAAAGGAGGCCAAAAAGTGGCCGGATCTGGCCTCACGCGCCGGCACGTGATTAGATCTCGTTGAAGAAACTGGACTTCCGATCGGTGCGTGTGGGCGCGCAGGGTACAGTTTTCTGGTGGGTCTGACTGGAATCTTGTCGCCGAAGGATGAGGAACCCAATGGTGGTGTTAATTTTCACACAGCACTAAAAAAAATAATCGACACAAATCAGCCCTTGACAACCACCAGAAATTGACGTAGGTGATCTGTCGAAAACTCTTTCACTCATGCTCTGATACCATGTGAGAAATATGGGGAAAAATATATTTATTGAATTGTGTATTTACATTGCTACATTAAAGACCCTATTTATAGACACTATAACCTAATCCAAATCCAACTAGGAAACAACATACTATTCATATTCCAATTCTAAATAGGATATGTAATCCCATTCCTATTCTAACAGTAAGGTTATAACAGGTTATGCACTTTCAACAACAGCAGGTTATGCACTTAATTATCAATCAAAAAATGAGAACTATCATAAACAA
>JAABOM020000001.1:37199826-37211221 GCA_011800125.2 Solanum clarkiae | reverse complement strand
CGCAAAAACAGCAATTTCAAGAAGAGCAATGATGAAAACCTTCAAATTCATCATTTCAAGGCTTGAAACAAGTCAATCTTGTGTTTACTCGTAGTGTGGCTTCTTCAAGTAAATGTGTCATGTGATATAAATAACAAATCAATGTAAAAATCCTTTTTTTAATATCTATGAGTGGGATAGCTAATAAAGTTCTCTCTATTGGGTATGTTGTTGTTGTAATGAAAACACTGAATCTCCTATAAGAGTACCCCCATTTATAAGTGCTACTGAAAAAATGGGAGAAAAGAGAGGATTGGAGTAAAAGACAATGTAATTATTTTAAATATCATGTGCAGATGCACTTATGCAGACCCATCTTATCTTTGGCTTTATGAGATGTCATTCGAGAGAGATGAATTTGTGAAACACATTATAGCCATTTTCATCACATTTTTCAAGCCCAATGAGTATACATTTCTGCAGTCTCACTATAGTTTGACTGAGAAATGTGAAAGCAAAACATCCACATAAAAAAAATGTAGTCACATTTCTTATGGGTTTTTGTGATGAGGATTCCTAGGAAACAACCGCTCTACCTCTATGAGGTAATGGTAAGGTCTATGTACATTCTACCCTCCCCAGACCTCACTTGTCGGATTTCACTGGGTGTGTTGTTGGTATTGTTGTTGTTATTACTTAAGCTGACACTTAACTGATTTAGCCCAATATTTTCCTTGGATTGCAGGTTAACTAAAGACATTTATCATGCGCCTTTTGCTAAAAGCAGAACAGGATGACAAGGAGAAAATGTTCTTGATCCTCTGATTTGTTCTGTTTTCATTCTCCAATTTGGTAACGCCGAAAGCTCAGAGCAGGAGCAGGAGCAGGAATGTTCTCTGTGTTGTTAGAACTTCGTGTTCATTCATGATTACCGCAAAAATCTTGGTCTTGGTAAGATTTTCCAGAATAAACTTCGTGTTCATTCATGATTACCTCAAAATAATAGTCAACATGGAATTGCTTCTGCATGGAAGTAAATTAGCAGAAACCAAACTCCTCGAATTATATATAAAGTTGCCTTCTAATGATTTCATACTATGTGCTCATTCTTCAAAAAAAGTTAAAATGATATGGAGAAAAGCAAGTTGCTAATAAGTCTAGTAGTTCTAGTACTTTTGTTGCCATAAATAAATGCAACCCTGTCAGGGCCAAAACAGCCTAAAGCTAGCAAACACTTCGTGCTAGTTCATGGGGGTTGCCATGGAGCCTGGTGTTGGTGCAAGCTTGTGGCGTTATTAAAAAATTCAGGGCATAATGTAACAGCTCTTGACTTAGGCGCTTCAGGGATCAACCCAAAGCAGGTCCGTGAAGTCCCACATTTACAGATTACTTTAGTCCGCTAATGGATTTCATGACTTCTCTTCCGGAAGATGAGAACAGTTCTTGTATCCCATAGTTTTGGTGGATTCGCCATTTCCAAAGTCATGGAAAGCTTCCCAGAAAATATTTCAGTGGCTGTATTTGTCACTACTTTTATGCCTTGTCCAACTCTCAATGAAACCACCATCTTCATTCTTCACTGAGGTACAAATTTTCCATATTCCCAACTTTAGCCATGAGATGATTTATTATGTTTGCTTACACTTTTTACATGTTTGATACTGAAAATACACTTCATTATAGTCATTCAGTGGAAAAGTGTCTCGACTTGATAATCGTGTTACGTATGATAATGGTCCTATCAATCCTCCAACCACCTTCAGCTTTGGTCCGAAGTACTTGACGAGTTATCTTCATCAGCCGAGTCCAATTCAGGTAAGCAAAGCATAGTGAAAGTGAAAAATTGAAATAACTAAAAACATTGATATCCTGATCAAGAGGATAGCTCTTAGCTAACTTGTTTCCCAAATATTACAAGTATCACCTAATCCAAAGCATCAATCTGCTCGATCAAGTCCTTAAATACATCAATAATGTGGAACTTTAAACTGTCTTGTTTTCCCTCTCGGTATTAGGATTGGGCATTGGCTACAACAGTAGTACGGCCATTATACTACTACAGTATGGATGACATGTCAAAGGAGAGAGTTCTTTCAAGCAAAAAGTATGGATCAGTTAGGCGAGTGTTCATTGTGGTCGATGAAGACAAAACTATACCGAAGGAATTTTCAACAGAATCCACCAGATGAAGTAAAAGAGATCTCAGACTCTGAAAATATGGCCATGATGTCTAAGCCCCAACAACTTCTTACTCTTCTCCTGGGCATTGCTAACAAGTGAAGAACTTCATAATTTTAACTTAACTCAGCTTGTGATTATATAATTGTAATAACCTTTATTTATTTATTTTTAAAAAAAGGGGTAAATTGGTAATTTCAGTCTTTAATAATAGTAATAAAGAGAACTAAAAGGGTGGCAGTCAACCATATTCTATTGTTGCTGCGTACATGTAGTGAACCTTTTTGAACAGTTGTTTGAACTTATTGAGCCTTATATTGTGGAGTATATTCTTGTGTATATTATTTATGTATATCCATTGTGCAAATATATTTTTATAATTCTAGTTCTAGGGGTATTAAAGTAGCGAGTCGAGGATTTTTTACTGAGTTATATATATATAACTCACTCCTTACTTGCATGTCAATGCAGATACTGTTGTAGAGGGTGAGACTTGTGGCTGACAAGTTCATTCATGTGGACTCTGTTGCTGAGGTGTTCGTGAGGCTACTATTTCAGCTCTATTATTATGTTTTTCTTCTTGGGGTTTGTATGCTCGACAATTAAACTCATGTCACTCTATTAGATGCTCCATGATATTATTGTGGGATTTGGGTCAGAGATATTTTGTTAAGTGACCTTTTTCCTTCCTAAGTTGATATACGATTTTGGTTTGATAGTTATTCAATTTTTATGAGTAGTGATGAGGTTTGATATCGCACATATTGTATCTCTGTGCTTTGATAATTTGGATGCGTGTATGGATATTTGGTTCTCCCGACAGATGATATTGGCAGGTGTCAGTCACATTTAGGGGGTATTTTGGGACGTGACAACTACTCAAAAGAACCCACATTTAGAAAGAATAGATTATGCATATTATGATCATGCTTAGCAAATTTTGTATTTCTCATCCTGCTCTCTGAGTCTAGTTCCTCGTCTCCTCTTCCGACAATCCCAGTTCTTACTTCCAATATTTCTGCATTTCTGTTCAGGTTTTTGCCTTTTGAGTTGCTGCATTTACTTTCTGGACTTGTAATTGGCCTTTAGCCTTATTAACATAGTCAAGAAACTGGTTACTCTCACCATTGGATTTGAGTTTATTACAAACTTCCAGCAAAAACAAGGACTAGGGACAATTTAACACTGCAGGAAACCTTAGTAACTTCAAGAACCTTAATGTTGAGAACATTCAAATGATGACAATTGTAGTCTATGAGAATCTTGTATTATTAAGGTGGAGGGAATAAAGTGGGGTAGTCTTTTCTTGTAAATGATTTGTGTATCTTTCACACCTTAAATCACCATTGAGAAACTACAAAGCTAATGATCTAAGGATCAAACAAGATACATAACTTTGAAAGGTACTAATTACCTGCTCCCATTATTTATTCATCTAAAATTATGTTTCTCATTTCTCCATTACTACAGAAGTTCTAAAATTTGCATCAATAATGCAGCAAGATGAAAACAAAATCCATCCAATAATTGTAAATAAAGAAATGTGGTAGGTATGTGATATCTTGGCACGGAGTATGCGCTTGAGTCATCATTACAATTATAAAACCTGTCCAAAACCTGTGTTTGTGATCCTCGCTCTAACTAGAACGTACACCACTACATACCTACCAAATATTTCAGCAATGGTAGAAGTCCATCCAGCAGTCATCCAAGATGTCGAACACAGGCCTAAACTCAGCATAACTACTGAAGCAGAGGGCATTCCAGTGATTGATCTCTCAATACTGAATTCCCCAGATACAACCACTGATGCGGAGTTAGCAAGTCTAGTTGCTGAAGTAAGAAAAGCATGCAAGAAGTGGGGATTCTTCCAAGTGATCTGTCATGGGGTGTCCTTAGAGTGCAGGGAAAAGCTAGAATTGGCATCAAGAAAGTTCTTTGCTTTACCTAAAGAGGAAAAGTTTAAAGTGAAGAGAAATGAGAAGAACTTCATGGGATATTATAATGCTGAGCTCACCAAAAAGATTAGGGACTGGAAAGAAGTCTTTGATTTTACGGTGGAGAGAGCAGCTGTAGTCCCACTTTCTCGAGATCCTAATGACAAGGAGCTCAGGGAGTTTAAAAACCAATGGCCTAAGTACCCTCCAGAATTAAGGTAATATTCTCTTTTACACCCACTCATTAATATAGGGTAAAAGGTCAAAATAATATCTTAGCGAAGAAAACTTATTCCAGAATTTGAAGAACACCTAAAAGTTGTTTTTACTCTTTCAGGGAGGTGTGTGAAGAGTATATTCATGAATTGAGAAAGTTGTCTTACAAGTTAGCAGAACTGATCTGCCTCAGCTTAGGCTTGCCAGCAAAAAGGCTGAATGAGTTCTTTGAAGACCAAATTATTTTTGGAAGGCTGAATCATTATCCTCCTTGTCCTATCCCTCATCTTGCTTTAGGAGTTGGTAGCCACAAAGATGCAGGTTTATTCACCATTTTGGCTCAAGATGATACCGGAGGGCTTGAAATAAAGAGGAAAACTGATGGTGAATGGATCAGAGTTAAACCTATTCCCAATGCCTACATTGTAAATCTTGGTGACGCTACACAGGTACGCTAAATGATTGTTGATATATACTAAATGAGCATTGTATTGTCGTTATATACTAAATGATCACCGTGCTTATGTTCTCAGGTCTATAGCAATGGTGAATATGAGAGTGTGGAACATCGGGTGGTGTTGAACCCTGAAAAGGGTAGATTTTCAATTCCATTCTTCATCAATCCATCGCATAGTACATGGATACAACCCTTGGAGGAGATGGTCAGTGATGAGAATCCTCCAAAGTATGAGGCCTATAACTGGGGAATGCTTTACACTCATCGCAGAGGAAACGATCCCAAGACGCGTGATAACCCAAAACCTTCCAGTTGATCATCTCAAGGCTTGAAACAAATCAATTTTATCTCCAAGTAAATGTGTCATGTGATATAAGTAATAAGATCTTTCTTTTAGTATATCTATGCATGATTGAGTTAACTAATAAATTTCTGTTTAGTTGTAATGAAAACAGTGAATCTCCCGTGTGTGTGAGCCCAGCAAAAAGTGATAATGTGTCACTTCTGCAGTAAAGACAATATAATATTGTAATTGTTTTCATCTTATATTATATTCCTATGTTTGATGTGTGTATATATCATGTGCAGATGCCCCATCTTATCTTTGGCTTAACGTGTCATATCATGTAAATATAAAGATCAAATTATACCAGCTTAATTGTCATAAAATGAAGATTCAGAATTGTTATTAGCTATATTTTACCAAAAGAAATTAATAAATCTCTCTTGATTTTGCTAAAACGAATAAGTAAAATTTTACGGTTTAAACTATGTCTATAGTCAAGTACAAATGGATAATTGCTGAAACCATCTATTTAGTAAATCTATTTCAAGACAAGTGCTCTCCTTTTTCGACTTTTCCAGAGCTTCCTATAGCATGTCAAGATAGTGACGGGTTCTTTGGGGAGAGATCGAGAATTCCATAAGTCATGATGTATGCCAAAATTAAGAAAACGTTATTTCTTTTTATTAATATAAAATTGTATTTTCTTTTAGAACAAAGGATGTGACATAAAACAAAAATCAAGAAATAAAAAATTTGTTACTAAAATAAAATAATTGCACAGCATACGCTGAAGTGGAAAAAGGTTGTATATTTCTACCAAAAAGAAAAAGAAAATTTTCAGCTTGAATTCGTAAAGCTATACTCTTCAAAAGGTTTCGTGGTAAGAATATCTAGCATAATTAGTTTGTTCCTTAAATATTTAACTAATTACTCCCGTTTTCAAAAAGAATGAACTAGTTTAACTTGATACGGAGTTTAAAGACTTAATCTTATGGTCTTACATTAAAGTTACGTTAAATATATCAAAATACCCTTTAAATATGACACATGCAAATTTTTGCCAAAAAAATAAATAGATTAATTTTTTTAAAACAGATAAAAAAAAAGGGGTGTGCATTAAATTATTTTCCAAAAATAGACACAAAATAGGCACCTTGTTTCTTCATGGGTCAAAGTTACCATTTGGAACTCTCATCATTTTTCTATATATTTATAGAAGAATTCATAAAGCAAGCAAACAAAACTTCCAAGTTCCAAATCTGGCCATTCTGCAGAATTTCTGTACATTGTTCAGTACTTGTTAAATTTGTTCTTTCTTTTCTTGAATACAATGAAGTTGAAGAGACCCCATGTGTGTTTTGTATTTATCTTGATACTCTTGTCTTATGTTGTATCTGTATACTCTCAGGGTAGTGCTGCTACAGATGCCGCAGTGATGCAAGGATTGAAGAAACAGATTAATCCATCGAGTTCACTCGGCTGGAACGATCCAGACCCCTGTAAGTGGATGAAAGTTCAATGTTCTAAAGATGGTCGTGTAACTAGGATTCAAATAGGGGATCAAGGGCTGAAAGGTTCTCTCCCATCGAATATTAACAACCTTGCAGAATTACAAGTCTTTGAAGTTCAAAGAAATGCATTCACTGGACCGGTCCCGAGTTTTGCTGGGTTGAACTCATTACAGAGGATTCTTCTTAACGACAATGGCTTCACTTCAATTCCTAGTGACTTCTTTGATGGTCTGACTAATTTGCAAAGTATTTACTTGGATAACAATCCATTTTCACCATGGGTCGTACCAGAAAGTCTGAAAAATGCTGCTTCTCTTCAAACTTTCTCTGCTTTTTCAGCAAACATTACTGGGAAAATCCCTGATTTCTTTGGTGGAAATACTTTTCCTAGTTTAATAAATCTGCATTTGTCCTTTAATAATTTGGAGGGTCCAATACCCTCGAGCTTTTCGGGTTCTTCTATCCAATCGTTGTGGTTAAATGGTTATAAAGGTAAGTTGAATGGCTCAATAGCTGTGATACAGAACATGACCGGATTAACTCAGCTCTGGTTGCAAGGAAATGATTTTACAGGCCCTTTGCCTGATTTTTCGGGCTTGACTCAGTTGCAGGATTGCAATTTGAGAGATAGTAGGTACTCTGGTCCAGTGCCAGACTCTTTGGTTAATCTTCCTTCATTAAAGGTGGTTAGTTTGACAAACAACTTTTTGCAAGGCCCGACGCCAAAATTTCCATCTTCAGTGCGAGTGGATGTGTTGCCTGATACAAATAGTTTTTGTTTGTCACAGCCTGGCCCTTGTGACCCCCGGGTTGATTCACTGCTGGCTGTGGCTAAGGACTTGGGGTACCCCACGGAGTTTGCTGAGAATTGGAAGGGGAATGATCCTTGTTCGAGTTGGCTGGGCGTAACTTGTGCTGGTGGGAACATTACAGTGCTGAATTTTCAGGAAAAGGGACTAACTGGGACAATCTCTCCCAACTACTCGTCCATTACATCGTTACAGAAGTTGATCCTAGCAAACAATTTTCTTACAGGAACTATTCCAAATGAGCTCACATTGCTGCCAAACTTGAGGGAATTGGATGTTTCTAACAATCAACTTTATGGAGAAATCCCACCATTTAAGAGCAGTGTAGTGGTTAAAACTGAAGGCAATGCTCATATTGGGGACAATCATCCACCTCAATCTGCAACTGGGACAGTGTAATGTTCAAAGTACTAAGAACAAACTAATGTAATGTTCCATTATTATTGTTAACTATTAGATTATATTTATTTCCCTGTGGTGTGTGTGAAATAGGAGTTTGAAAAAAAACTGGTTGTTACGTTAGTTATATTGCCCCTTTTCTCCTTCTCTTTCCTGTATTGTCTTATGATGACTTGGTCAAAGGAATACATACATCAATGTATCCATGAGCTAGAGTTACTTCACAAATCGTTGAAAAACTATATTTTCAAATAAAAAATATCTATAAATAATCAATACTTTCGTTTAAATATTCCTTGTAAGCATACATGAGATTGAAATATTGCTACGTAATAATATAAGATGTTTAGACTAAAAAGAAATATAAAATCATCATTGGTGGTCTTGGAGCAATGAAGGAAAATGAAGGGCCAAAAAAATGAAGACAAGGCCATAAATTTTGAATATGTACAAATTTTAAAAAGGTCATAAATAGTATTATTAGCATTGGCTATATCATTAGTTAACCCAACCAAATGAAAACATTGTGTGTACGAATTTTGAAGAAGTTGTAAAAGATAGGAGAACAACGTGTGGATATTTATTTAGAATTTATAACAGGCTTTGTACTATTTGCATTTACCATATCACATAAATAAGGGGACATTTATTATTTTTTATAAATAAGGTACTTATTTACATATTTCAATATAACATATGCAAAAATTTGGAGCATTTTTAGCCTTGTTCTAATGTGTATTAATTATTGGTATATGTTAAACTTCTTATTTATTCACACCTTTAGTAACCATTAAAATAGGGATTCAGTTAATTATTAAATGTAAATATACTCACCTAAACATGTGCTAGCAGAAATATAGGGATTAAGAAAAAAATAATTATAACACAAGAAAAGGAGTTACAACAAATTAATCCAAAAATACAGCTTATTTCCTCACCTGAATAAGTAATTCAGCCTAGAGGTACTTAAATTTATCAGTTAATTAATATTTACTTAATAATCGATGAGATGATTATTTTGATTTATATTAGCGGCAAAACAAACGTCTTATTTCCACACGTGAATATATAATTTATCATTTAGTTAATATTTAATCAATAATTAATGAGATCATTTAGATTTATTTTAAGGGTAAACTAATGATTCAACTTTGTAATAATTCATTTTTAATAATATATGATATGATGACATGATATGTTTGGGCACACTTTAGCATCACCATTTACTATTGACTTGCTTAAATATCAAAAGCGGAATTCAGTTGTTATATTTTTACTGCAACGATTCCATTGTCCAACTCTCAGCTGCTGAGGGATAATAATTTTGAGATAAAACATGAGATTTAGTCCCCGATTTTATTATGACCATGAGTAGAATCAGTTAGATTAGCTATTTGAAATGAAAAATGAAATAACTTTTTTATGTGTTCCATCATAGTAAACAAACGAGGCCTCAAGGTTCTTACTTGATTTCCGAAAGAGGTCAAAATTCCCTTTTCTTGAAATTTCAGTGATTTAAATTTATCGCAAACTGTTGAGTTTGACAATAATTGTTATCCATTGTTTTCAGTGAAACGGACAATCAGTCTACTTCATAATCTAATGAGTTAATCTATTCTCAATTAATGATGAATCATCAAACGTCCAAATTAAAAAGTATTTATCACTATTAATGTACAAGGAAAAACCACACACATGTCCAATATAAAATGCCCAACAAATAATACTTGGCAACAGTGAAATAAGTTTCAAGGTCAAACACCTCCGGTATCTATCAATTTGACGTTACTAATGGACCATATTATGTGGGCAAAATTAAGTAGGGGTGGCAGTTGGGTTGAGCTTAGGGAGCAAAATATCACTATTTTCAATCCATGCAACTTTTTGCCTTCGTCCTATTTTATTTGACATCTTTTGAATTAACATAGAATTAAAAAAAAAATTTAAACTTATGGTCTAAAATACTTGTTAGATATTTGTGTGACTGAGAATATTTCACTAAGGGTACAAAGATTTTAAAGCTAAATTATTTTCAATTTAAGTAAGATGACATTTTGTTGGGGACGAATCAAAAAAAGAAAGTATCATATAAAATGGGACGGAGAGAGTAGTATTTTTTTTTTGCATTTTTTTCCTCTTTCTTTTTTTTTTTACTTTGTTTTTTTAATCTAAAAAGTTCAAGTTTAACAAGTTTTATATTTTTAATATTTCCATTTGATTTTTTTTCTCTCAAGCTTTAGAATCTTCTTCTCCAATTCCTTTAGACAAGTGAAAACATCATTACATGAAAGTCTTCATTTTTATTATAAACAAAAGATATTTTGCTTTGCTCCAAATATCACAAAATCAACTTTGCCGAATTTTATAAAAATTCTCGCTTTAAATATGTCATGGCAGCTTCTAAATTCTCTAAAATAATATTTGAGATAATCAAATAAATGTAGTAGAATTAAATTGAAGCCAGACTAATGAAAAAACAGGATAACTATATTTAATGAGGTGACAAGTGATTTATTTCATAAAATATTTTTCTTTGATATATTTTTTTAATTTTGACATTAAAAAGATAGTAGGAATGGTAGAATTATTATCTTGATGATTTTGATCGATTTAGTATGGACTTTCATAAGAATCAGCTTGTCAGTGACATTATTGACGTATGTGATATTGATAAATAATTCTCCAATTTAGGTAGATTTGGTGATTTTTTTAAAAATTATTGAGATAAAGAAGAATTTTATTTATCCTTTTATACGCAGTCTAGTGAGATTTTCTTTGCTTTTGTCCATTGCCACTGCAATCATTGAAAGAGCTTTTTAAATGCATATCAGTGAATTAGTGATGAATTTTTGAGATGATTGTGTAGCATCTTACGTAGAAAAAAAATGTAGTTTATACGATTTCTAGTGATTCTAATGTAAAAAATATTTCAAGAGATGAAACCTTATTGAGTACAATCATAATAATATATTTAAATTATACTTCTAATAATTATTTTATTGTCTTCTTTATGTTAGTTTTAAATTATAGAATCATTATAATTTTTTTTGGTACACCCAACACTTCTCGTAAAACTTTTGACTACACCAATTATATTTTAATCCGTATATTATTGATATTTCTATGTTTAAACCAAAACAATTTTATATCGTTGTCGTTACTTTCAGTTTTATTTTAATTCGTAATTTTCTGTTCCTTTTTTTAAAAATAAAATAAAATTATGGCTTGTCATTTTGCTGTTGTGTTCAAATTTTGTCCCCACATTGAAAATGAGTTCAGTATACAATGAACCCAACAGAAATAATTAGGATTAATTTTATTACTCCTTCCCTCCTAACTTACCAAGTGTAGTGTTTGATCTAAATTTTTTTAGAGTACAATTATCTCTTAACTTCATAAGTTGAATATTCCAAAATACTCTCTCCGTCTTAATATAACTGAATTTTTAGAGCTTTTTTTAGTGTTCAAATTATTTGAATTATTCAAATTTCAAGATAGATGTTTGAAATTTGTTCCAATATTACTCTTCCCTTTAATAAAATTAAATTTTAAAAAAAAATTAAACTACACTCTTTACAAAGTCATTTATGATTCATATTTAATTATCTTTATGAGTCTATATT
>JAABOM020000001.1:37152221-37187684 GCA_011800125.2 Solanum clarkiae | reverse complement strand
AAAATTGAATTTTCAAAATTGAAATTTAAAAAAAATATTTTTTAGGTATGGGGGTTGGGTGGGGTAAAAAAATTAATTTTGAATTTTTGTAAAAATAAATTTTTAATTTTTTTTGGGAGGGGGAGGGGGGAGGGGCAATTGGGTGAGTTGGAATAGAAATAGGTAAAAAAAAGAATAAAATTTTCAAAATGTATTTTTTTTTCAAAAATAAATTTTTGGTCTTATTTTATTTAAAAAGATTCGAGGAGATGGATCATAATATGAATGAGATAAACAAAATCAATTTAAAATTGGATAAGAGTTTTGGAAAATATTTTTCTTAAATTTGAGGAAAATAAGTTGATTTGAAAAATATTTTTCAAAACATTTAAACCAATCAAACATGAGAAAATGAAGGAACATTTTCCTCAAAATATTTTCCTCCATACCAAACATACCCTAAATATACTTTATTATAGACACTTGGTGCAGTAATACCTGAATTTGATAATCGAGGTAAGCAAATACATAATACAAATATATATGTAATTGAAGTATTCAAGTATTTAACTGCAACATCAACTAGCTAGGAACTGATTTCAATGGTTTTTTTTCTTCTTGGTGTTAGGATTTGATGCTGGCCACTACACTAGTAAGGACATTTTATTCAAAATCGTGTGGAAGATATTTCGAAAGAGATAATTCTTTCAAGGGAAAGGTATGAATCCGTTAGGTGAGTTTTAGTTAAGTGATTATTGTAATTAATCAGAATTAGTTAGATAGTCAGAAAGTTAGTTAGTTTGTTAGCATGTGGGGTCAGCTGTATATATACACACATGTATTGCTTTCATTTCCAGTAATGAGAATAAGAATTTTCTTCGTAAATTTCTTCAGATATCCATTTTAAATACTTATATGATTAATTTAATTCTATAAATCTAAGCACCAAAAGTCACTTTTTAATAATTTAAAGCCTATGATTCTTTGTGATTTAACATTTAATTTCAATAAACTATCATAGCAAGGTTATTTTTCTTTTTTAAAATACCTTGAAGCTGGTTGATCACTTACAGAATTTTAGTTTCTTTTAATTTTGTCATCTTTGCTTTAAAAAAAAAAGGGCTCTATCATTCATTTGATGAGTATCAACAATTACCAGCCTTAATAATTAATTAAATTTCTAGGAAATAACTCCTTTCCAATAAAAAGAATATGAAAGGTACATGAATATGCACATAATTGTATAAAGTAAAATAATGGATTAAAGTACTACTACAATATTTAAATGAGAAAAGCAAAGCATTTTAGGCTACGCTAATAAAGATCTTTTACCTTAGAACTAATTGTGCTGCACTTTTTAAGCTCTAGCCAAAAAAAAAAAAAAAAAAAATACTCTCTCCATTTCATTTTATGTGGCTTGACACGGTATTTAGAAAAAAAAGTACGCCCTCCGTTTCATTTTACATGGCACTCTTTGACTTGACACAGTGTTTAAGAAAAAAAAGAAGACTTTTGAAACTTTTGGTCTAAAATCATCTTATATATTTGTATAGTTGAGAATCGTTTCATTAAAGATAAAAAGGGAATTTTAAGGTTGAATTATTTCCGATTAGAGTAAGGTGACATTCTTTTTGGGACGGACCAAAAACGAAATGGTGCCACATAAAATAGGACAGAGCGAGTAAAAATTTTGAAACTTGTGATCTAAAGTCATTTTGAGATATTTGTGTGGTTGAAATGAAGAGTAAAAGGGAAATTTTAAAGTTAAATTATTTTCAATAAGTAAGATGATATTCTTTTTGTGATGAACCAAAAGGAAAAGGTGTCACATGGGACAGAGTAATAAATGTGTGCCATGGGCATATTTTTCAACTGAAAAATCTTCTTTTAAGATGGCCAGCCATGAAAATATATCAAATGGACGACTTATAATTTCATAGGCTAATTTAGAGTAAAAATCCTGAAAGGTTATTCAATCATAAGAAATTATATAGTATGACGAGATATTATATAACGCTTAATTTGATTTATATCAATAAAATCATTCAATTTAAATTTTTTTCTCTTATAAAATTAGGAATATCTTTAAAGACATTTTTATGACATGGCAAATTATCAAATACTTGAAATGTTCTGTGATGATTATGGCAAACTACTTAGGGGTTGGGATATTTATAGATCAAATTAGTATAGTACTCGCACGAAGCGCGGCCAATTTCAAGGAAAATTAATCATAATTTACCTATTGTGATTAATTGAATTTAGTTATAAAGAAAAAATATCATAAAAAATTATTATGTTACCTTGTATTATTTGCTTCACTTGTATTAATATCTTTACTCACTTATTCTACTTTAATATTGAAATAGTTTAAGAATATTTTTCAACTTTATCATTGCAATACTACCTTCTCTTATTTTTTGCAATTTATGACCATAACCTCCATATAAATGTTCAAAGTTATCAAATAATATTTGAATAATTTTAAAAGAAAAATGGCATCCAATAAAAAGGTCCTCGGAAATTAAGATAAGTGACAAAAAAGAACTTTAACACAAGTAAATAACGATGTTAATTAATTATTTTAATGAAATTTGCAATAAAATAAAATAAAAATCTCTTATGTTAAATTTAAGTTTTTCTTTTTTCAAGTCTAACTGACATATGAATGTTGTTGCAAGACAAAATTTTTATCATGAAGCAAAGAAAACTATAAATTCTATTATAATCACGGCATCGAGACTCTGACGAATGGAAAGTAATCAAAAATAAAAATAAAAATAAATAATTATATCGTCAATTATATTTTTGAAATCAAATACATAATTATCGTGGGACAAAATAAAGTAAGAAAAGGTTGTAACCATCCATATACATTTTTACCATCAAATTCATTTTGCATTAACTTCTTATTATCCCCCTTTTTTTAAATAAATATTTTCAATTTTTTATAAATATTTTCAAAGTCTAATTTGTTAGGAATTTTGTCCTTATCTTTAAAGTGTTACTTGGCTTGCTCTTGATTTATTTTAATGCTTTGCGCCTACTTTAATTTATGAATATAGACATATAGATTTATTTTTTTTAATTTAAATATTTTCCATTAAAAAATTTAATAGTTTCTCATCAAAAAATGACCTAAATGTGCTGACAAAATTTAATATAAGCAATAGTGCTTTTCTTTTTGTGGGCTATAAAAAACGAATAGTTGTGGAAAGTTAATTAGTTTGATTATTAAATATAAAAATTGATAACTTCCCACGGGAGAAAAGAATATAAATATGCTATTTAGAATTTATTTTTCACAACTAGTATTTTTTTTCTATAAAGAGGGAGTGGTTGTGGAATGTTAATTTTAATATTTAGGATAAATATTGATAAATCTCCAAAAAAAAAAAGTAGTGCTAATTAAAATTTATTTTTAACAATTAGTATTATTTTCGTTATAAAAAGGAAATAGTTATGGGAAGTTAATTTAAATATTTAGAATATAAAAACTGATAATTTACCCCAAAAAATGGAATCCTAAACGTGCTAATTAGAATTTAATTAAATATAGAGAAGAAATAGTTGTGGAAGTTACTTTAAATATTCTTAGGGAATAAAAATTGGAAAAAAGAAAAGCTAAACATGATGAAAAAAATTATTTTTAACAACTAGTATTATTTCTCTGCAAAGAAGGAACAGTTGGGGAAGTAAGTATAAATATTTATTAAAAAAATTGATAACTTTCCCCTGAAAGTCCTAAACGTGCTAATTAGAATTTAATTTTAAAGTTTAAAAAAATTAATGTAAATAATATGTGATTTTATTTATTGTAAAGAAGAAGTAAATAGATAATCATGAGTAAAAATTGTTTGAATTATGAATTTATATATATATAGGATTTATTTTGCTTAATTAATTTTTATATATTAACTAATAATTAATTTAACTAATTATTTGTCTAAGATGTCATATAGCATATTCATGGGTTATCCTCTCTTTTTAATAATATATAGAATATAGATATAGATATAGATATAAATTTTACCATCAAAATCTAGTGAATGATTTTTAATAGAAAAATTTTAAATAGCTTTATCATGCCATTTTTTTATGATAAATTTTTAGTGAGTAATTTTATTAGAGAAAATCTCTAAGTACAGGTACAATGATTTTATTAACATAAATCAAAATTGGATTATTTTGTTACACAATTTTTCATAATTAAATGATCTTTTGAGATATTTACTCGCTAATTTATTGTCAACCCATCCATGTCGAAAAATTTAGTACACAACAATATACCCCAGTGCCTCAAATGGCTCCCGTCCATTGCAGGGTGAGGGGGGATCGGATGTACGCAGCCTAACCCCTATGTTTAAAAACATAAAGCGGTTGTTTCCAGAGTCGAAAAATTTAGTAAATTTGTATAAATAAAATAGCTAATGTGGGGTTGCTCCTGCATAGAAGTAAGTTGGCAGAGTCCAAACTCCTCTAAAAATAGAAAGTATAAGCTACCAGAAACCAAACTCCTATTATAAGATATGGAGAAAAGTGAGTCTCTGTTGCCTAAAGCTAAAAAGCATTTTGTGCTCGTTGAATAAAAAATATTTGAAATTAAATTTCAATTTAATGGCAAAGAAAATAAGCATGTAAATAAAATTTTAATAAGCATATAAATAAAATCATTTAGAAAAAAAAAAGAGAAAAAAAGAAAGTAAAAAAAACAAAAAAAATTATGTGTGTTTGAGAAAGTTTTAGATGTGGCAAAGAAAATTTAAAAAGTTATATGCATTTGAGAAAATTTTTAAATACAAGACCAACAAAAAAAAAAGTGTATTAACTTATTTTGAATATAAAGTAAAGAAAATACGAAGAATTTTAAAAAAAAAAAACTTAAAGAAACAATATATATATACATACACATGTGGAATCGTGTGTATATCACCGGAATTAATTAAATTGGATTGAGGTTTCACATCAGTATAAAGAATATAAAAAAAATATAGAAAAAATCCTGTAAAGATAAAATACATTCTTGAAATTTCAATCATAATTCGAAAGGTGTTTACAATTTTTTTTTAAACTTAGATATTTTACACTCTCAGCGCAAATAACAGACCTAATTGTTTAATTTGATGAGTTTATATTGCACTTAAATGAGTGGTAGGAATGTTGCCTCAATAACTATTTTGTTGAGCAAAGAAAGTAGAATTCTACACATCTATCCAGCTATCCAAAAAGAAGGATCAAGAACCAACTCTTAATTCTTGAACGAAAAAAGATAGAAATAAGAAAATAAATAAGATAAAAGAAAAATAAAAAAAGAAATGCTCCTTGACATATGAGTAATGCTTTATTTTGGTCTTTAATATATTTTATTTGAATGAAATGGTCTTTAATTTATCTCCCAAAAGTGAAAATTTTAGTTATGGATCTCACGGGCTTACAAAATCCACCATTATCGTCTTCTTGTGAGCTCCAAAGAAAAACTTCACAAAATCTAATATCATTGTCCCTATTTTTTTTTTTAACAAAATTTACTTATTTTGCTTAAAACTTAAATTTTATTAGATCAGTTGAATAATATTTTAGAAATGAGAAAATAGTAAATTTTATTGGAGAAAATAGAGAAAATGATGTTAGATTTTATGGAGTTCTTTCTTTAGAGCTAATAAAGAAGACAATAATAGTAGACTTTTTTAGCCACGTAGTTATCATAGTTAAATTTAATATATATATATATTATTTATTTTTTTACAAATCTATCAGGTTTTAGGATAAAGAATTAAAATGAATTCCTTTTGTCATACATTAAGGATCATTTCAATCAATTGAAATATATTAAGGATCAAAATAAAGAATTAAGCATACATTAAGGACCATTTTGGTCATTTTTTCCCCACCAGAATAAGGCCAAATACCTTCTTTTTTGCTTAAAAACGGAGTAATTTTAAATTTGCCATTTTTGTGCTCTCAATCAAATCACGAGAGTAATTTTAAATTTGCCATTTTTGTGCTCTCAATCAAATCACGACATTACTCTTTTGAGGATTTTAATCAATTGGTATCAGCCATGAAAATATGTCAAATGGACGGCCTATAATTTCATAGGCCAATTTGGAGTAAAAAT
Organism: Solanum clarkiae; assembly: GCA_011800125.2. Classification (NCBI taxonomy): domain Eukaryota; kingdom Viridiplantae; phylum Streptophyta; class Magnoliopsida; order Solanales; family Solanaceae; genus Solanum; species Solanum clarkiae. The sequence goes on along the minus strand of JAABOM020000001.1, from coordinate 37,181,587 downwards.
CTTAAAAATTCAATCACGAGAAATTATATAGCATTATGAGAATTATATAGAATTTAATTTGATTTATATCAATAAAATCGTCCAACTTAATTTTTTTTATAAAATTAGAAATATCTTTAAGGACATTTTTACACATGGCAAAATATCAAATACTTGAAATATGATTGTGGCAAACTACTTAGTGGCTGGAATATTTATAGATCAAATTATTGACGGAAGATATTTTTAATGATTGCATTTCACATAGTTGAAGGATATTTTTTTATTTTTCTCAATTTTATTTTAATAGTGAAGTCCATATTTACGTATCATAAAAAAATAATATATTTTATCATGCCATATTTTTTTACGATAGAGTTTTTTCTAATAGAGAAAAGCTCCAAGTTCAATGATTTTATTAAAAGTAAATCAAAGTTGGATGATTTTGTTACACAATTTCCCATAATTTGCCATCAACTTGAAAAATTTAGTAAATTTGTATGAATAATAGCTAATGTGGGGTTGGTCCTGCATAGAAGTAAGTTGGCAGAAACCAAACTACTTTCCTACTATAAAGTAGGCTTCATATTATGTTATGTGCTCATCCTTCAACAGATATGGAGAAAAGCGAGTCTCTGTTGCCTAAAGCTAAGAAGCATTTTGTGCTCGTTCATACATTAGGCCATGGAGCCTGGTCCTGGTACAAGATTGTCGCATTCATGACATCTTCGGGGCATAACGTCACAGCTCTTGACTTGGGTGCTTCAGGAATCAACCCAAAACAGCCCCACGAAATCCCAAATTTTTCTGATTACTTGAGTCCTCTAATGGACTTCATGGCTTCTCTTCCTGCTCATGAAAAAGTAGTTCTTGTAGGCCATAGCTTTGGTGGATTCGCCATTTCTAAAGCCATGGAAAGCTTTCCAGAAAAGATTTCAGTTGCTGTATTTCTCAGTGGTCTAATGCCTGGTCCAAATCTCGATACAACCACACTCTACAGTAAGGTGCCAATTTTCCATATTCAAAATCGCTGTTATGTTTGTTTAAATTTTTACATTTTTCAAACTAAATACTATACTATACTTCATTATAGGCAGCCAGTGCAGTAACAGCTGAACTTGATAATCGTGTTACATACGACAATGGATCGATGAATCCTCCAACCACCCTCATCCTAGGTCCCAAGTACTTGACAACTTATATTTACCAGCTGAGCCCAATTGAGGTAAGCAAATCCTATTGCAATTAACATAGACAATAAATTCTGTAATTCTGGTCGTGACCCTAAAGTGACTGACTGACTTCTTTCACCAAAATTATTAGCTAGCACTGATTTTAGTAGTTTATCCAAAGTACAGATCTATTCAAGTACTTAACTGCATGTCGGAACATAGCACGACTGTTTCCGGATGACCCATGATGAGCGTCGAAAGTTGCATTGACTAACTGCTACTTCACAATTGAAAGAAGCGCAGACGGTTTAAAGAGCCATTTTGCTTTATTCCATCATACCCCAAAACAAAAAAATAGTGAATCTTTGGCTCTATCCGAGATTGATTTAAATTATTATTTTTTCTTTCTTGGTGTTAGGATTTAGCACTGGCCACAACACTAGTAAGGCCAATTTATTACTACCAGGTGGAAGATATTTCTAAGGAGATGGATCTATCAAGCAAAAGATATGGATCCGTTAGACGAGTGTTCATTGTTGCTGCTGAAAGTAATGCTCTGCCCAAGGAATTTCTAAAGTTGATGATTGAAAAGAATCCACCTGATGAAGTGAAAGAGATCCAGGGCTCTGACCACATGACCATGATGTCTAAGCCCCAACAACTATTTATTACTCTTCTGGACATTGCAAACAAGTATAGCTAAGAGTTGTTGCTTAACAAGAATAAGGAAGACATGTATAAGGTTGAGAATAAAACTTCAGTCAGTTCACATATCTGACGTATTTTTATGATGATATCAGTTCTTCCATATAAGTCCTTAGTTCATTTGACATTTCAATCATTTCATTTGGGAATTTGTTATAAATGCTGCTACATCATGCTGGTTTTATTGTATAGGAAGGGCACGTCACTCAATTAAGTGACAGTTAAAAGGAAGCTATTTAAGATCATACTTCTTTTGGAAAATGGCTGACATAAACCCCTACCATTACATAAATGACCCAAATATACCCATCCAATATAAAAATAAAATGGTGAATGATTTCGTTGCAATTGTCCGGTGAATTATTTATTATCTAATGGTGAATGATTGAACTTTCAAGAAACAAATCCAATAAAAAAATAAAATGGTCTATGTAGTAGGTATCATGGGGTTATGTCAGCATGAAATTAAGCAAATAATTAGCAAAAGTCAAAACTCCTAGGATGGCAGGATTATATAATAATTGCCCTGTAATAGTTCATACATTCTTAAAGAGCGGAAGAAGAAGATATGGAGAAAAACAAGTTTCTAACAAGTCTAGTAGTTCTAATACTTCTGTTGTCATATGTAAATGCAACCTTGTCAGAGCGTGAACGGCCTAAAGCTAGTAAGCACTTCGTGCTAGTTCATGGGGCTTGCCATGGAGCCTGGTCTTGGTACAAGATTATTGCGTCTTTAAAAACTTCAGGGCATAATGTAACAGCTCTGGACTTGGGCGGTTCAGGGATCAACCCGAAACAGGTCCTCGAAATTCCACATTTATCTGATTACTTCAGTCCGCTAATGGATTTCATGGCTTCTCTTCCAGCAGATGAAAAAGTGATTCTTGTAGGCCATAGCCTTGGTGGATTCGCCATATCTAAAGCCATGGAAATCTTTCCAGAAAAGATTTCAGTTGCTATATTTGTCACTGCCTTAATGCCTGGTCCATCTCTCAGTGCAGCCACCATCTTTAATGAGGTACCACTATCAAATTTAGCCAGGAGAAGATCTTCTTTATGTTAGCTTACACTTTTTCATGTTTGAATTTCTTATACTTTACTACAGTCATCCAGGGGAGCCCTATTTGCACTTGATAATCGTCTTACATTTGATAATGGACTTGCCAATCCTCCAACAACCTTCTCCTTTGGTCCAAAGTACATGGCGAGTTATCTTTATCCGTTGAGCCCAATTCAAGTAAGCAAAGCATAGTAAAATTATATAAATTGAAATAGTAGAGAACTGGTACTCTTGATAATAAACTGTCTGTTTTTTTCCTTTTTTGATGTTAGGATTGGGCACTGGCTACTACAGTAGTAAGGCCAATTTACCTTTACAGTTTGGATGACATATCAAAGGAGATAGTTCTTTCAAACAAAAAGTATGGATCAGTTAGGCGAGCGTACATTATGGTGGCTGAAGATAAAGTTGTAAAGAAGGAATTTCAACAGCTGATGATTGAAAAAAATCCGCCAGATCAAGTGGAAGAGATCTCAGGATCTGATCACATGTGCATGATGTCTAAGCCCCTTCTACTTTTTACTCTTCTTATGCGTGTTGCTAACAAATAACCAGCTTGTGATTACATATTCATGAATAATGTATAATTGAAATAAAATCAGATTAACCGAGAAATACTACTATTTGCAGCGCATCATTGAGTTTTTTCATCTTCTGTGTACCAAATAATCATCTATGACCTTTAGCATGAGTAATCACTTGACTTCAAATTAAGTTGTGTCAAATGGCTGTGATTTTGTTTGGAAAATGTCCTCATTCTTTTTGGCCTCATCACTTGGCATTGGGGGTTCTGTGAAATGGTGCCTTCCGGTTTCCTCGTTACATTTCCAGAACATGAGCATTGACAACTTAATATAACTTCTAAAAAGCCTCCATCATATCTTGTGAGGGAGAAGGATCTAAGAAACAGATGTTAAAAATATTTTCATCAGATCATGGTTACCGAAACTCTATGTACATATCTCGTCATGTTTGGGCATACAACTCTAGCCCAATTTTACCTCCGAGTTACTGAATGTCGAAGGAGCAACATCCACCAAAATAATCATGCACTCAAGATTTTTCACCCTACTCAATCCAGAAAAGATTTCAGTTGCTGTTTATGTTACTGCAATGATGTGTGGTCCAACTCTAAACATTTCTACCATCCCAAAAGCGTTCAAATTTCCCTTTGTTCCTTTCATTCTATTTGTCGAACAGTTTTTATGCAAAGAAGGATACCAAAATCCAGTGATTTCATGACATTTATGCAAAGAAGGTTTAATTTTTGATTAATTCCCCTCAATCAACAATTTTCTTCTGCTGTATGAAATCATTCAGGCCACAGATTCCTCTTTTAGAAGACACGTATGATAACCCGAGAAATACTACTAATTGCAGCGTATCATTGAGTTTTTTCATCTTCTGTGTACCAAATAATCATCTATGACCTTTAGCATGAGTAATAACTGGGCTTCAAATTTCTCCTGTAATATTGTGTCAAATGACTTTGTTCAGAAAATGTCCCCATTTACCCTGCATAGTGTAAAAATCTTCTGAAGACTTTTAATTTCAGTTAGCAGTTGACTTCTCTTTTTCAGTGAAAATGACAATCAAACTGTTTTATGCCTGAATAATCTAATTCTACATTCTCTTCCTCTAGTTGACTTGGCGAATGATAAAATTCCCAACAAAGAATATTTGACGTTGGGTTGCTTCAGCAGGGAAGTAAGCTACAAGGTCAAGCACCTTTGAGTATCTATAATGATTGCCTTATAAGTTGTAACGATTTATACTATTTGCTCACAGTTCAAACGAGGAGAAAAAAAAACTATGACGAGAATCAAGTTTCTAATAAGTTTGCTGATAATTTTGTTGCCATATGTACATTCAACAACATCAGGGCCTAAATGGCCCAAAACTATCAAGCACTTTGTGCTAGTTCATGGCGCCGGTCACGGAGCCTGGTGTTGGTACAAGATTATGGCACTGATAAGATCTTCAGGGCATAATGTCACATCTCTTGACTTAGGTGCTTCAGGAATCAACCCAAAACAGGTCCTTGAAATCCCACGTTTATCTGATTACTTTAGTCCGCTAATGGAATTCATGGCTTCTCTTCCTGCACATGAGAAAGTGATTCTTGTAGGCCATAGCTATGGTGGATTGGCCATATCTAAAGCCATGGAAAGCTTTCCCGAAAAGATTTCAGTTGCTGTATTTGTCACCGCTCATATGCTTGGTCCAGCTCTAAATGCAACCACACTCTTCACCAAGGTGTGTGTATATATAATTCACCAACTTTGCCTTTTCTATGATCTCTTCAGTCAGCTAACATTTTTTCATGTTTGGAACTATTATCTAGTTACAAACTTTCAGTGAAAAGATATCTCAACTTGATAATCGTCTAACGTACGATAATGGACCAAACAATCCTCCAACAACTTTCATCTTTGGTCCAAAGTACTTGGCAAGAAATGTTTATCAGTTGAGCCCGATTCAGGTAAGCAAAGCATAATGGTCATGAGAACGGCGCCCCTAATGTTGCCTGTTTTCGATAAGTATAGAACAATAACATCACTAAACTAATTTATTTTCGTTTTGGTATGTTGTTAGGATTGGGCTCTGGCTACAACATTAATAAGGCCGTTATATGTATACAGTGAGGAAGACATGTCAAAAGAGATGGTATTTTCAAGCAAAAGGTACGGAAGAGTTAGGCGAGTATTCATCGTCGCTGTTGAAGATAAAACTCTACCCAAGGAATTTCAACAATGGATGATCGAAAAGAATCCACCAGATGAAGTGAAAGAGATCAAGGGCTCTGATCACATGGCCATGATGTCTAAACCCCTAAAACTTTTTACTCTTCTTCTACGTATTGCTCACAAATGACAAGCTTATTCATCTCTCATTTCATATTCAATTCAATAAAGTATATTGAGATAAATTTTAAAAAGTGCTCTTCAATTTCACCTGTATTTTGATACTAGTAGTTTTGCGCCGTTAGATCAATTGACAGAAGCTGCCGCTTATTAAAAGAATATAATTGTATATCCTTAAAATCAATTAAACTAACACATTATAAGTGGTACCTGTAGGATTAAGGAACTTCTCGGGAAAATTTCAATGATTAACCAGATTCTTCAATTAAAACATAAGGGTTATAGAAAACTATTCCTATATTATATATCTTTTTTAATCAAATAAATAAAATTAAGCGTACAATGGAACTTTTCAATTTCCTTTAAGTGCCCAGGTTGTCGCCTATTTTGGTCTAACATAAGCTAAATAATTTAATTATTCTTAGGGTGTGTTCAACACACAAAAAAATATTTTATTTTTTCTATTCGTACAAAAAAAGTTCTAAAAGTAGTTTGTATATAATCTAAACGAATATTATGAAAGGTCAGATGAGGTAGGGGATGGGGGTGTGGCCGTGGGGTTACGACTTATGATGTGTTGGGGTGAACATGAGGTGTGCTGGAGGGTGGAGAAGACACAATTAATGTGGAATGCCACTTGTAGATTTTCTCTACTTCAATTAGAGAAGTCATTTTTCTCATTTTTAATTGTACTAATTACTTTCCTAAAATATAGAATTTTTTAATTGATCAACCAAACATGAAAAAATTGAAAAACAGTCCTGAACACACCCTTAATCTTGATCTAGCCATACACATAGTACTGATAGAGTTGTCAAGATATCTTTGTTATCTTTTTATTTTCTGAGAAACAGATGAATCTATTTCCCACAAATTTATTCTGTGTTCATTGTTAGGTGGGAGTTGCTTGTCCAGGCTGATAAATAAATAGCAAAGGTCAAACCTTATATCTGCCTATGGATCAAAGAAGGGGAAAAAATATGGAGCCTAAAGCACCTAGCAAGCACTTTGTTCTAGTTCATGGGGCATCCCATGGAGCCTGGTCCGGGTACAAGGTTGTTGCACTCATAAAGTCTTCAGGGCATAATGTAACAGCTCTGGACTTGGGTGCTTCAGGGATCAACCCCAAGCAGGTCCTCGAAATTCCACATTTATCTGATTACTTCAGTCCGCTAATGGATTTCATGGCTTCTCTTCCTGCAAATGAAACAGTGGTTCTTGTAGGCCATAGTCGTGGTGGATTCGCGATATCTAAAGCAATGGAAAGCTTTCCAGAAAAGATTTCAGTTGCTATATTTGTCACTGCTGTAATGCCTGGTCCAACTCTTAATGCAACCACTATCTTTAGTGAGGTAACTTTTCATCCATGAGATGATTATCTCTTGTGTTAGCTAACATTTTTTTCACTTATTAACACTGAAATCATCCAGGGTAATAGACTAGTAGCATCTCAACTTGATAATCGTGTTATATATGACTATGGACCTACCAATCCTCCAACAACCATCATCTTTGATCCAAAGTACTTGGCAAGCAATCTCTATCAGTTGAGCTCTATTCAGGTAAACAAAGCATCCATCACCAAGATCTAAAAGTGAAATAGGTGAGTTCTTAATTATTCAAATTATACTGAATCAAGGTGCAGCTTGCTAAATTATGTGAGCGTGGACGTTTCTTTTTTCCCTTTTTTGGAGTTAGGATTGGACTTCGGCTACTATGCTAGTTAGACCAGGATATTTATACAGTCTTGAGGAGATGTCAAAAGAGATTGTTCTTTCAAGCAAAAGGTATGGATCAGTAAGACGACTGTTTATTGTGGCTGCTGAGGATAAACAAATCAAGAAGGAATTCCAACAATGGATGATTGAAAGGAATCCCCCTGATGGAGTGGAATAGCTACCGGATGCTGATCACATGGTCATGATGTCTAAGCCCCTTCAACTTTTCACTCTTCTTCTACGCATTGTTCACGAGTGACCAGCTTTGATTAGCGTATACACCTTGTCATTCCATATTCAAGAATGAGAGATGTAGTGTGCTGTCAAAGTCCTCTGCTACAAAATTAAATCACTACACTTATTATAAAATTTCCATGTTTGTGGTTTATTCTGTATATTAAATGACATATTCTCTGAAAGACTATATCAGTAACCAGCAGAAATCCATCTGGCTATCATCTCTAGCCAATAACTCAATTAATTATATGATCTTCCTCCAGTTGACTTTGTGGATGCTTGATCTGTCAAGAAACAAACTTCAATTAAAAAATAAAACAAAGTATCTGATTATTCATGTGGGATTTCCACATCAACGAAATTAGTAAAAGTAAACGCTTCTAATTGTATGATCCTTTAGAATGTTTATCCCTTGTGCACAAGTTTCACAGTTCAAAAGAAAGCGAAAAAAAAAAACTATGGAGAAAAGCAAATACCTGATAGGTTTCCTTCTGATACTCCTTTTGCCATATGGAAATGCAACGCTGTCCAAGCCTAAAGGGCCTAAAGATAGCAAACACTTTGTGTTAGTTCACGGAGCATGCCATGGAGCCTGGTCCTGGTACAAGATTATATCACTGATGAGATCTTCAGGACATAATGTCACAGCTCTTGACTTGGGTGCTTCAGGGATCAACCCGAAGCAGGTACTTGAAATCCCACATTTATCTGATTACTTCAGTCCGCTAATGGAGTTCCTGGCTTCTCTTCCTGCACATGAAAAAGTGGTTCTTGTAGGCCATAGCTTTGGTGGATTTGCCATATCTAAAGCCATGGAAAGCTTTCCTGACAAGATTTCAGTTGCTGTATTTGTCACTGCTCTAATGCCTGGTCCAAATCTCAATGCAACCACACTCTTCATTGAGGTATCATTTCGCCAACTTTAGGATTAAGACAATTTCTTCTGATAGTATAAAACTATTCATGTTTCGTATTTCATCACAGTCTTCCAGTGGAATAGTATCTCAACTCGATAATATTCTTACATATGACAATGGACCTAACAATCCTCCAACAACCCTCAACTTGGGTCCGAAGTACTTGGCAAGCTATCTTTATCAGTTGAGCCCGATTCAGGTAAGCAAAGCACAACTAAGATCTAAATGTGAAATAGCAATGCTTTATTGATCATGCGAATGTCCCAAATGTGAATTGTTTTCACAAATAATATCAGTTGTTATTTCAATCAATCAATCAACTATCCCTTAATCCCAAACGAGTGAAGTTGGCTATACGAATCATCATATCAATTAGTCAATCCAGATGTGTGGAGTCAGCTATATGAACATCATCAATTAATCAACTAATTATGCATCGATCGTGCATTTCTGTTTACTCCAGCTGAACCTGCTCGAAAATTTCAGGGTTGATTTTTTAGATGGTCACTCAAGATTCACCTTTCTTCTCGATTAAAATTTTTCTTCAACAACTGAAAGTGACTTCTGAGATAATAATTATTTAGTTGAATGACTAATCTTGAGAAATCAATTCAAAATTTCACTAGCTTATACAAATCCATTTAAGACACAACGTCATGAGGAACTTACCAGATTATGTTCTCTTCCTCTGTTTGGTAATAGGATTTGACACTGGCAACTACATTAGTAAGGCCAATATACTTGTACAGTCCGGAAGACATATCAAAGGTGATGGTTCTTTCAAGTAAAAGGTATGGATCAGTTAAACGAGTGTTCATCGTGGCTCCTGAAGATAAAGGTGTGACTAAGAAATTCCAGCTGAGTATGATTGAAAAGAATCCACCAGATGAAGTGAAAGAGATCTCAGGCTCAGATCACATGGTCATGATGTCTAAGCCTCTTCAACTTTTTACTACTCTTTTGCACATTGCCAACCAATGACAAGCTCTCTTTATAGCTTTACCAACTTGTGATTACATGATATCAAGAATAAAAGCACAATTGGTATATGGTTCAAGCTGTAGACTTACATATGTGGAGTTGGGGACTATCAATCCCAAGTTCATACCTAAATGCCTTAAATTTGAACTTCCGTCTTTGCAATTCCTCAATTTCAGACTCTATATTGATTTTCAACTTCAGTCTCATAAGTCTTGATAGTTGATTTTGAAACGGCTAAAATATAAATATCTTGTAATTTTCGACCATGACTTCAATAGGCTATTTGTGTGCTTGTCTTTCTCAAAAGAAAAATCAAAAGCATAACGTAACTTTGGCTCAAGATAACTAAATGTGCAAGCAAAAGACACTTCAATCATTTTCATTACATCAGACAAACTTCTGCAAGACTGCAACTCCAAGTAAACCTTGACCTAGTGATGTCAAATTCAAAGGAAGAAAAATACAAAATTCACTCAAATAATCATGTGCTCATAGTTCAACACTGGAGAAGAGAGAAAAAGAAATATGAAGAAGATCAAGTTTCTAATAAGTCTAGTACTGATAATTTTGTTGCCATATGTAAATTCAACAACAGCATGGCCTAGTTGGCCTAAATCTAACAAGCATTTTGTGCTAGTTCATGGAGCGTGTCACGGAGCCTGGTCCTGGTACAAGATTGTTGCACTGATAAAATCTTCAGGGCACAATGTCACGGCTATTGAATTGGGTGCTTCAGGGATCAACCCGAAGCAGGTCCTCCAAATTCCACATTTATCTGGTTACCTGAGTCCACTAATGGAGTTCATGGCTTCTCATCCGGCAGATCAAAAAGTGGTTCTCCTAGGCCACTGATAGGGTCCCACACCCATTCAACAAAGTGAAGAAATTAGAAGTATGGGTTGTCACCTATACTCAGAAAAAACATTTTAAAAAGGAAGAATGCACACAAATTTGCTTGCAAATGCAAATGAGCTGTAAGCAAAAAAATTTTTTTTTTTTTTAAGAAAACACATTTTGCCTCTTCTCAAGAGAAGAGGTGGCAACTTTTTCTCTCTCATTTGAAACACATCAAAATTGAGAGAAAAAAGAAAGAGAGTAATAAAATACATTGAGTATTTTATTTATGAGGTATACTACACGCTATTTAATAAAAATAGTTTGTGAAGAAAAATAAAGTGTGAGCGATATTTTAATAAGGTGAAAAATTAAAAAAAAGTATTTCTTTTATGTGTGTAGAAGTCTTTGGAAGTATTATACTCGTACCTACACGGTGTAAAATTCCTTAATATAGTAATATCAATTGCTACTCTTGGCATGTGGTTTTTCCCTTATTTAGAAGAATTTCCACGTAAAATTCTTGGTGTCTTTATTTTTCAATTTTTATTCATATTATTATGTCATATTTATTTTGGGTTAGTCCGTATTTTTTCCCAACGGCCATAGCCCTGATGGACTCGCGATATCTAAAGCCATGGAAAGCTTTCCTGAGAAGATCTCAGTGGCTGTATTTTTGGCTGCTCTAATGCCTGGTCCAACTCTCAGCGCAACTACACTCTACACCAAGGTATTATTCCTATTATTTTGCCAAATTTAGTCGCAACTATTTCTTGTTACAAACTATAATCAGTAATTTTTGTCATAGGCTAGAAGCAAAGTAGCATTTCAAATCGATAATCGTGTTACATACGACAATGGATCCAACAATCCTCCAACAACCTTCAACTTTGGTCCCCAATTACTTGGCAAGTTATCTCTATCAGCTGAGCCCGATTCAGGTAAGCTAAGACCGAATTGATGATTTTTTCAGCATCGAAAACTATGTTTGATTTTATTTTCCCCTGTTTGGTGATAGGATTTGGCGCTGGATACGACATTATTAAGACCAATATACTATCACAACCGAGAAGACATATCAAAGGAGATGGTTCTTTTAAGTAAAAAGTATGGATTAGTAAGACGAGTGTTCATCGGAGCTGCTGAAGATAAAATTCTAACGAAGGAATTAACAGAGTATATGATTGAAAACAATCCATCTGACGAAGTGGAAGAGATTTCAGGCTCTGATCACATGGTCATGATGTCTAAGCCTCTTCAACTTTTTATTCTTCTCTTGCGCATTGCCAAAAAGTATTAATTACATGATCCAAAATAAAACCATATATCTGTATCATTAAACAACATTAAAAAAGATTGTGCCATCATCATCTGTTTTGTATATGTACACTAGTTGCAAAAGTTTTCCATCAATCTCAAATGGAGCCAAAGATTCACTATTTTTTGGCTTTGAGGTATGATGGAATAAAGCAAAATGACTCTTTTAACTGTCTGCGCTTCTTTCAATTGTGAAGTAGCAGTTAGTCACTGCAACTTTCGACGCTCATCATGGGTCATCCGAAAACAGTCGCGCTATGTTTTTAAACATAGGGGTCAGGCTGCGTACACCCGACCCCTCCTTACCCCGCAATGGGCGGGAGCCTTTGAGGCATTGGGGTAATGTTATTGTTGTTGTTGTATATTAGTTGCAAAAGTCCGTACAATATAAAAAAAAATTTGTTTCGATTTATATGATATTAATAGACTTTTTTAATATTTTAAAAAGCTTTAAGTTGTTAATTACTAGATCTATAGAACATTTTATTTTACTCTTCTTGCCCAATTTATGCGGCACTACTAAAGTTTTGAAAGTCAAGATTTTTTAAACTTTTTATATGTTTTTGTTAATATTTTGAATTGTTAATTCCTAGTATTTATAACTTTTTATAAAGACAAATAAATTAAAAGGTCTTAAGTTGCTCAAGCAGGCATATCAATCTGCTGCTTACTTGAGCAGCTAAGGAAAACAAAATATGGACAATGAAGCAGGTAGCTGAAGCAACTCAGCTGCTACAAAAAATTATAGATATATCCTCAAGCTACTCAAGCAGACAAGTCAACTTGTTGGCTACTTGAGCAGATAAGAAAAGCAAAATAAGGACGATGAAGCAGATAGTTAAAACAGCTCAACTGCAATTTCTTATGTAAAAGAATATACGTATATAAAAATAAAAATAAAATTGACTTTATAGTAGATTTTTTGACAAAGGAAATGGATGAATGCTCTTATTTTGCCAAAAAGTCAAATTTTGACTTTCATTATGACACCTTATCTAAAATTTTTGAGCAAATTGTAGACCTTATAATAAAAGAAAAAAATCCATTACTTTTAATACTCCAATTGCTAATTCGTGTTTAACTAGATAAACATATTTGTTAAATTAATCTGCCGCCAGACCAACCAGCAATTATACATGCCTCCAATTCAATGTTAAATAATACAATTATCAACAAGTGTGTGATGTTTAATTTCTTGGGATTTAATTATCGCAAAGGGAATTATCAACTGACGTATTGTGTTTCTTTGAAGTAATGATTGCAACTCTCAACTCTACATAATGGCAGAATATTCCTTTCTTTTGGTTTGGAAAAAAAAAATATGAAAGTGTTCAAATAATTATCAGAAATAATTTAAATATATTATTTACTATATTTTTAATTCAAATATCTTCCTTTTGTTATATTTTTTATTCTAATATGTTCCTTTCGTTATACTTTAACATAAATTTATCTTATAATTTTAAGAGTGTGACATACATGTATCAAACTGATAATCAAATAACTCGTTTCGCCTTCAATTTTATATATATACCCATCTAACCCAATCCGGCATCTTTTCATCTCAAATAGAGATCACATTTATACCAAGAAATAACATTTAGTGTAGGTACATTTGCTTTAATCTTTATTTCCATAAGAAATTGTTTTTTTTTTCAAAAAAAGAAAAATCATTTCCTTTTTAATTTTACAGGGGTCCTCCAGTGATAATAATTCTTTATGATTCTAGTCTAGAAAGAAAAGGCATCAGATGACATTATTTCCAATAATAAAGTAATTTAAATGAGAGAACAGAAAGGAATGTGGTCGATAATTTAGACCAAGTGCAATATTAATGTTGACAAATTAAAAAAAAAAGACGAATTGAAATAAAATATTGAAAATTATTTTGCGTGGGGTTCACTAAAAATATCACCACTCCCCAGCATCTATAGGGATTTTATATATAGACATATGGCAATTTCTGATAGGCTGGCAATATGTGAAATGGAAAAGTCAGAAGAAATTTTTTTAAAAAAAATGTTAATCATGTTGATTTATCTATAATGTAGTGTTGCAATTATTATTACTACTAAATGTACTATTTAAGAAATAAAAAAATGTTGATCATGTCGATTTATCTATAATGCTGTGTTGCAATTATTATTATTACTAGATGTACTATATATTTAATTAATATTGAAAAATCTGGAAAAACGAATCCCGATGATGTTTGACATTTGCAATTTTTATATTTCCAATATCTTTTGAACATTATTGAACAAAAGATATCATATGACCAATTTCCTCCAAAGACTTTATCAACCCATTGAAACTAAGGGTTAATGTAGCAGGTCTATTCTTTAGTCCCTTAATTATTGGTATAATCTAAATTAAATTCTTATAATATTTGATTAAGAATATTTAATCTTTAACCGCTTGAAATGTGCATTTTTGAACCTTTTGTTGGTGAATAATCAAAGGAAATATCCAAATAAGCTTTAATTTTTACTTCAAAAATCACCCAACTATAAATGTTTTATTTATAAAGTCATTTAATTTTAACTTTTACTTCAAAATTCACTTAATTATAATGGGATGTTTGGTAGGAGGTATTAGTGGCTTAATCCATGGATTATAAGATGAGTATTATTTAATACTATGTTTGGTATGAATTTTGGGTCTATGTATAACTAATCCATGGATTAGACATGTATCAAATTCAATTCCCAAAATAGTTTTTACGTATTTTTATAATGCTTAAGTAAATCTAGAAGTATTTTCCAATACTTGTTATTAAACACAAAAATAAAAATAAAAATAAATTAAAAACTTTGACGTATGATTCTTTACTTATAAAATAAGTCCATACATCAAAACAGACTCTTATTATTAAGGATTTTTTCGTTGTTGCTGTATGTTCCTTAATTTTTATGAAAAATAAAGCTTTTTGTACAGTTGTCAATGTCTTATTTATTTGTACTGAGAATCAGAATGGATAGGCATATATCTACGGTAATAATCTACCAACTCCCCTTAATCATCAACTGGTCGTCTAGTAATATTTAAATGATAGGAATATCAATAAAATACATTAACCCAATATAACAAAATTAACCCTGGGTTCTAGTACCCAGTATGAAAAAATATTTGATAGAAAATGCTTCCTTTCAAATGAGATTCTTTGCGATATGAATTCAAATATAATTAAATTTCAATATGAGTATCGGATCGTGGATGAATATATTTTATCCAATTTTTTTTAAGAACTTTAAACACATTCTAATTTTCTTGGGATACTAATTTTAGGAAGTATTATTTGCTATTACAAAGTCATGTTATACTATAATCACACACATACACAAGAAAAATAATAAATAGAAAATATATTCAAGATATATAAACATCTGCATATATAATTGCTACTTCACTATAATACGGACAAAAAAGCTGTAGTTTACGGATGTGTTTGATAGGAAAAAAAATATTTTCCACAGAATTCTAATTAACAAGAAATAAAACTGGAGGGGATGATACAATTCCAAAGCTGCTATCAGCACTAATAAGCTCTATCGCCATCCAAATTACATTTAATAAAATCAAAAATTACAAAACAAAACCAAAAAAAGCTGGAAAATCAATGAAACTATATATATATATTCTAACACCTCTCTCCCAAGGAAGCTGATTTTACCATTTACAAAGGCTCCTCTCAGTGAGGGAAAAAAGAAATTGAACGTGATGTTCATCAACTATATAGTCGGACCAATAAATCTCGAATATATACTTTTATGGAAGAAGGCC
Source organism: Solanum clarkiae (assembly GCA_011800125.2). Classification (NCBI taxonomy): domain Eukaryota; kingdom Viridiplantae; phylum Streptophyta; class Magnoliopsida; order Solanales; family Solanaceae; genus Solanum; species Solanum clarkiae. The sequence continues at coordinate 37,166,020 of JAABOM020000001.1, read as the reverse complement.
GATGTAGGGCACTGTAGGAACATAGTTCCTATCGACCAGAGATGAATCATTTTGTGAGAAAACAGTACCAACAGCTTCTATAAATACAAAAACGAATTCAAACACAAATTTCACCATTCCAATGCACATTTCTAACCTTTGAATCACCATAAATATAATTATTATCGTCGAATATATGTACTCTAATTCTCTCCTCTTTCTGTTTTCCGCGTTTTTCGCTTTCTCTATCCTCTAATAATATATGTATCTGTTCTATTTATAGTTTCCAAGATACACACATGAATATATTTTAAGGAGATATTAGCAAAATATGGCTTTTGGAAACACCCAAGAGACGGAAATATAAAATTAAATAATGCACATAGCAATAGTGAATGACATGGAACAACAATCGATTTTTCTTCTCTCTCTCACACTCAAATTATTATATACTCTTCGTCCATTTTTATTTGTCCGTTATTAAGTTGGCACGTGAAATACGATGTAGTAAGTAATAAGGCTAATTTTATCAAATTATTCTTTGAATATAATAAATACAATATCCTGTGAGAGAAATTACTATAATTAATAACAAGGTAAATTAGGAATTAAGTGTAAATTATTATTTGATTTTATAAAGTGGACAAGTATTATTAGACATCTCAAAATAGTATAATGGACAAGTAAAAATGGACGGAGAGAGTAGGAAAATTTCGCTTTTAGTTCCTTGAATAATTTATATATTTTGATTTTGGTCCTCGTAGTTTTTGATTAAGCGTGATTAACTTTTGCTTAGTTAGAATTTGTACTTTTGATTCATGATGCACTTGTGCATCTTCACAAATTTGATGAACTTTTAAGTGATAAAGTATGTTTTACTACTAATGGAAACAAAGGTTTTTTTCACCGTGAGATAAAACATGATTTTCTTAATCATTTCTTATCGAATCAGCTCATTAAAAAAATACATGCTGGGAAATAGATTTTACTGAAATAATGGAACACTTTCTAACTTTTTTTCATATGAAATATTACTATTTTTTTCTTTTATCACCGATTCAATCAAAATATCTGTTGAAATAGCCACTAATAACTTTTTAATTAATAATACTATAAAGATCAAAATTATAATATATTCAAGAATTAAGGGATAATTCTAATATATGAAAGGATCAAAATGCAATTATTATTCTTCCCCTCCCCCATTTCCCCTTTCCCGGCCTCCATTTTTTTTTTAAAAAAATAAAAATAAAAATAGAAGAGATGAGATGTGAATGGTTTCAACTTGAGATGTGAATTGAGATTGAGACCCTTTTCTATTATTATTTTATTTCATTGACAACCTTATCCATGTATCGTGTTGGCATTGAAATAATGATAAATAATTATAAACCAACTTAGCAGAAAAAGGGATTTTTTAAATATATTAGAAAAAAATATCAGTATACACAGCAACAGTGATATACGTTAAATAATGAAAATGGTTGTTAGTTTTAAGTTAAGACAATGAAATATCGTCCTCCACTCCCATCCTAAAGCACTAACAGGCTAATATAGTTAAATTTACTAAAGGCTTATTTGGATGGTAGTTCGTCATGGTTTTATAATATATGGTATTATATTATATGATATGATATTGTACAATACAGTGTTGTACCATGTTTAAATAGACTGTATTGATTGTTATTGTTTAATGGTAATTTTGGTGTTTGATTTGATTGCATGGTATTATATTATAACTGACAAATTTACAAAAATATCCTCAATTATTATAAATATTAAATTTATCAATATTTTTTAAATAACTTTTTAGTAAATACATAGAATCAAGTAGGAAAACATACAAGCTAATATATCTTCAATCCATACAAAAGACACAAGAAAATAAAAAAGTAAGAATTTTAAAAAAAATGAACATAAAAAATTAGATCGAAACGTGAAAGAAAAGATGGGAGACGGAAGAGAAATTTCAAAAGTTGATGCAGAGAAAAATAAGTAATACAAAAATAGTACGTATATTGGGGTAAATTTTAATAAAGAATAAAGTATAAATTAGAAGTGTTAAAATTTAAGTAACGCGAAAAACAAAAAGAACCATGGATACCACCAAATTGGTGATTTTAAAAAGTGAGAGTTTTCATGGTTTCAGAACCATGAAACTAAATCATATCATGCCATATAATTAATGAAACAATCAAAACAAATATGGTTCTTTACTAACCATATCATACCATACTATATATACCACGAAAAATCTCCATCCAAATAAGTTATAAATTAAAATTTTATCTTCACGTATATATATATTATTTATGATTTGTATATAAATATTTGAAAGTAAAGTAGCATCTACCTCTGAACCATTGGATTAGTAGAAGATTCTCAATGATTTGAGTTAGGTAGTTGACAAGCATATTCATTAATTTTCACCCAATAATATGAGATTTTAGAATTAAGTAGCTACATCTTGGCATTAGTTTAAATAACTTTGCATTTTGTATGTCTCTTCAGAGGTTGCAAAATGCTTTGACACAATTTTTGAGAGCATTTAATTTGATCTTTAGAATCTTTTTAGATTTGATCTTTAGTGATTAATTAAGATTAATGAAAGAGAAACGGAGATTAATATAATACCTCCGCCCGCTAATTGGTTCGACTTGGCATTATATACTAAAAGATACTATGTCCTAAAGTTCAATTTTCTTAGTTAAATTAATTTTTTCCTCCCTAAGTTTAGTTCATCACTTCAAAACTTTAGTATATATATATATATATATTTTTTTTTTTGGGGGGGGAGGGGGAAAAAGGAGAAGGAGGTGGAGTAGGGTAGGAAAAAATATTTTTTAAAAAAAAAATTATTATTATTGATTATTTTTGGATAGTGAAACTTTGATTTTTAATTTTTAATTAATATTAATAATTTATTTAACTTTTTGTCAAGTGAAATATTTATCCTGAAATACTCGAATGTCATGTGGAGATTTAAAAAAAAAAGATTAAAATAGAAACACACCACCAAGAAAGTATATTAAAAAGAAAGGTATGTTTTTCAAACTAATAAGTAACAATTTAGATATGAAATTCACACCATTAATAATTTAATTAGACGGTTTTACTTCAAATATCATTCATCTGTTGAACGTTTGAAACTATTTATTTATTGTTTTCTCTTTTTTCCCTTCAACTTCAGTATTCAAGAATCACACGTTTTCAGATTATTTCTTCCTTTTTTGTTGGCCTTCCCTTTGAAGAAGGAAAAGACGAATCTAGTTGGTGTTTAATTTTTATTTTTGCAAATATATTTGAAAATTATTGAAGAATAATATTATGACCATTTTACTCCAAAGACTTGATCAACTCTTTGAAATTAATATTTATCATTTTTCCTTTCCAGGGAGGTTGTATTCTCCTTTTTTAAACTGGTTGAGGAAATAAAATTAACAAGGCAAGTGAATATCAACGACAGTGCACTATCATAATTATATGACATGAATGAAATTAAAATCTTTGTTACATTATAAATAAATATTAGATGTTGAATTCTATTTTCTTTTATGCTTATTTTTTATTTTTTGAATCTCCTCAATGAAAATATGAACTTCATCGCCGATTGTTCTCAATTGAAAAATCAACTGTTCAACAACAACAACATTATCCCAATGCCTCAAAGCCTCTCGCCCATTGCGGGGTAAGGGGGGTCGGATGTAAGTAGCCTGACCCCTATGTTTAAAAACATAACGCGACTGTTTCCGGATGACCCATAATGAACTTCGAAAGTTGCATTGACTAACTGCTACTTCACAATTAAAAGAAGCGCAAACAGTTTAAAGAGCCATTTTGCTTTATTCCATCATACTCCAAAGCCAAAAAATGGTAAATTTTTGACTCCATCTGAAATTGATGGAAAAGAAAAAAAAAAGTATTAAGGAATTCTCAGAAAAATATTCCGCTGTATCTCTTTTGTTCTAGACACATGGGTCTTCATGACTCAGTTCTTGATTATCTTTCACATCTATATAAAGTTTTTAAGCAGACATGAATCACATGGCAATTTCGTAAAATTGCATGCTATTTGGCTTTTTTGTATACATTTTTTTTATTATTTATAAATTCTTCATTAATTAGCAATAGAAAAAGTTGTAAACATGGATTGCTTGGTGGTTGGTTAAGTTGTTGGGCCCGAGGCTAAACCACAAGGAGGCCCAAGAATAAGACAGCCTAGAAAAAGGCCCAAAAATTATACAGCCATGACTTGAAGAACAAATAAATGTTCTGCTAAATTTGGCTTTTGGAGAACCCCAAGAGACACGGAATCTATATATAGTGCCATGGAAACAACTTTCTATTTCTCTCTCTCTCCAATAATACATAGAAGTTCTTTTACTTGCGGTTTCTATTTATATGATATAGGTTGATTGATAGAGAGTTTAAGAAAAAAAATTGGATTTATTATTTGAAATAAGTTATACATAATTGTGTAATTTTAATTTGTGAAACCATTTGTATAGGTCACCATATACACCAATCTAATTTACCAGATAACTTTTCAAACAAACCCTAAAGAGTGTCAAAGTATTGAATTACTAACATGTTATGCTAAAGTTGTCTAGTTATTACTGTATACTTGAGGGTAGTCAATATATAGTTTTAAAAATAGTTCAAGTTTCACATATTTTCTATATAAGAGATAAAAAATACATATTTTAGTGTATTTTTTTTCTTAGGACAATAATAGAAATGAATATATACATAATGGATTTTACCATTGAAACTAATTAAAATGTATATCCTGTAATAATTGGATTTAGTAGGAAGTTCTCTTGATTGAGTTAGCTAGTTGACAAGTTAAGTGATTAATTTTCACCGAGGCACAAAGCACTATGACCACTAATGGAATATAATCAGGAATTTATTTTTTAAGATTTTATATATAACGTGATTTTTTATTTATATATTCGATATAATTTTTTATATGTAAAAAATAATTTTTCAGTAAAAAGTGCTAATTTTGACAACTTTTCAATATGTACATGGTTTCATTAAATCTTAACGATTAAATTTAACTTATATCATGTGTCATTTATCAAGATAAGAACTATTTGAAAATATAGAGAGAAGAAATAGAAAGGAACCTTTTCTCGTCAGGTATTCACCATATATATGAACTTGTAATGAATACTTATATCATATTAGTGATTAATATCTCTTTGTTTTAATTTATTTGACTTAATTATTAATTCGAAATGCGAGGGTAAAATATAAAATCTTTAATTTTTTTAAAAATAAATATTTAGAGAAACGTCATAAAAAAACTATAAGGTCACAATAGTCTGTAGGTAAGATTTTTAAACTATTGAAATCTTCGTTGACTTGTAAATAGTAATTAAGACAAATAGATCAAACAGAGAGCAATATATGTATTATAACATATGATTAATTATATGCTGCAATCATAACAAGAAGCTTGAAGGAATGAACGGAAATCAAAATTAGCTGACAAATCACTAGACAAAAATTACAACGTAAGTAACACAGAAAAGAAAAAGGAAATACTCTAATAAACTCTTAAAATGACCTCTCTTTTCTAAGAAAGCCTCGTGATGGAGGAAAAAAGCTAAACAACAGTTATCATATTAATTCCATCGGGAATTAATTAATTTAAGAAGACAAAATTTATGAAATTTGAATAAGTCGAACTAGTAAATAAAAAAAAAAAGGACAAATTTATGGAAGAAGTCCGATGTATGGAGTTTGAACAACGTAGTTCGTCTGGTCTTCGCCCGAGATGACAGTACCAGCTGCTTTCAGAAACACCTGAATAAACTCAATCGCCAATTTCACCATTCCAACGCATATTTCCAATCTTTGAATCATCATATTATTATTGTCGAATATACGTATTCTTTTCCTCTTTCTATTATATTTTTCACGTTTTTATTCTCTCTATGCTTCCATTCTATTTATAGTTTTCAACATACGTTCATGATTTTTAGAACATATAGATAAATATGGCTCTTGAAAACCCCCCAAGAGACGGGGATTAGACATGTTTTAAAACAAAATAAATTGAAAATAATGGCATGGAACAACGTACTGTTGTGAATGGTTTCAACTTGGGTGTGATGTTAACAATATAATAATTTATTGACAACCTTATCCCATTCTATAGTGTTCATGTATTTAATCAACGTAGCATATATAGTATTATTTACAAGGACGAAAAGAACAAAAGTGCTTTTGATTAGACAAATATAACTCACACATCAATATTGGTCTACGTTAAGATCATAATATTGTGTTGAGACACAAAGTCCCACATTGGTGGTTAATGGGATGAGTGGTCTTATACCTCCTCTTTTTGAGCTAGCTTTTGGGGTGTGAGTTAGGCCTAAGACCTACTTCAACATGGTATCAGAACAAGGAAAATTGTCCAGTGTTGAGACACAAAGTCCCACATTGATGATTAATGGGATAATCCAGAATTGATATTAATTTATAGATTTTATTTTAATTATAATTTACAAATATATGTACGATCTATGTATAAAGTATTTGGTTCAGATCAACTATTTGAAGCTAAAATACATCTGAATCTGATAATTGGATACGTAGAAGATTCTCATTGATTGAGTTAGCTAGTTGACAAGCTTAGTGATTAATCTTCACCTAATCTGAGAGCTTTTTATTTTAAAAATGAATATAAATACGTGTTGGCATTGTTTAAGTTACTAGTTTTTTTAAAGTTACTTTTTGTTGAAGAGGCACTTTATGTGTCTCTTCAGAGGTTGCAAGTGCTCTAATGTGACGCAATTTTTAAGCACTTTATAAGCTTAGTGATTATATTTTTGGTTTAATCATCCAGAGTTTGATGTCTTTTAACCTGACTAATTTAAATTTATAATGCATGTAGTACAAATATTCTCTATGTTTAGAAGTCACAGTCTCCGGCCTGCTTCATTGTCCAGCCAATAAGAAGTCACAGTCTCCAGCCTGCTTTATCGTCCAGCCTGCTTAGGTGGACTCTGCAAAGACCTTCACATGTGTACCTTAACTGCTTAATTATATTTTTTCAGTTGCTTCTTCTCCTCCTTTATTATATGCGGCCCAATCAAAATATTTTGGCGGAGTTAACGTGCCTCCTTCAGTTGATCAATTTTTTATTATATAATAAGAGTCTATAAAAGTTGCTGGAGCAAGCAGATGCTGGACGATATGCCTGCTTCAGCTACTTGCTTCTCCTCTTCTTTTATTACATACGGCCCAACCAAAATATTCTGCCGACTTTGACGTGCCTGCTTCAGCTGCTCAGGCAGCTGCTTTATTATATTCCTTCAGTTGATTCTCCTCTTCCTTTATTACATGCAGCCCGATCAAAATATTCTGTTGGCTTTGACATGCCTGCTTCAGTTAGTTAGTTTTATATTTCTTTAGCCTGCTTCATCTGCTTAATTATATTCCTCCAACTGTTTCTTCTCCTCCTTTATAACATGCGGCCCAATCAAAATATTTCGCCCGCTTTGATGTGCCTGCTTCAGCTACTTAATTTTATATTTTTTAGGTGTTTAAACTATAATTTTACAATATTACCTTTAATAAGAAAGAAGTTATGGAAGCTGCTGAAGCAGGCGACTGTTGCACAACATGCCTGCTTTAGCTGTTTGTTTGCTGTAGGCAGCTGTTGCACAACATGCCTACTTAAGCTGCTTGTTTGCTTCTTTTCATCCTTCATTACATGCAGCCCAATCAAAATTTTCCATCAAATATTTCTTCGGTTGCTTCTCCTACTCCTTTATTACATGCATCTCAATAAAAATATTCCGTCGGCTTTGAGGTACCTACTTTGGATACCTAATTTGATATTTCTTTAGATGTTTCAACTATAATTTTATAATATTACTCCTAATAAGACATTTTTATTGGGCCCGCACTGGCTGCGCGTAATGTCTAGTTGATAGAGACTTGTGATCTATAATAGATACATATCCCTTAATTATCTCTTTTTCCTTTATGTTTCTTTTTGGAGCTTGATGACTGTACTATTTAGCTATATAATATTAAAAGAATATAGTGTAGTAATTACATGGAGAAGTGCTATATGTAGTACTCTCTTTTTCCGATTTTATGTGAGACTTTTCATTTTTCAGGAGTCAAATAGTTTAAATTTGACTGAGAATTTGTACATGGAATTTTTAAATTTTTTGAAATGAAATTTATGTATTTGTAAACTAGGTAAAAAGTAATTTAAGTTATAATAATTGATAATTCAAAATATTTTAAAAAAATATATAAAAAGTTTATGATAAAAAATAAATTAATTTGAATCTCGAAATTTGAAAGATTTCACAAGACGGAGGGAATAGTAAATATATTTTGGTTGTAGTAATGAGTGAGAAAAGTGTCATGGTGACAATGAAATACTGAGTTTTATAGGACTTGATTGTGACGATCCGACAAGGATATTTTTAAAAATTTAACATATTTGTTTAAAAACAAAAAGCAGGATAAGATCGATCAACTCACTTGATTTTTTTTATTTTTTGATACTTTATGAATATTTGGTATCTTTTGTCCAAATTTAAAAAGATATAATTCCTGGAAGACATTGATTAGAAGTTTGGTACCTAAGGAAAATATAATTCACAAAGTTTTACTAGAAAAGATTATTAAAAACATAAGTATTTTTTTAATTATGTATAACATGTTCGAAGACTAAACGGGGCAGGGGTAGGGATGTGGGGTGGTGGGAAATTGGGCTACGGGGGGTGCAGGGGATTAGCTAGGAAACACCACGAGGTTATTTGGTTGGTAGAATGAGATAAATGAGGATATTTCAAGAGATGAGCTATTTTAATTTTTATATATGATAGGTAATATTATCATGTTAGTATAAATGGTAAGATAAGATAGTGAAGTACATATCAATATGTACAGACAACAAACAAAATTAAATAAAAGATAGCATCTTGTGTATGTAATGTATTGATATTATATAAATAATATTATTATGCATATATAATATATTAATATTGTATAAATAATGTATATTATATGCATTTAAAGTTTTAATGAGTAATGAAAATTTTAAATTATGATCTAACTCAAAATCACTTCTAAACAATTAAATATAAACTTCTCTTCGACTCTTTTAATATATATTTACTTAGAACAGTTCTCATAATCCCAATACTATAATTTATTATAAAATATATAAGATACGTTCATGATTTGTAGATTGTAGAAATCTTTGGCTAAATATGAATTTTGAAAACCCCCAAGAGGGGATTATTAAAACAATAATACAAAATAGCAATAATGAATAATCGTTATCTTTTTATATATAAATGTCTCTCTCAAATATAGGAGTTGGGAGGACTTTTTTGTACCATTTTTATATATTGACAGCCTTATCTATCTATAGTATTGGCAATAAAATAACAATATATTAAACCATCGTAGGTAGTATGACAAAAAAATGAAAAAGCGTTTCTTTATTATAAAAAAACTAGCCGTGTATACATCAATATTGTATATTAAATAAAAATAATCAAATTGATTGTTAATTAATTAGTACGTGTTTTTAGGATAATGACACCATATATTTTTTGGGGTATCATAATTTTATATTTGATAAGTTTAATCTTTTATGATTTCATCAACAACTATTGATTTTTGCAAGTATAGGCTCAAACTTTCATATTTATTAAAAATTTAATAATTTTTCATATATATAGTAGGGGCGACAATTGATAAGGTTGATCAAATTTGATTGGATTATAGTGGAACAAGACAACAAATTAATCAAAACTCAATCAAATTCAAATCTCAATATTGCTACATATTCTTGTAAACAATAATAACTAAAAAAATATTGCCAACAATTATTTTTTAAAAAGCACTTGACCAAGTAATTTTTTCATTATAAGAATGCGTCAAAATCCAATCTAATTTAATTGCTATTAAGTTTTAATTATTGTCTTTGTTTTTTTTATAATATTTTAGTATCTAATAAAATTATTTGTTTTCTTTATGGCTCTATATAACATATTATTTTTTTAAAAAAATTTAAAAGTATTTTTAAAAATTTCTTGAGTCAATATGGGTTGCATATCAACTCAATATTGAACTAATAAATGACCTGTCCAAACTTAAATGAGTTGGACAGATTGAACAGATTGGATTTGATATTGTCATCCCCATGTATAAATAAGAACAGAAAGAAAATAATTGAAATATCAAATTAACTAAGAATTCTATAAAGAACTAATATCGGCATGAAAATGAATCAAATATGTGAATAGGCAATGTTCAAAAGGATAGTAAAAAGTTGTTGGGGCTTCGACATCATGAATAGGCAATGTTCAAAAGGATAGTAAAAAGTTGTTGGGGCTTCGACATCATGACCATATGATCAGAGCCCTCAATCTCTTCCACTTCATCTGGTGGATTCTTTTCGACCATCCATTCTTAAAATTCTTTCTTCAGAGTGTTACTTTCAGCAGCAATAATAAACACTCGCTTAATTGATCCATACCTTTCCCGTGAAAGAACTATCTCCTTTGAAATATCTTCCGCACGATATAGATAAAGTGGTCTTACTAATTCAGTTGCCAATTTCAAATCCTAACACCGACAAATTATGTAAATCAGTTTCTAAGTTGATCAATTTAGCGATTAATTATTCGTTAGATGAATCAATGTGTACCTGAATTGGGCTAAGCTGGTAAAGATTAGTCGCCATGTACTTGGGTCCTAGAATGAGGGTGGTTGGAGGACTCGTAGGTCCATTGTCGTATGTAACGCGATTATCAAGTTCAGGTATTACTGCACAATGTGTCTATATGCAATAACAACAACATACCCAGTGACAATGTGTCCATAACAAACTATATTTAGTTTCAAACATGTACTTAGATTATAAATTAGAAAAATGATGAAAAATTACATGGGTACCTCAGTGTAGACGTTTGTTGTATTAAAAGTTGGACCAGGCATTAAAGAAGCGATAAATACAGCAACTGAAATCTTTTCTGGAAAGGTTTCCATGGCTTTAGAAATGGCGAGTCCTCCAAGGCTATGGCCTACAAGAACTACTTTTTCATCATCAGCAGGAAGTGAAGCCATGAATTCCATCAACGGACTCAAATAATCGGAAAATTTTGGGATTTCGAAGGCCTGTTTTGGGTTGTTTCCTGAAGCGGGCAAGTCAAGAGCTGTAACGTTATTATGTCCTGAAGATTTCATCAATTCTATGATCTTATACCAGCACCAAGCTCCATGGCCTCCCGTATGAACCAACACAAACTTAGGTCCTGACAACATCCCGTATTATTGTGATGGCTTGTGCAGTGCTCTAAGTTTACCAAAAACAGAGAGATAATTAATTATCTTGGGTCATGAGGCATCTTATAGCTCATCAACTTGAAAAACTGGCAATGGTCCAAATTTAGATAAATAATTCTTTAATTTGTCCTTTCTTTTCTTTTAAAAAGAATATTATTATTCTCGAACTAATGTCTTTCAGAGAATTTGTTTATTTCCTTTTACATAAGTTATTAAGAGATGGACTTACACAGCTTACTCAACAATGTTTTGAGACTTAGCACGGGTAAATTCATTAGTAAATTAAATAAAAATAACTAAAACAAAAATTACAATATAAACTCTAACACCTCTCTCTCCCAAGAAAGCTCGATCTTTTTATATTTTTCACAAAAACTCATGGCGTACAAAGTTTATGAAATTTGAATAAATCGGACAACTAATAAGTTAAAAAAAAATTATGGAAGAAGTCCGATGTATGGAGTTTGAGCAACATAGTTCTTCTCATCTTCGTCCAACACAATAGTACCAGCTGCTTTTACAAACACCTTAACAAACTCAAACGCCAATTTCACCATTCCAACGCATATTTCCAAACTTTGAATCAACATTATTATTGTCGAATATAGTTATTGTTTTCCTCTTTCTATTATATTTTTCGCGTCTTTATTTTCTCTATGCTTCAATTCCAGTATCTATTCTATTTATAGTTTTCAACATACGTTCATGATTTGTAGAACATAGAGCTAAATATGGCTTTTGAGAACCCCCTAAGAGGCAGGTATTACATATATTATTCCAGTACGAATTATGTGATTGGTTTCAACTTGTCAATGATGTTGCTAATAATAACTTATTGACTACCTTATCCTATCTATATTGTGTTGCCATTGGAATAACGATGTGTTAAATAAACGCATTATATTATATTAATTAATTACGTGGACGAAAATCAAAGTGCTTTTGATTAGAAAAAAATTAGCCGTACACACATCAACGTTGGTCTACGTTAAAATAATGAAAATTGGTCTATTATGTGTTTTTAATTAGTACAATGAAACAATAGTGATTGACAGAGATGGATTTAGAGTTTAATTAAATTTAAAGGGTTCAATCTTAATGTTATTTATGCTCAGCGATTCACTTGCACTTTGGCAATTATAAAATCAAAATTAAATTTTAGTGATATACATATATATTGAAACTAAAGTGCATTTGAATCAGATAATTAAGGATAAGTAGAAGATTCTCATTGATTGAGTTAGCTAGTTGACAAGCTTTGTGATTAATCTAATCTTCACCTAATCTGAGCGCTTTTAATTTTAAAGAGTTAATATAAATACGTATTGGCATTATTTAAGTTACTTTTTTGTACTCCCAACTGTCCATATTAACTTAATTTGTGAGATAATGCACACATATTAAGAAAAATATTTATAGATATAATATAACTTAAATCATACTTTTCACTATTACTCTTTGCGATATCATAAATATATAACTTTGCAAGTAATATAATTTTTCAATAAATAAAAGTGCAAACATAGGAAAAGTCTCTAACATACATTTTTCTTGAACTTTGAACAATTCAATTATTTTGAATAATGAAAAAATCCTTAAAAATTAAGTTAATATGACAAAGAGGAAAGAGCCAATATTGAAAAATTATTTGATGCAGTTTTTAAGAACATGCACTTTAATTGATCTCTACAATCTTTACATAGATGTTGTTCATTATCTAAGATGAAAGAGAAAAGCTGGAAATTAGTACAACGATTCATCCTTTGCACCTAGCTAGGATGTTCATATAAAAAACCAAACAAGTCCAAGAAATTGCCATCAAATTAAACAACTTAAATTGCTATGGGAAAAAAAATTAGTTTAATAATCCGGACTGTCTTTTGGCCTGACTAATTCGATGACTGTTTACCAAAAATATAAATTTTTGCGAAGTTATAAGATCATGTATGGATCTGAAATGTCAAGAAAGTTGATGAGCTGATGGAAGAGAACTCGACGATCGATTTATATTAAGCGTATGGCCTAAACAGATAGAGACTTGTGACCTAATAGATACTAATCTTATTTTGAGTGTTTGGGAAAAAAACACGTACAACCTGTAAAAAAAAAAACAATATAGTAATTACATGGAAAAATGGATGTATAATTTGATAGTAGTAAGTGAGAAATGTGTCGTGATGACGATCGAAATACTGAGTTTTATATGACTTGATTGTGATTTGTGACGGACTGAGACATTTTAAAAGTTTATAATGTTTGTTCAAAAGCAAAAGCAAGATAAGATCGACAATCAACTCACTTGAATTTTTTTTGGTTACTTTAAGAATACTTCGTATCTTTTGTGCAAATTTATTAGGATAACCCTAAAAAATGACTTCAAATTTGGCATAATTTTTTAAGTTGGAACTTAAATTTTCATAGTGCACAAATATGACCCTCAACTTGGCAATTCCTGAACAAATAGGCACATGGTGCTGACA
>JAABOM020000001.1:37132917-37152121 GCA_011800125.2 Solanum clarkiae | reverse complement strand
GAGGAATTGCCAAGTTGAGGGTCATATTTGTGCACTATAAAAGTTTAAGTTCCAACTTAAAAAGTTATGACAAGTTTGAGGTCATTTTTGATGGTTTACCCAATTTATAATGATAGAATTGATTAGAGTTTCGTATCAACGTGCATAGTATCACGAGGAAGAGAAATAAACAAGTGTCATGTTTTTTAATTATAAATAAGTTGTCGATCGCATTTTCAAATGACTTACAAAATGGAGGGGGGGGGGTTTCCCAGAAAATCTGTACGGATCGGATCAATATAGGGATCTCACAATTGGACGAATTGAAAGCAACGAAATAAAATCATGTATTCATGATGTCAATTCCAAATAATGAAAAATTAATGATTTAAAGGGGGATCTTGAAATAAATAGTAAAGTTGTTCACATGTGACCAGGAGGTCACGAGTTCAAGGGTTGCCTTTTATCAAATATGTGAATTAGTAATGTGCATAAGGATAGTAAAAAGTTCTTGAGGCTTAGACATCATGACCATATGATCAGAGCCTTTGATTTCTTCGACTTCATCTGGTGGATTATTTTGAATCATCCATTCTTGAAATTCTTTGCTTAAACCTTTACTCTCAGCAGCAACAATGAACACTCGTTTAACTGATCCATATCGTTTTTCTGAAAGAACAATCTCTTTAGAAATATCTTCTACGTCATATAAATATAGTGGTCTTACTAGTTCACGGGCCAACTTCAAATCCTAATTAACAAGGAAAAAAAAAGTTAATAAGTAGTTGATCAGAAATTTTGTAACATACATAACTTATTATGATTTGCTTACCTCAATAGGACTCAACTGGTAAAGATTAGTTTCCAAGAATTTGGGTCCTAGGATGAGGGTGGTTGGAGGATTGTTAGGTCCATTGTCATAGGTAACGCGATTATCAAGTACTGGTATTATTGTATTAAATGTCTATAAATCAAAACAAGTACATTTAATTAGTACAAAAATTTAAAGAGTGATCAAGAATCATGTGTGGTGCTAAAATGAAAAATTGGTACCTTAGTGTAGACGGTATTTGCATTGAAAGATGGACCAGGCATCAACGCGGCGATGAATACTGCAGCTGAAATTTTTTCTGGAAAACTTTCCATGGCTTTAGAGATACCTAGTCCAGCAAAGCTATGTCCTACAAGAATTATTTTTTCATCAGGTGGAAGTGAAGCCATGAACTCCATCAGCGGACTCAAATAATCTGAAAAACTTGTGATTTCCATCACTTGTTTCGCGTTGTTTCCTGAAGCACCCATGTCAAGAGCTGTGACATTATGCCCTGAAGATTTCATCAATGCTACAATCTTATACCAGCACCAAGCTCCATGACATCCCGTATGAACTAGCACGAAATGCTGCTTAGAGTTGAATTGTGACAAGGTAGCATCTGCATGTGCCAACAAAATACGTTATGTTTGAATGTATTTGGGATATCTAAATGTAGAGGAGAAAGCATCACCTTTGGCTTGTGATGATGGGGTTTTCAATGAGCACATAGGGAGGGCTAATGAAGCAACATGGCTATTTGTCTTTTGACATCCAAATGATGAGTTCAATCCACTAATGTTGTTCTTCACTTTTGTTCTTTTGATCTGGGAAAACATCCTTGTACCTACAATACTGGTTGGTAAACTTACTATTGCCGTGGAGAATGTTGTCATTGTTGTACCAACCTATACAAAAAATTGAAATTATTGTAACAAATTTATAATACAAAATCTTCGAAAAGAAAGAGTTAGAAGATTGGATTTTACTCGACTGTGATGGCTTGTAGAGCGTGCTCTTTAAGTAAAGAGAGAATAATCTGGAATCATGAGTCACGTTGATAATGCTCCTAATCATGTTTTCTTTTTTTTTCTTTTTTTTAAAAATACACTAATAAAAAACAGAGTGCTTGTAATTTGTAAATCCCAAGAGGCACCATACGTTTGTAATTTATCGATAGATGCATTATTTAACATTATATGCACAATGACTTAGGGTATAAATTAAGTTGACTAATATTCTCTTGTATATTTTATTATATATTATATATTATAATAGTAATAGACGATTTGTTTGAGCAGTTTAGGATCGTTGTACATGTTTTAGCTGCCTATTTTATCTGCTTAAAGCAGACAAATAATTATAATGTCTCTACTTAATTTTATGGTAGATATTAAAGTGTCTACTTAATTTATTCTGTTATTTCTATTAATTATTATTTAATTATTTCTTCATCTACTTCAACTATGAAATTATAAATGATGTGTCTGCTTAATTTTATGGTGTCATAGTTAAAATGCCTTAATACTTCAACCTTTTCGACATGTATCACTGGTTTCGTTTTTTGTATCAAAAATAAGGGATTTGTGGTAATTTTGAAAAAAGTTGATATTAGTTGGAATTAACTCCAAAAAGTATGAGATTTGTGTAAAATGCTCATTTTAAATTGGATATAGATTTAACCAAAATAATAGATTTGCATTGAATCTACTAAGTATAATATTATAGAGGAATTTTCGCATATAATCACACAAAAATACTTTAATTATGCTACATAGTTATAACTTGGGTAATTACATTTCATAACTATAGTTATAGCAATGTTTGTATATTTGTATACATTTGTATAATTTCTATACAATTCATGCACATCATTTGTATAATTCGCTATACAATTTCTCTATATAATTTGATTCACGCACAATTTTTGTATAAAATTGTGTCAATAATTATACAAAACTCAAACTGTGATATTTGCCACGAGCCATAATTAATTTAAATTATACTTATATCAGCTAATTAACTAGTATATGTTACTTATCTGCGTGATTTTTCCATTATATTTCAACAATGATATAAACATATAATCATTTCCCTATTATATTTTAAAAGATATATATTTAGATTTATTATACCAAAGGACGATTTGATAAAATTACTCTTATCGTTTACTACTTCTTATATCCCAAATCAATATAGGTATTTATTTCTTGACAAAAGAAAAGATAATTTTTCCTTGCCTATGAACATATATAGTAGTATCAAGTTCTTTAAATCAGATTGTCTATATCATAAAAGAAGCCAATACCAGACACGAAATTAATAATAAACTCAAAGTTTGGAACGTTTGAGTTTGTACTTTAAAGATATAACTATTTTCAAAAATTAAATTTAAAAATAAAATAAAATATGAAGCATTATGATGATTTTACCGCAAGTATTATATCTTAGTGTCAATGTGATTGATCATCAGAAAAGACCAGCTAAGCAGGTTTGGTTAGCCTTTACATGACCAACTATCGAATACTATGTAGGTTCAGTAATCAAGATTTTTGGCTTTCTTCAAAATTTGATCCAAATTATTTAGTAGATTTCCATGTATGATATTTAATCGTGAAGAAAAAAAAAAGTAAAAGAGTTCTAATTGTATCTGATTTTGAAAATAAAAAAATTTAAGAAGGAGAGAATTTTTTTTTCGTGCGTGTGATATGAGATCTACCCTTAGGGATGTCAAATATGACCTAAAACATGATGTCTCGTCCAAGATACCCAAAAATATTAAAACTTAGATACAAGATAGTTTTATATTTGATTAAATTTGAACCGCCCAACATAATTCTTTCATAAAGGGGTCATGTGCACTTTTACCCCTATTTCGTGCTTGTCTTTAATTTATATCCTCAATATTCTTCATAGCAAATAATCTTTTTATGGAATATAAATTTATATGTTTTGTATTATAATATTTTTTAAATTATGTTCAAATATGATTTTAGTTTCAAAAGAACTTTGTAAGTTGGATTGGACCAAAAATATAATGTAGGATAAAGTTAACCTATAAATTGTGTGAGAAAAAAAATAAACACAAACGTTTAGTCTATAAATTTGAATTCTTGATTGAGTGAAAACAAAAAAAGTGTGGAAGGAAAGGTAATAAAGATAAAAAGAAGGGCAAATAAAGACAAAAATTTGGAAAAAATGAGGCCCACTGCTCTATAACAAAATTTTAAATTGTAGCCGTTAAGAATCATTAATTTTTTTCAAAATTTCCCCCTCCTATTCCTTCAATTTCCCTGATAAACCCCTTTCAATATTTCAAAATCCAATGTGCCATTTCAAACTTGGTTAAATCATAACCGTCCATCTCTGTCCCCTGCGGATTCATATTTGAAAATCTTGAATCAAGAACTCAATAGTCTTCACTCCTAAACATCTAGAGAGAGGGATTCTCTACTTGAGAATGAGTTCCCATTTCAAGATTTGATTTTTTCAAAATCAAGATTCATTACAAATTCAGCTCAAGAAAAGGAACTTACAATTTCAACATATAGAGGACTTGGTATCCTCTTCTTCAACACTTCTTTCAGGTACTAACTCTCACTACTTTGTTTGGAGATATGTATGCAAGTTTTGCCGAACCCCATTTGTGGAATTAGGCTGAATTTGTTTTTGTTGTTACAGAATGTTGAGGGACTTCAAATTCTTGCGCCGGAACAGTGGTAAGAATAATACCCAACCGGAGGAAATTGAGAATGTACCGGTGAATCCGAGGGATTCAATGGGTCCTCCAACTAGTACGGACTCAACAAGGCCTCCTTTAAACACAATTCAAGAAACCACCAGGAATTTGAAAAGTGGAATAGATCAACAAGGGGGTGTTAGGATTACTAAAATTGATAAGACCCCTACTAAACCTAAGACTAGTAGGTATTCTGATATTAATAGAACTCCAGAAAAACCTGTAAGTCTTCCAAAAGGTCGATATGGGTGGGTGCAGAAAGCTGGTTCCAGCTCGAGTTCTGCGGAAGTGGGGGATGAAGGAAAGATGGATGTAGGTACTTGTGGGAGTCTATCGAGGATAGGAGCTGTTAATGCTACTCCTCGGTCAACTAGGACGACAGGAAGGGCGAATTCTAACTATTCGGAGAGTCATTCTAATCAAACCACACCATCTAAAAGTGTAACAAAGCCTCCAAATCCTGCATTTTCTTTAGCCAGTAGTTCTAGGATTTTAGCGACTGGAGCTGCCCGGACGGCTAGTTATGCATCATTGCATCGGGGGATTCCAGCAAGTGGTAATTCGTCGAATGTTCTTGATACAGTTGATGTTCCTCATTTTGACCTCAAGGAAAATCCCTCATTCTGGTTGGAGCACAATGTACAGGTAGGTGGACCTTTACTGTAGTAAATTTCTGTTAACCTATCCTTTGTGATCAAGTAACAAACTTCATTGAACTACCACAGGTTTTGATCCGAGTGCGTCCTCTCAACAGCATGGAGAGAAGTACTCAAGGGTACGCTAGGTGCTTGAAGCAGGAAAGTGCACAATGCATCACTTGGATTGGGCAGCCTGAAACCCGGTTCACATTTGATCACGTGGCATGCGAAACAATCAATCAGGTCCGTGTAATCAGCATTTAACTTGGAATAATATGATCATTCCTGGTTGGAGGACTATGCGTGGTCCTGCATGATACTGAAAACTATGCAATTTCATTGTGCAGGAAACACTTTTTAGAATGGTTGGTTTACCGATGGTGGAGAACTGTTTATCTGGATATAATAGCTCCATCTTTGCATATGGACAGGTTAGGGAATGATATTTAGAATGGTTGGTTTATAGTGTATTTATGATTATTGTCCATTTATCTTTCTAGTTCTCACAACAGTGACACCCATTCTTGATTCTTTTCTGCCCACAAGTTTTTGATCGCCAAGTTTGTCTCAAAATTAGTAGCACATTTGGATATAATCTCTTCTTGCAGACTGGTAGTGGGAAGACACATACAATGCTTGGTGAGATTGAAGAATTGGAAATCAGGCCGAGCCCCAACCGAGGAATGACACCGCGTATATTTGAATTCTTGTTTGCTAGGATCAGAGCAGTAAGTCAGATATCTTGTTGCCTTTTGTTCCTAATCCAACTTCTAATTTAGGAATTGTAGTTGAAGTCACTTTTGATCTTTATTTTTCAGGAAGAGGAAAGTCGAAGGGATGAGAGACTACAATACAGCTGTAAATGTTCTTTTCTAGAGATCTATAATGAACAAATCACTGATCTCCTTGATCCTTCATCCACAAATTTAATGGTAATTTGTCTGTCCTGTGTTTGAACTTGACCTAAAAATAAGTTGCAACTTGCTGCTGTTCATTCACACTCATAATTTTTCTCTTATAGTTGCGAGAGGATATCAAAAAAGGCGTGTATGTTGAAAACCTTTCCGAATTTGAAGTCCAGACCGTGGGTGACATTCTTAAACTCTTGACTCAGGTGACACAATATCTGTAGATACTGAGTTTCTTCCACTTTGCATAGCACACACATAAGTTTTTGTAAGTGGCAAAAATATACTCATGAGTTTGAATAAACTTCAAATATCTGTTCAGGGCTCTTTAAACAGGAAAGTTGCAGCAACAAACATGAACAGAGAGAGCAGTCGCTCTCACAGTGTCTTTACCTGTATAATTGAGAGTAGGTGGGAAAAGAACTCTACTGATAACTTCCGTTTTTCAAGGCTTAATCTTGTTGACCTTGCCGGATCCGAAAGGTAGTTCCTTGATGGATAAGAACAAATACATCATGTTTTACTAAAGAAAGAAAAGGAACTATACATATTTCAGGCACTTCTTTATGTTGCCATTGCCTATTACAGGCAAAAAACTTCTGGTGCTGAGGGTGAACGCTTGAAAGAAGCTGCAAGCATCAACAGATCTTTATCAACTCTAGGGTATATTCCTGATGATTTTCACTGATGAATCTTGCTTCATCTTCTGGTCTTTTACATTCATTTGACAGAGCATTTCATTCTGCAGTCATGTAATAATGGTTCTGGTTGATGTTGCCAACGGGAGGCCAAGGCACGTTCCTTATAGGGATTCAAAGTTGACATTTCTACTTCAGGTGAACTCTAATACATATTTTTCTATCCAGTTTTTAAATTTCAAGTATATATCAGCGTTTTCCTTACAGTATAAAGTGCAGGATTCACTGGGTGGAAACTCAAAAACAATGATTATATCCAACGTCAGCCCTTCTATCTGGTTGGTGTTATTTTAGACTTACTTAGTCTTATATTGACTAGTTATGGTGAAATATTATTCTACTATGCTGATTTTTTTAATCCCCAGCTGTGCAGCTGAAACACTGAATACGTTAAAGTTTGCTCAACGGGCAAAACTTATTCAGAACAATGTAAGCATATCACTAAGCTGATAACAAAGTGGTGAACCCACATTCAGCCTCAATATTTTAACTCTGTTCATTTTCTCCTTTTGATATATGAAGGCTGTTGTCAATGAAGATTCTTCAGCAGATGTCTCTGCTCTTAAACATGAGATAAGACTTCTGAAGGTAGAAAGCCTCTTTTAAATTTTACTATGCAATGTGGAAGTTGGCGTGAACTTAAAACCTGATGGAAAAGATTGATGGAAATTTTGAAACAGGAGGAGCTTTCGTCTTTGAAACGTCAAAATATATCTAGAGCTTTATCATTCGGTCAAACAACTGTTTCAGGAGACTCTAGACTGGAAGATGACTGCAGTTATGAAGAAAAGGCACTTGAGGCAGATCAGGAAGGTAGTTTGATAACAAAGGAGGCCAAGGGCATTATAAGGTTATCCTCTAAACAGGTATATCATATTGTTTTTACGCTTCTTTTATTTACATTACTTGTCATATCAAAGTTTGTAAATCAAAAGTATGACTCAGAACTTTCAATAATCTATCAAGTAATCATACGATATGGCGTTACACCACTTTCTAATGTACAAAATCTGAAGAATACACCTGTGTTTAATTCAATTCTATTTTACATTAATCAAGGAATAAAGTTGCACGATCATGCTACCACAACATAAGCACTCAAGGGAAGTCAATGTAGTTGGGTTAAAAACCACAAGGTATTAGGTTCAAATATCAGCGAAGCGAAAAAAATTAGATGATTACTTCTCATTTGTCCAAGCCTTAGTGGGCAGAATCACCCCGTACTTGTGCTAGAGGAGGAAAGTAGCAGATTTAGAACCTGTTTGGATTGACTTTTGGCTTTTGACTTATAAACCAAAAGTCATAAGTTAGAAATTCTACCTTATGGTTTTTGGCTTTTTTTTTTTTTTAAATCGTTAATAAAAAAAGCAGACTTACACTATCTCGATAAGTGTCATCTGAGAAACTCAGTTCTATCTAAGAAGGCAAAAGTTTACTCAATGTCAGTATGACGTGTACTCAAATGAAGCAGATGGACTAGAGGATTCGTATAACCAACACCAACTGATTTGGACTAGTTGATTAAGATTAATTAACAAGTAGGAGAACAGGATAAAAGGAACTACATTTGTATGCTGAATCTGTAATTCATGTTCTTGACCTACCTATTAAAACATTGTTTTTTTCTTCTTTCTGATTTTATTCAAACTTCATTATGTAGTTACTTCTCATAGTATATTAACACCATCAAACTGTTTCGTTGCTTGTTCCAGCTTGGTTCACTCTGATTATTGCATCTCTAGTTGATTTTATGTACTAACATCTTCATGGGTAGAGAATCAGACTTCACTTTTCTTCATCCAGGAGATCTGGTGTTCTTACATTCTAGCATCTTCATGGCTAAAGAATCAGATCTCACTTTCTTCATCCAAGCGCTTATCTACTCTGCTGTGCAATGATTCCTCTTGCTTTTGTTTTTACAATTTTCAGTTTAAATCACTAGAGACCACACTAGCTGGTTCTTTAAGGAGAGAGCAGATGGCTGAAGCTTCTATCAAGCAACTTGAAGCTGAAATCGAGCAACTTAACCGTCTGGTGACCTCTTCGCACTTTCTTGCCTTCTCTCCCATTTCTTTGTTTTGGTTCAACATTTTCAATAAAAAACTAACTTCTGTGCATGATTATCATGCATGCTTGTCTCTTAGGTTCGTCAAAGGGAGGAAGATAATCGGTGCACCAAGATGATGCTTAAGTTCAGAGAAGAAAGAATTCAAAGGATGGAGTCACTTGTCAATGGACTAATACCAGCAGATGGTTATTTATTGGAGGAAAACAGTGCACTTACTGAAGAAA
The DNA here is from genome assembly GCA_011800125.2 of Solanum clarkiae. NCBI lineage: Eukaryota > Viridiplantae > Streptophyta > Magnoliopsida > Solanales > Solanaceae > Solanum > Solanum clarkiae. The sequence continues at coordinate 37,143,056 of JAABOM020000001.1, read as the reverse complement.
TTCAGTTGCTTCATGCTAAGGTTGATAGAAATCCAGAAGTAACTCGATTCGCTTGTGAAAACATTAGACTTTTAGAAGAACTGCGGAGGTAGCATGTACATACATATCCAGTAACCGCTGAAGCTTGTTTATTTGTTATTCTTCAACAATTTTTCTTTTTGGTGGGCTTGTAGATTTCAAGATTTCTATGAAGAAGGAGAGAGAGAAATTCTGTTGAATGAGGTTTCTAACTTGCGGGATCAGGTAATTCTATGCATTTTGTCTTTGTAGTTCTTTGACTTGTTTGAGGCTATGATGGTAAGGCAATATATATGTACAGCTACTTATCAATATTGATGGGAAATTGAAGCAGCACAGCCATTTGGACATAAAAATTCCATCTCAGGTAATGTATAAAACAGCTTGTACGGTGTGTTCTTTCCTCTTTCAAACTTTAAAGATACAAATTTGGGCCTGCTTATGTTCAAGCATCTTTTGCATGGTGCAGGAGCCTGCAAATATTTGTGACGAGCAAACTACACTACATTTAGAGGTTGGTCTCTACTGACCTCCTATCTTGAAGAAATTGAAAAACCTGGTCTCATATGTATTTTCACGTTTCAGTTAAAAAAGACTTTACATGAGTTGGAGGAATGTCGGACTAACCTAAACTGTTGTTTAGAGAAAAATAAAAAACTCAGCAGGTTAGTGACCCTTTTCAAAAGAGCTTCTACAGACTTCCTTGACGTTTAACTTATTGAAATTAAAACTGCTGCGACTATTAGTTTCTTCTAACTTTCTCTGAATCTTCCTCAGAGAAATAGATGAACTACGAGGTTCATTAAATAGCATCAGTTCCGCTGAGAACGATCATGATGGAGGGGTTGAAGTGATAAAGGTAATTTTCCTTTTGAACAAGCATGTTTTGTCATTATATAACTAAAAATAAGAGAAGAGGTAGAAAGATAAGGGAGAACACGAAGAGGTAGAAAGATAAGGGAGATCACGACGACACTTTTATCATAATTCAGGGAGTTGCTATGGATATTTCAATTAAACTGATGCTTTCCAGACTTTGGGTAATGAATCTGTGATGAGAATATTTCACAATTTGGCTTAGTGCAAAGTAATAGCACAAAATGACAGAAGAAACTTGACTTGAAGTAGCTCAAGCCTCAAAAAATTTTTGGTTAATGTAATGTTCAGTTTTAAAGCCGCTGACATAAGTGGCCTAAAAAAATACACAAAGATGTAGAGTATAATCAGCCCGAGTTTGTACTGTTTTGTCCTGATTCTTGACAACACATATTGCTTGTATAGAATCCCACTGAATATTCTTTACGTGGTTTAGCTTTTTGTTTGTAAAACTCTAGTTTGTTCATGCTCTTCATGTGTATGACTATAACCATAACTTTTCAGGAATCAATACCAGAAGCTCTGGCTCTTGATAGCAAATCAAAAACTTTTGATGAGAAGGAGGAGGAAGATACGAGGAAAGAAGAAAGAATGAAGCACGTAGATGAAATTATGGACTTGCAACTTGAATTGGACATTCTGAAGGTGATTGTTCAAGAAGAAAGGTTGCATCACAATGAATTGCAGCAACATGCTCAATCCATGATGCAAGACCTAGACTCATCAAAAGAACAGCTTCTGTTAGTGACCAAGAAATGTGAAGAAGTTCAAGCAGAACTTGGGGAAGCCAAATCCATTATTGAAGCTCTTGAATCCCAGCATCTCTTAGCAATCTCTGAGGTAGAAGATCTAAGAGACAGTAACAGTCATTATGCTGAAGTAGTGCAGAAACAGGAGGTTGAAATCTCTTCCTTGAAGAAGCAAATGTTTCATCAAGGCTTGAGATCTCTCTCATCATCTAATCTCTTGGAAAGTGATGATTCTACTTTGCAAGCAAAGCTTAAAAGGATGCAGGACTCGCTAGAGAAGGCCAAAATGTTGAATCGGCGTAACCAAAGTGACTCTGAATTTCATGTGTCAAACGAGGAAGAAATGAATGAAATAAGCAGGCAGGCTGAGGCAGAAACTGCTGAAGTGATTGTATGCTTACAGGAAGAACTCCTCCTTCTTCAGTTGGAAGTTAAAAATAGCAGCTTGAAAGAGATGGAGAGCAGAAAGAGGTTAACTGAGCTGGAAACTGAAGTTAAAGATTTGGAGGCAAAATTGTCTCTAATGGCAGAAGAAAATCGAAAACTTGGTGAAAATGTACATGACAAAGAAAAAGAGTTAATAAGTATGTCTGAAGAATGGGAGCAGGTAAACAACGAGATTGAAGCTATTGTATGTGGGGGGCATGAGGCTCTCAAAGATGCCTGTGAACAACTGGATTTTATTTCCAGTACATTTCCAGATAAGAGAGGTAGGATATCTGAACAATTTGGCAGAATGACAAAATACATAATTGAAAAGGAGTTGCTTATTGAGGAGCTCAACCAGAGTCTGGAGAATGCTCTCAACAGAAGAAATGATATGGAGTCCATGTTGAGATCTCTTAGAGGGGCAGCTTTAGTCATGACGGAGGCTCACCAGTTAGACTGCCATGAAAAGGATGCTGAGCTATTTTCTTTGACATCCCAGTTGAGCTCAAAGGCACATGTCATCTCAGAACTTGAGTACAAGATTAAGTATGGGGAGGATCAACTCAGAAAGGCATCGATCAGTGCAACAGTCGCTTTCTTGGTAGTCAACTGGTTGTTGGAGAAGAATTCTGGCTATATTGATGCTTTAAACCAGAAGGAAATGCAGCTTATGGAGTCTCTAGAAACAAGCAGACAAAAGGATGCTATTCTCCGGGATCAGGCTTCAGTAGTTGCTGCTGCAGAGAATCAAACTGAGTCTCTGAGAATGGAGCTAAATACTCTGGAAAAGACATGTACTGATCTGAGATTTCAGCTGTTTGAGGAGCGAAGGCACAAGCTTGAAGAAATTGAAGAAAATGATATGTTGAAAACAATTGAGAAACTTACAGAGCTGAAAGCAGGTGTTTCAACAGTACGTTTGCACCTCAGTGAGTATGTGGAAAGAAGTGGAACTCATGGAAAAGATATTAGCAATGAAACTCATGCTTCTTTTTCTAGTGATGACAAGTTAGAAACATGGGTAAGTTATGTGTCAATATGTTTGAAAGTAACTCATATCTTGTAGTCTATCTGCTTCTTAAGTGGAATGGTAGGTTCTTCGTGACGTATTTTATTATTATGTAATCCATCTTTAACGTATTGTTGCAGACAGATAGTGAGAAAAGTCAACACAACCAGCACCTAGAGTCATGCATTCTTGAAGATAGGACAGCTGAAAAACCAGACTGTTCCTTCGACAAAGGTAATAACATGCTTGGATCAGCCAGCAAGCAGGATACTCTTCAAATAAATTGGAAGGATAAGGACAGAGACGCTACAATTGTTCTACTAAGGAAAGAAATGGAATCTGCTCTTGAATGCTTAAAAGGAGTGCAAGCTGAAATGGCCAGATTACATGTTGAAAAAGAAGCACTATGGTCATCCGAGCAAAAGAGTAAAGGGAGCATTGGAGATTTTGTGGCTGCAGTAACTTCTCTACAGACCTGTATGGACAAGTTTGAACAGGAACTTGAACTTAAAGTGGAGTTAGTAAACAATAGATTACAGACAATTGAAGGTGCTGTGCTGGAGTCCTCCAGCTCCTGGTATGAGCAAAAAAAGGTAGGCCCATATCAATAGAAACACATCATCATATATTGCTGTTCATGACTTTTAATGCTGAAATCCTTCTTTTGGACTGTTTATTCCAATTTTATAATCCTTGAGAACAATCATCTTGACGGATTAAATATTGCATCCTAAAATATCAGGTCAGATTCAATTTAAAGGACAAGTTCCTAAATACTAAATTAAGTATGATAGATCAATAACCTAGTCTCAGTCTGATCTGCTTTCTTGAAATTCTTCTCTGCAGCTACTTGAAGCTGAACTTTGTGACGCTAAGGCAGTGGCCGCCCAGAAAGCTACTGAAGCTTCCTGCATTCTAGCCAAACTTGAAGAGGTTCAAGACACCATGAAAGAAGCAGACATCATGGTAAATGAGCTAATGATAGCAAATGAATCCTTAAAACTTGACATTAAAAGGCTTAAGAAGAAGATTATTAGCTTAACTGAAAAGAGAGACATCCTTGTTAATGAAAATCAAAGCTTGCAGTCAGCTATTGATCTAAAAGACATGCATTATCAAAGACTTGAAAATGAGTTTGAGTCAGATTTAGCAATGATGCAGACGCTAGTGTTGGAGCTAGAGGATATAGTTTCACAGGCAGCAACCACTTCCACAGATGAGCTCAAGTCTGTAACATCTGATGTGCTTATCATAAAGTCTCAACTTCATGCATCAACTAAGTACATGAAGTCATGGCTTGAAGAGATCTGGTCTGATATTATTGTCAAGGACTGTGCTCTATCTGTCTTGCATCTTTGTCACATGGGCATTTTCTTAGAAGCCGCAACCGGATTGAACATAGAAAATGGGCTACTCAATCACGGGCTAAGTGAATCAAACTCATTAATATTTAAGTTGAAGGAGCAGAATTTCAAAGCACAGAAGGAGCTTGAAATGTGCAGAACTTTGAAGGGGAAATTATTGGCCGACATTAGAAACAACTTTGACCGTGTATTACGGAAAGAATCTGATGCAGGGGATCTCACCTCCAAACTTGGCTCTTTCGAGAAAAAAATATTGGATCTGCAGTTGCAGGAAGAGTCAATGTTGTTAGCAAGGTCTGAGCAAATGGGATCTGAGCTTGTTGAGTTAATGAAAGAGATAGATCTCAGCAACAAAACTGTCTTGACATCTCTTATAGATCAAGAAAGGGTGCTGAAGGACAAAGAGGAAGCCTTGAAATCTCTGGAAGATAGTTTAACAATGGAATTTGTTGTAAAAGACTTTGAGTCGTTAATTTTGTCATCTGAGTTGGAAGAGAAGACCATATTAATATCTGAGTTGGAGAGAAAAAATAAGCACTTCTATGAAGTTGCAGAAGGTTTGAAGAGAGGAATCATTTTTGACAATCTAGATGTTGCATTGACTGCATCCATCTTGTGTGACAAGGAGGTTGAGGTTTCTATCCTACAAGAGGAAGTTGCAGAAGCAGGAAGGAAGCAGCAGAATTTGTTGGCTGAACTTAGTGTAATGGGTTCCATGGTTGCCAAAGTTCAGTCCAGCAAAAATGCTGTTGAGCAAGATGCTTGCTCACTGATGGAAGTTTCTCATTTGAACGAGACCTTAAAGCGTGAACTTGATGAATTAGTGGAAGGAAAGATTGTTCTGACAACCAAGGTCCAGGAACTTAGCTCTAAAAATGAGAAGTTGCTTGAGGAATTGCAAAAGAAGGACTCAGCCCTTGAAAGTTCTTCAAGTCGCATCCTTGTCCTTGACCAACAAAATCAGATGTTGCATAACGAAACTTGCTTGCTGGAAGCAGCATCATGCAGACTCCAGAATGATGTGGAAATGAAAGATGCAGAAATTAAGAAAATGAATTGTCTTAAAAGGGAGATTGAAGAACTGCAGCATGAAATAACAGAGTTAAAAGGAGCACGTTACCAACTTTTCCAAGAGTTGGAGGTAAAGAAAGCAGAGATCGAGAGAATCAATGTTTTGGCAGCAGAGAATACTTCCTTGAGGATCCAACTCAGATCTTGTGAGAGGGGTAATAATGACATGTTCGATGTGGTGCTCAAAGTAGACAGCATTGGGAGTAAAGCACTTAATGCCTTTCAAAACAAAAGTGCTGAATTAGATGCCATGTTACAGAACATATATGAAGAACTTGAGAGGGCATCCAGATTTTTTGAAGAGTTTGAATCACTGGAGAATTCTGCAAAAGAGATATTAATACAAAGTGCTTCCCTGCAAAGTGAGTTAGTACGGAAGGATGACATTATCAAAGGAATGCTATTTGACCTTAGCTTGTTGCAAGAATCAGCATCGAACCACAAGGATCAAAAGGATGAAATTGAGGACTTAATAGCTTCTATAAATTCTTTGGAAGATGAGCTTGATGAAGCTGTTTGTAAAGGTCAAGCGCTTGATGCTCAGTTGCAGGAAAAGATGAGTAAGATAGCTGTTTTGGAATCAGATATCTCACAAAAGTGCAAGGATATAGAATTGCTTTCACGCAAAAACTCAGAGCTGGCTGCCAGTGCCAAGGACACCATGGAAGAAAAATGTTCCATCGAGGAGGAACTTCTAGAGAAAAGGGAAATCTGTGAAAATTTAGAGAGAGAAATCAATAACTTTAGTGATATTGTTAGTGAAATGAGCAATTCAATTGAATGCTTGAAGAGAAGTCTGAATGGTGTTACTAGTGAGAACGAAGACCTTCATAAAGAAATCATCACGTTGAAAAAGGAACTAGAGACAGTACAAACTCTTGCAGAGGAAAAAGAAGCAATTGCCATAGAAGCAAAAGAGGTGGAGTCATGTTTTAAACTATTTTCTTCAGTTATTGATCTCTAATATTTTCTTTTTTTAATTCTTTTTTCCACTCCAGTTGTTCTTACAGCAACTTCTATTCATATCAGGTGGCCGAGATAGCAAAACTCCAGGTTGAAGAGAAAGAAGAGGAGGTTAAATTGTTAGAGAGGTCTGTTGAGGAACTAGAGTGCACAGTGAATGTACTAGAAAATGAGGTACTCATTCTTGCAAAGTTAGATGTACTTATTTATTTATTTATCATTTAATAACATGATTTCACCACTCTATAGGTTGAATTTGTCAGAGGAGAGGCTGAGCGGCAGCGGTTACAAAGAGAGGAGTTTGAACTGGATGCTGAGATGAGAAGGTTTCTGACAACTATACCATGCAACATGAATTCTCAAAAATAGGACTCGTTTTATTTAGGTTTTTGAAAGTTTTGATATCCATGTATACAGGCATCAAGAGGAAAAAGAAAAGAGTCTTCAAGAAGCCTGTCAGCGCATACAACTTCTTGAGGGAGAAATAATCTCTAGAGATGCTGAAGTGAGTTTGGTTCTCTAAAGTTCCTCTACATTTTTTGTGCTTTAAGCTCAGTCAATCAGTTTTCAATTTAAATAGCTTGTTAGATCAACTTTATTTCATTTTCTTTTACAGATAGCCCACTTCAAGGCTCATATATCAGAACTAAATTTGCATGCTGAGGCACAGGCTTGCGAGTATAAGGAAAAGGTATTTCCTCGTTCCTTCTGTTGATTGTGAATTGTGATAGAGTTGGGTTGGTTGCTAACCTGTGCTTTTAACCTAATGTCAAAACAGTTTAAGGCATTAGAAGCATTGGCACAGAAAGTCAAGATGGATCCCCATGCCACCCAAGCTCCAGCTTTTTCATCAAACAAATTGGAAAAAAATTCTTCAAAGCCTAGGGGTTCTGGTTCCCCTAAAAATCCTTCAAAGCCTAGGGGTTCTGGTTCCCCTTTCAAATGCATTGGCATAGGTCTGGTTCAGCAGTTGATATCTGAGAGGGATGAGGAGCATAGTGCAGAAAGACAGCGCATCCAAGAACTTGAGGCTCTAGCTGCTAGTAGACAAAAAGAAGTAATTCACATCCTAAAACAACCACAACTTATTTTTGTAAAATTTCCTTTACTCAATTGTGATACATACACTCATCGCAGATATTCATGTTGAACTCAAAATTAGCTGTTGCTAATAGCATGACCCATGATGTAATGCGTGATCTATTGGGTGTGAAACTGGACATGAATAACTATGCGGTAATTTAAATAAACCAAAGGCCTTTTCCTTTTTTTTTTTTCAGTTCTTTAGTATGACCTGACTATTTCACCTGTTTTTGTTTGGCTTATGTCGGTTACCCCACCAGAATCTGCTGGATCATCCGCAACTGCAAATGTTGATGGAGACGGCTCGATTCCATAATGGTGATGCTCAGTTCAAGGTAAACTTAGTGAGGATATAATGATACACCATGTGGTCTGGACTTATCTAGTATTAGTAACTCATTGCTTGCTTGCAGGAGGAAGAGGTTCTTAAGCTGAGGCAACTGCTCAATGAGTTTGTAGAGGAGCGGAAAGGGTACTAATTGTCAATAAGATTTTGAGAGTCATCTTCTTCTTGTTGCGTTTCTCATTTGTTTTATTGATTTTTAGATGGATTGAGGAAATCGAGAGAAAACAAGCAGAGATGGTGGCTGCACAGATTGCATTAGAAAAACTGCGCCAGCAGAATCAGTTGCTTACAACTGAAAATGAAATGATAAAGGTTAGAGATCTTAAATAACTTTTTGAATATTACACCGCAGCAGGTTGTTACTATATTTAAATCACTTATACACTGGTCGTTTTTGCAGATGGAGAATGTAAATCATAAGAAGATGGTCATCGAACTTGAAGCAGATATAAAGAAGTTGTCTGGTCAGCAAAACCTTCAACAGCGCATCCACCACCATGCTAAAATTAAGGTATGTATAACCCTTTTACCAGACTTGCCAGACTGAAGATCAAGTGTTATTAGGTATTTTTAGCTACAGCAAGCCAACATGGCTTCTATATCTGTCACAGGAAGAGAACAATTTACTGAAAAATCAGAATGATGACCTTCTAGTAAAGCTGCGGAAAACTGAATCAATTCTTTCTCGAGTTAGAGAAGAGCTGGCTCACTTCCGTCAAACTAATGGAAGAAACCCCTACATTAATTTTGACAAGGAGCAAACGCTGGAGAACAAGTTGAAGGTTTGTATGTTTTAGTTGTTAATCATTTGATGTGCCTAGGAGGAATTCTGCAATGTCCCTGTGGACATGAATTATGTTAGGGAGAGAAGAATTCTCTAGGACTTAAATACTTGGGAATATGTCGAACAGGAAAAGGAAGAGGAAAGATTGCAATTGGCGCAGAAGTTACTTGGTCTGTGCACTACTGTGCTAAAGGTAAGGAAATTTCATTTCTTATCTACTAAAATATCTAAGGAAATGTTGTTGTAGTCTAGTTCTTCATCATTTGGAATATATACTGCAGGCTGCTGGAATAACAAAACCAACATCTGAGATAGGGATCTCAGCAGCTGAAGAAGCACTTGAGCAGCTCAAAAACAGATTGATTTCACTGGAAAGAGAACTACAAGATGCCAAATTTAAGGTAACAAATATTCATAGAATTTCCATCATTTTGCTTGATCGAAAACCTCACAACACTGACAAGTTCTATCCCCTTCAACAGAACAAAATGACTAATGAACGGATCCGATTGTCTGAGCTCATGCCACAATCCTCCCCTCTGAGAACAAATAAAAACAGAGGATCATCTTCCCCTCTAGCAGCCTTTGATAGGTGAAGTTTCATTCACGTATATCCATTTGTACTTTCTATAAAACATAGTGTACACAAATCATGGAAATTTGTAAATAGTGAATCCATGATCTTGTATTACCAATATGTGTAATTTATTTATTCTGTAAATGTAAATTTACAAGTGTAACTGCATATGTTGTACAATCGCAATGTGTTGTAAATTAATTATGTTTACAGCACTGAAATTATGGTTGAGTCTTACAACAACTCTTTTTCATGGCAATACCAAATTCATTTCACTTGTAAATCTTATTTGAATGACTTGATGGTACATGAAACACAAAAATTTATATACTCAGAAAATATTTATCATTTATAGCTATATAATTTTGATATATCTATATTTTATGTATAATTCACTTATAATATATAATGTAAAATCTTTGTATCAAAACAAATATAATATATTTTAAAACACTTATAATACATTTATATTGCATGCACAATTACTTTTATACACATTGTAATACACCTATGGTACATGCATGCCAAATTACTTCTTAATACATAATGCAGTTGTTTTACCAAAATAACGATAATACATATATATAATTTATTTTTAACATACTCCCTCTGTCCATCTTTAATTGACCCTTGTACTATTTTGGAATGTCTAACAATATTTGTCCACTTTATAAAATCAAAAGATAATTTTACACTTAGTTCCTAATTTACTTTTATCATTAAGTATAGTCATATTTTCCCATTACATTTTTCAAGACATAGTATTTATTATATTCAAAAGGTAGTTTGATAAAATTACCCTATCATTTACTACTTTCAGTGCCAAATTAACAGGGGTCAAGTAAAGTTGGAGGGAGTATAATACAATTG
>JAABOM020000001.1:37119418-37132817 GCA_011800125.2 Solanum clarkiae | reverse complement strand
TAATAAATAAAAAAATATGTTTAAAAATAGTAAATATTTTATAAAAAAAAATTCAAAAAAATAAATATCCCTAAAATAACTCATCGTCACAATATTTTTCAAATTTGCTTTATTTATTAATCAATAACTCCACATGTTTTCATATTTAAAACATAAAACCATTATATACATATCTTTTGTATGAGAAGCAATAATAATTTGTACGCCCATACGCCATACCCAGCCTCTCTCACGAATCACGTGTGGGAGTAGGTGGAGTCGGGTCAAACCATATATCCATTGGATCATTTTGCTCTGCTTTTCATAATTCACATCGAACTAAATACCCTTAACTTTTCTCTTCCTCATTAGTAAAAATCTGCAATGTCTTCTTTGGCTGCGCTCAGTTCAACCCACTTCAATGGAGGTTGCCTTTGGAAATATCAGGTATGTATTCCAAACTCTCAATTTTGAATCATACCCAGAATTAGGCTTTATGAATTCTCTCTGTCTACATTTAGATGGTTCAAATGAAATGTACCTTGCTATTTTGCTATCTGATTAGAGAAGTGATTCGTAGGACGAACTGAAGGGTTCCAAGCTTGGGAAGCTCGGATTTAGAGTGAATTCCATGGCGTCATCATCGCCAGCGCAAAGCTTGCAGTTTGCGGATGGTAAGGCTGACAAATTGGACAAATTGCGTATTGGTGTGCTAGGAGCTAGTGGCTACACTGGTTCTGAGGTGTGTAGAACCCCTATCCCTTTGTTGATGGGCGCAGTTCAGCTTTACATTTAATTTCTGTTTTTTTTTTCTGTGAATTTTGAAAAGGTTAAGCCTAAAAATGAGTCTTTAAAGTTATACTCTTGTGAAAGCAATCCAGTTATTATTCTTGAAAGATGATTTCTGATAAATGTGTATTTCTCTTGCTCTAAAAATTAGTTTTTTGGAGTGTTTCATTGTTTCATTTGCATTGCATTTAAGAAGTAATTAAATTGTTTCTTCTAAGATCAAAATTAAGGTTTCTTCTCTCCTTCATTTATAATTTTATATAATAATTTATCTTAGATGCATTCTAATAGTTGCTATCTTCTACACATCAGAGCTACATGTTGTCCTAATACTTTTCAAACAAAGCTCAACAAACATGTGGAGATGTAACAACAACAACAACAACATACCCAGTAAATCCCACAAGTGGGGTCTGGGGAGGGTAGAAATGTACGCAGACCTTACCACTACTAAACATGCGGAGATGTAAACCCAAAAATTAAAAACAAAATATTTTTTATTGGTTTTCCATCCGGTGTCTAGAGCCAATTGGAGCACCGACTAAATTCAGATCATGCACAATGGTCCTCCCAAAAGGATTTTCTCCATACCTAGGGCTTGAACCCAGGATCTCTGGTTAAGGGTGAAAGAGTCCTATCATTGTGCCACAACCCATATTGGTAAAAACAAAATATTAATAAAAGAGAAATTTTGATTTTTGGTAAAGGAGTGGACCTGGATCATTTTTTGAGACTCTACAGATGCAGTTGTTCTGAACTTGGCATATGCGAGGTTTGTGCTTTAAGGTACAACTGGAGATAACTTTTGCCACTACATTACTGATTGTCGTGTGCTGTTAAAACAACCAAGGTAGTTTGAATACTTCCTAATATGGAAAATGAATCTTCCTTTCTTCTAAAAAGTTATCTGGATAGCCAAATCGCATTTCGAGATGTTACATAGTGGAAGAATATATGTATTATTCTAATTCATCATATAATACTCAAGAAGGATATTTCTCTGGAAGATGAATAGGAGAAGAGTATTTCCTCTCATTATAATTTTAATCATGACAAAAAAACTAAATGCCACCAGAACATTAATGGTCCTTCTCTGTAACCATTTATCCAATTTAGTTAATCTTCTGTTTCTGCTATGTCATTTTTGCAGATAATTAGACTTCTGCGGAATCATCCACATTTTCAGATTACTTTGATGACGGCTGACAGGAAAGCTGGCCAATCTATCGAATCTGTTTTCCCTCACCTGGTCACACAAGTATGTATCTTCATAATTGCATGATTGTGTTCTTTCTTGTGCTTTCTTGTTGGACTTTACTTTTAAATTGGTTTCATATAGAACTCAAAAGAAGGATATTGTCTGATAAATACTTGTGCATATGTTTGTCCATCTTTGTTTTTTGCTTGACTTTCTAACTAACTGAAATTTTCATAAAGGAGATTGAGTCTCTTCTATATCTTACTTTCTCTTATTAGAATTTGTTAACATCATTTTCAATCCTGCTCTTTTCATCTGATGGAGAAGGCATGCATTTTTAATTTTGCTCATGAAACATTAATTTTACTATCTCTATATCTGTCCCTTATTAACCATTTCCATACAGGATCTACCAAATCTAGTCGCTGTTAAAGATGCAGATTTCTCTGCTGTAGATGCCGTTTTTTGCTGTTTACCACATGGTACAACTCAGGTTTGTTGTTATTCCATGTCTTGGATTTTCCAAAATCAATCAGTGTCATATTGAAGGAAGCGTGGTTTCACAAGGTCTATCATAATTGCTAATGGAGATTTTTTGCCTTGCATTTAAGTTTTTATTTTTTGTTAATTACTTACATTTTGCAGGAAATTATCAAAAGTCTCCCAACAAATCTCAAAATTGTTGATCTTTCTGCGGTGGGCATTCAGTTTATACTTTGTACTTCCGCTGTACTTAAAATAGTTTCCTTACTCATCCTTTTCAAACATTTTATGTACTTACTGTCATCATGATGGTCATGTAGGACTTCAGATTGCAAGATATTGCTGAGTATGAGGAATGGTATGGCCAGCCTCACAAAGCAACAGCGTTACAGGTAGATTGATTTCTTCTTTCTCTCGTTAGTCCTTCCAGAAAAATGGGGGAAAAAAAGAACTTCATTTTTGATGCAGATATATACTGTTATATCGCCCACCAAACAAAAAACAAATATGTGATGTTATGTGAAGGTATACAACCAAGAGCCACAACCAGAAAATTTGGAGTCTCAACTGTGAAAATGAGAGAATTCTTCCTTTAGTATTCCTATTATATGTCTTTGTGGCCAACATAAGCTCACCATATTGAATGGTTATTCTTTCGATCGATGCAGAAAGAAGCAGTTTATGGATTGACTGAGATTTCAAGGAGAGAAATTCAAAGTGCACGTCTAGTTGCAAATCCTGGCTGTTATCCAACATCTGTTCAACTTCCTCTTATTCCATTGATAAAGGTTTGTAATAGAAAAAAAAAGAGCATATCTTTAATTGCATGCATTGTGAGTTTGTCAAGATTTCTTGAAAATGGAAGGATTTATCTAGAGGCCTCCTTTGTTGGAAAATCTGAATTTTAAATGAATCATCGCTTCTAAAACTATAAGAAGAAAAAAAAATCTTCTCAAAATAACCTTTCATTTGATCTTCTTCTCATACTTTTGCCTGTGTCAATCATCTCTTCTGAAACTAGAAGAAGAAAAAATATTCTCAAAATAACCTTTCATTTGATCTTCTTCTCATACTTATTCCTGTGTCCTTTCAACCTTTAAAGTATCCCATCTACAATGAATATTTAGGTGATTTTTATCAAAAGCTAGCTTCAGACATCCTAGGCAAGCAATATCAGTGTTTGCTTACAGTTTTTAGTCATCCTGAAACATTTTTTAAAAAATTAAGTTAGTGGAAAACAGATACCAATTGAACAAGTATCTGGCTTAATTCTAAGGTTCTAATATAGGTGAACTTGGAGGCCAGTATTGTCGTTTTGAAAGTGCCTTTGACTAGAGGTTTTCTTATTCTTCCAATTTCTAGTATCTGAAGTTGATTCAATCACAAATTATATGTGAATTCATGAGTACCTTCTACAATGTTCTGAAAATCTTATGATCCTTCTTTCTTGAGAAAAATGGTTTTCTTCGTGTCAATCTTGATTCTGAATAAGCAAGAGATTCCTTGATAAGTCTAGGGATGCAAGTTCTTGTTGTCAATAAAATAGCTCTCTCATATGCCAGCTCGTTTTGCAAAATGTAACTGAAAATTGTGTTTTTTTGTCATTTCGAGGCATGAGTTTTTTTTGCTTGCCATCAACCTAAGGTGCTTGATGCACACATGTCATAGTGCTCAGACACTGGAAGAGCAATTTATGTTCAAGGCATTTCCTTTTGGTTGAGAATTCAACCATCTGTATCATTCTAATATATTTAGTTTTTCCTTTCCTGTGTTTTGCCCAAGGCTCACTCTTGGTTTTTCCTTTCCTGTGTTTTGCCCAAGGCTCACTCTTGGTTGATTCTGCCTTTATTTTTGCAGTCCAACCTCATTGAAGTAAGAAACATAATTATTGACTCAAAATCTGGTGTTAGTGGAGCAGGTTTTGTACTTTTCTGTAACCTTTCCTATTCACGAGTGCCACTGGTAGTACTTTAGCTGTAATAATCAGCTTCTCGAACTTTATCTTGCAGGTCGTGGTGCAAAGGAAGCAAATTTATACACTGAAATAGCCGAAGGAATACATTCTTATGGTATAACCAGACATCGGCATGGTCAGTAATCCGTTTTAGCTGTGCAATAATGAAGATTTATTTGTTAATCCAATTTGTCTAAGTTATTGTTTCATAATTTTTTAGTGGAAAAATTTACAAATTTAAGAGCTACATTAGAATTACTCCCTATGTCCCAATTTGTGTCTTAGTTTGATTGAGCACGGAGTTTAATTAATAAAGAGAAACTTTTGAATCTTGTAGTTTTAAATGAAAGATGTGTGTAGTACTTTAAATCTTGTGGTCTTAAACTTGACATGTAGAATGTTGGGATTGAAAAACCTACTAAATATAGAAAGATTCTTTTTGGACAGATCCAAAAAAAAGTAAGACACTTAAAATTGGAACAGAGGGAGTATTAAAAAATTGTCAATTCATCTCACCCTAACATGATAATCTATCGGACCAAGCTGAAGGTTGAACCAATTTGAAATGGAACAATAATAATTTAAAAAGAAGTTATAAAAGAAGAAAGAGTCATCTGTCTTTTCAAATAGGAATAATATGATTCTTTCTTTGAAGGGTAGAAATAGTGTTTTGCTGTAAATGGAAGATTATTGTTAAGCCAACACACTAGGATTATATAGCAATACTCATTATCCGATAAATATGACAATTTATTTTGTAGTAATCTCACTAAGGTTTGATGCACTTGAGACGAGGGTCTTTAGGAAACAACATTTCTATCTCCATGAGGTAGCGGTAAGATGTACGTACACTGTACCCTCCGCAGACCCCACTTAGTGGGATTTCACTGGGTACGTCGTTGTATTTTGTAGTAATCTCATGTCAGAGAAACCCAAAGGCTTTTTACTTAATGGTACTGGCTGAGTGACTTTGATTCTGCATGAAATTCAATTGTTCCTCTCTTCCATTTGCCTGTTTTTATCAAGTAATGTACCTCAAGTCTTCAGAAGTTCGCAAAACGGGTGGTTCATGCTGACAAAAACTCTTTTCACCTGAGTTTTTCTTCGGAAACTCTTATCAAGTGTAATTTTACTAGTGAGAGCTGATTTTATTTACAGTGCCAGAGATTGAACAAGGACTATCAGAAGCCGCAAATTCAAAAGTTACTGTTAGCTTCACTCCACATCTTATGCCAATGGTAATAGCTTAACCCAGTTCTAGTTCTAGCTGCCCTGCTCAGCAGGTCATTTTCTTATGTTGTGTGTTTTTATCTGTGTTACTTTTTGTTCTACAGAGCCGTGGTATGCAATCGACTATTTATGTGGAAATGGCTCCAGGAATGACAACTCAGGATTTGAAAGATCACCTTGGTAACTACTATGAGGTATGTACTTTCTGCGCATGACCCTAGCAGCATTTAATTGATGGATTTCATTACCATTTTTGTTTCTTTGCTTCACTCGATGGAGCTTTGTCTCTCCTGTTGGTATATTCTTCAGTCCTACTCTGTTCTCAATGCATTCTGAGGTTGCTTACAATATGATATCCCATACTTTTTTCCTTTTCAAATTTGAAAGAGTTGTCATTTTTTTAAAAGGCTTCATGCTACTCATTGTGATTCTTAGATACCATTTGTTGTTGTAATTTCTGACCAGAGATCTCCTTGTAATGTGAGAAACTTGAAGGAGTCCACCTAATATATCTTTTGTGCAATTGCTACACTTTTGTCAAATTTTTCATTGTATATATATCTTTTGTGCAATTGCTAGACTTTTGTCAAATTGTTCATTGTACTATCTGAAGGTATAATTTGAAAAGGTTTTATTGAATTGGATAAGAAATGGTTGTTGTCTAAGAAGGTCGATAAAGAAAGCTAAACTTGGATTTTTAATTTGCTGAAGCAAAAAACTACCAAGCACTTAGCTGTGAGGCGACTAGACCTGCTCAACGACTGCTTTGGCACTTTGATTTCAAAGAGAATCATAACTAGTCTGGTTCTTTATTAGGTTTGCCTCATGTGAATTTATTCAAACCTTAGTCTGGACCAAGCCAGTTCTTTCAACTGCCCATGCATGAATAATCTAACAGCCCAAACAAATATTGCTAATGATGTTGTACTCAGATCTCTGGTCTCATCTCTCCAGTTTGACCACACTAGCATAGCTAAAATTCATAGCAACACTTCATATAGCTGACACAGCGAGTGTTGGGATTAGGACGTTGTTGACTTGTTGTGCATAACATTTCATCCCACCCCAAAGGAGTTTCAGATATATATCTTTGTGTGACTGGAGGGCAGTTATCCTGTCATCTTTGGAGTCCAAAAAATTAGTGATGATATATCACTCCATCTGCATATTCATAAGTAAAAAGGTTGTGTTTTCTCTTTAGGATGATTGATATATGCATGTATTTCACCTTCTCCAGGATGAAGAATTTGTGGTGTTGCTGAAAAACAAAGAAGTTCCCCATACTCGACATGTTAGAGGATCAAATTATTGCCTCATGAATGTATTTCCAGACCGTATTCCTGGGAGAGCAATAATTATTTCGGTGGTAAGTTTTGTAGCATGTTTTTATAGACTGCATATGATATTTTGGTTGGATTAGGTATTGCTTGCTTAATTTAAACTCCCAATTGCCTTTTGTAGATTGATAATCTTGTTAAGGGAGCTTCTGGTCAAGCCTTACAGAATCTTAACTTAATGATGGGAATTCCAGAGAACTTGGGGCTCAGTTGCCTGCCTTTGTTCCCATAGAATACTTTTGTGGTTCTATCCTCCTGATGGTATAAGGTAAAACTCTTTCATCTTGCAATGGCTTTCTGAACATATGATAATGAGCAGTTGTTCTCAACACACTGCGTTGTTCACCTTTGACTTATCTTGTTCTCTTCTTACTCTTTC
The DNA here is from genome assembly GCA_011800125.2 of Solanum clarkiae. Classification (NCBI taxonomy): domain Eukaryota; kingdom Viridiplantae; phylum Streptophyta; class Magnoliopsida; order Solanales; family Solanaceae; genus Solanum; species Solanum clarkiae. The sequence continues at coordinate 37,125,468 of JAABOM020000001.1, read as the reverse complement.
TCTTGTTTCTTGCATTGTGACTGAATAAATGGAAAACAAAATAAAAGTAACTGTAACGTAGCATGGAGTGTTTCTGATTTTTCCTCTGTGAAGCAACATGAGTATGTAAAAATCCTGCCTGCTGTTCTGCATCAGCTGTTTTCTTTGATTAACAACAAAATCATCATTTTTCTCATTCAGTTCTAATTTTTCTCTTGTTCTTGTTATTTGAATTAGGATTTACGTAGAATACTGATTGGTCAAACTAGGTATTGGATGCTCAAATTCAAGTATCAACTATAGATATTTACAATTCGTCCATACACTACTGGACCTGATCACATAGCTGTAAAAACTGGGTGTTTCCTAGCTTATCTAGTCCCTGAAAGTAACTAATGGTCCGAAGAGCCTTATAAACTCTTTGGATTAGTTACAATTCTTTTCCCCCCCCACAGTTGCACTATATGTTGGCAAATGTGTGTGATCATCCTTGAAAGACAGCCCTGAACATCTTTTGACAATTGTGTTTCTTTTGTATACACTCTTCCTTGCAGGTCAAGAGACTGCTGCAAGATTTGTTGTGAAAGAGCTATGCTCATATCGCGGCTTAGTTTTCAGATGTATCCTATATTAATGTGCTAGTTGTACGCAAAAGCCCCAGAAGGAGATTATGTGCCATAGATAAAGTTGAAGAGGGGGTGAATGTGGGTGCTGTATTCAAATCCACTTTCTTTACTTCTTTTGTGTAGTCTTGTTCATGCAAGCATCACATTTGAATAATATAACCAAATAATGTTTGAGTGGACAATACTGCGCATTTTAATAAGATTTTTGGAGTCGTATTCAAATCATTTTGATTAATCTATAGAATCTTGTTTTATTTTTTTGGCAAATATCTATCTAATTAATTTTTAACAAAAACAAAAGTCTAAACCATGCAACAGTTCCTTCAACAACGTAACATCTAAGGAAAAGTTGAATAAAACAATTTGGGTTCAACGTTCACCAAGAAAAAAGAATTCTCAAATACTGATTCTGGAAAAAGCTATCTCTATTAAGTATTACTTATACCTACTTATGTATGAGGATTGATATATCCTCGTTAAAAAAGTGGTTTGCCATTTAATTAATAGAGAAAATTTAATCCTTTCAATAAGAGACCCATACTTACTGAATTTTTTTAAAGAAAAATCTGAAATTGATTTTTTAGTTCCAAAAATGTCGTGATGCTCTACAAAATCACGTCACCCGTTTTGTTTACCCCTCCAAATCTGATCAACTGAGTAAATTTTTTGGATTTAAAAATCAATTTTAAGATTTTTTTTAAATTATCATCAAATATAAATTTGTTAGCCAAAAAGGATAAATACATTCTAGGTGTCAGGTGAACCCACTTTATTAAACACTATATCAATTTTAAATTGCAAAGTCAGAGTTTTTTTTTATTTTCCTTTTCAATTTCCATATATATGCGGTGAGTCCATTTAAGATCCATACTGGGTGTACCCGGATCCGGATCCGGATCCGTTTTCCCAAGTTCCCAGAACCCACACCCCTTAAACCCCTCAATTTCATGTAGAGAAGACCTTATCTTTCATGGCAGTAGCACACTCCTCCAGTGTTTCTGCCCAAAGCCACTTCCCCTCTATGATGGCTCTCAAACTCAATTCTCCAGCCGCCAATGGTTTTCAGGTGACCAACTTATTTATTTTCGTTAAAGAGCTCTGATTTTTAAAAGCAATTTTGGAATTCCTTAAATGCTTAGTGTGAATTTATGCGTTTCTTCAAATATGTTAGCATGTATATGATTCTTGATTTAAAGTAATGGTTTGTATTGTTTTCTACCGACTCCACTTGTGGGATTACTGTGTATGTTTGTTGTTATATATTCTCGTATCCATGTAGAGCTGCTTGTTAAAACCTGATAGACTCTTCTGTTTGTTTTCTCTTAGACATTTGTCCCGGCTCTTGTCGTATTGAAACCAATCTCCCATTTACATCCAAATGGAAATGTACACTTAATTCATCCCTTTTGTTTTTTGGACAAACTAATTTGGGAAAGTTTGTAGCCCTTCCTGTTACTACTGCAACTACTATTGTTGTTTCTTTTTTCATGGTCATTGTTTTGGTTCTTTTCTTGCTTTTGTTGCTCTTATTTTATCGTTATTGTTGTTGTTCTTGTTATACGTCTTTTTCCTGGCTTGCTGCTTTTCCCCTGTTTGCTCAATCTGGATGACAATCTCCGTCTATCTTGGCAGATTTTACCATCGTTGAATAAGTCTAATATGTGCATTTTGAGCATCAGATCAAATGGGATGCGCCCAATGTCAAGACCTAAAATAATTTGCAATATGAACATAGCAGCTGGACAATCAGATGAACCGCACAAATTTAACTTGGAGAATGTAATAGACCAGGCAAGGAAATTGTGGGACAACACTCCTGCACCAGTCAAGAATTTCCCTTGGAATAGAGCACTGGACAATTTTGTTCAACTTATTCTTGACATTGTTTTGACGGTTACCAAATACTTGTATGTACCGGTATTTGTCGTTACCTCAGTCAGTGAGTTGTCTTACTGTGCACATGAAAGGAAGCTTTATATCACCCTGCTTCCTTTTCTTGTTGGTGTTGCTATTGCTGGCATCTTAAAGTCAAAAGCTTTGGAGTCATCTCCATATCTCAAGGTGATCCTTTTTGCTCTGCATAGTTCATGAAATTCCAGTAGAAGTTTATTGATAATTAAATTCCATGTTTCTCATACATTTTTGTTTCATGTAATTTGCTAAAGTGTGTGAACGTCTCTTCTAAAAGCTTAAGTTGTTAGAGAGCGCACTTTTGTTTTACTTAATTATGTTACATAAATAATATATCCAATGTTACCAATTAATTGCAATCTATTAGATCATTTCTCAAACAAAAAGAAAAGGTGCATTTATTAGATTGCCTCTAGAGTTTCACTGCCTAGTTCATAAAATTTGTAAATTAGATAAACAAAAGTTTCTACAATAAGGTACTTTCCCATCTCTATGTTATTCTGTTTGCCTATCCTTGTTTCCATTCCCTCTAAACTCAACTTATCCCTGTTTGACTTTTTGCAATGGTGGACACATATTTGCGCTATATGTCTAGAATTGATCTGCTTCTTTGTTCAAGAAGAAAATGACATGAATGAATTCTGGTTGAAGTCTGACATATTTCTTGCTCTGTCTACAATTTTAGAATGCAGAAGTTCCTTGGCATTTGGTTGGCATTGGCCTTTTCTTCACACTGATAAAGTTGCCAGGACCATATTATCCATATTGGGGTCGAATTTTCATTCCACACCTTGCAAATGGGGCATTGTTCAGAACTTTGTGGTTTGCTTTCCTCTGTTACAGAAGGCCTAGGAAGCCAGTAGAAACAACGATGCCTGATTCAGCAGTTGCTGGTCCTGAACAGAAGGGGCTATAAATTTTTGGCTACAAATACTTGAACCGGTAATAATATTTGTTCTCCTAAAATTAGATTCATTTGCATATTGAAACTTCACTGCTATTTGTGCCTTCTTTTGGTTATCAAAAAAGAAAAATAATACAGGCACCGATACGTGGCCAAAGGTGTTTTATGAATAAGAAAGGGAGAAAATTCTGCTGCGTGTTTTGTTTGTTTGAGACAAATTTTTGCCTATTGCAGGGTGCATATGTGTTTTTCATATTTTAAGGGGTAAAGGGAATCTAGAATGCAATCTGTTTGTAGTAGTAAGTCTGCCTGCACTGTATCTCCTGTTTAAAGGTACTCCAATTAATATCATAAATCAACCCTTTGATAATAGTTTTGAGAGAGAATACCCGTATCCCTTCTGCAGCGCATTAAGCTGATTTTGTTCCCTTTTTGACGTCCTTTCCTATTAAATGAATGTCCTCTATGCTAAGGTCTAGATTGTCATGCTTACTCAGAGAAGAGGTTTCTCTTGACAGCTCTTGAATACTTTCAAGTTTCAGCAACAATTTGAAATTACAACTTTAAAGGTTGTTTGAAATACATTCGAATTCATGTAAAATGATGTAATGGCAAAATCATCCAATAATCTGTGGTTTCTTTAGTATGCTTAAGCATATTTGTAATCCCTTTATAATAGTCGCTATAATAAATTTCTCTATAATAGTTGACCATTTGAGTAATTGACTTAACCTTTTGATGTGGAATTCTTCAATTATTAAAATATTGGTAATAGAAACAACGGTTGCCTTTGATTCTTTGTTTTGGGTATCATTGTGTTGCCATTGGAAGTTTCTTTCGTAGTTTAGAAAACTAGATATTTGCAAGTCTGTATTGTCAACTGATGGAATTATTTTTATTAGGGGCAAATCACTACTTTTGGCAAATTGTACCACAGCAATCAACCCACCTGGCTATTGGATCGACCAAGTTTGAAGATATTTGATTTTCACTTTAAGAGAGGCTTTGGTTTTTAGTTCTAATGAAGAAAGCAAAAGCTTCTTTGCAATCAGAAAATAGGTATATCAGTTTAATAATTTTCACTGTAAACATTTTCAGATTTCTCTTCAACGTACTCGATCTTTTCAAAGAAGTGGCTCTCTTCTGTATTGAGTGTAATTTATGCTCGCTGTAATTGGATTCCTATGAGTTTTGTGGCTCTTCTCCCCCCTTTGGAAAAAAGACCACGTCTTGCTCTTGACTTGAAGCCCTGCATGACCGGGAATTGTGAATTTCAGGTAAAAGTTGTTCATCTCTAGAATAAAGTTTGAATTAAATCAGGATACTTTTATTTGATATGAGTCAAAAGTATAGTCAGGGCATTCCCCTGTACATATATATGAAGCAATGAGGCACTTCCGTTTGTATCTAACAGATTAGTGAAGAAACAATAGACATTACTGAATATAAACAATTATCTCTAACTCCTCCAATGACGCCTTGTCACTGCTGCTCCAAACTTGAATTCTGGGAATATGAATCTTTTTTTGCTGAAGAGCGTATCGATTAGGTTCTCCAAAGCCTCAGGGGTCAGTTGAAATCCATCCCAATGTAAATACGAAGCCCTATCAGAACATGTTGTTACTCCTTCCTCTCCACACTTATTCTGCATATCAAAGTTGAATGGACCATCGCCACTGCCACAACACGCCTTCGTCAAAGGATAAGAAGAAGAGCGGCTGCTGCTAAACGAAGCCATTATTGTTGTAAGATGAGAAATTGATGGTTGTTTCTTTAATGGAGTAACTCTTTTGGAGATTATATTTTATAGAGATCCGTTGTGATGCTTGGAGTTTAGGAAGAGTAATTTGAAACCCAAAAACCAGAAAAGCGAAAAGACATTCCAGTTAAATGGAACAATGCAATCAGACTTTCCAAATGTTATGAATTGAACCCAAATAGGTTATCGCCAAAATTGGTCGCTCAACTGATAAAGAATGTGAACAATGCACAGATCAACACATCTGGAAATATATTACAAGACAAAAGGTCACTTCTTTCTCCATCATCAAATCATGGATGATAAGCGGGGCATTTGAATTAACTAAAACAAAATAACAAACATAACTCGAGGTACTTTTATTTGGTAAGAATCAAAAGATAAGTGATTGTTACATAAACATTCCCCTGTACATGAGGCAGTAAGAGATCTGCCCTTTGAATCAACAGTCTTAGACCAAGAGTAAATGCCTAACAATGGAAGACATGTTTCTAACTCCTCCATGAATCTTGGAATGATGCCTTGTCACTGCTGCTCTTGTTTCTTCTCCAAACTTGAATTCTGGAAATATGAATCCTCTTTGGCTGAATAGCGTATCGATCAGGTTCTCCGAAGCCTCTGGGGTCAGTTGGAATCCATCCCAATGTACATAAGAAGCCCTATCAGAACATGTACCAGCTCCGCTGCTACGACATGCCTTCATCAAATTCTCTGTCTTGAATCCCAGGAACGCGTGATTCTTAAGAACAGCCATGAACGATTTATAGTAATCTGCGTATATGATGTGAACATCGGGGTATTTCAAACGCAGCTCCAGAATTGCTTGCCAGAGGTGATCATTGTGAAGCTTCGCAAACATATTCAGTGCCTC
>JAABOM020000001.1:37085781-37118554 GCA_011800125.2 Solanum clarkiae | reverse complement strand
AACTGGTATCAGAGCTTGGTCTGTTTCTTGATCGAAACGATGTCTGCGTTGAATGTAAAGATCGACAAGTTCACCGGTACGTTGATTAGGATTGAGGATTAGGATTTGTTAATTATAATTGTTTCCTAAGTTGATTAGGAATAGGATTAAAATTATATAGTTTTTGTTTAGAAATTTACGGATTCTTTCCATATTTTGTAAGAAAACTGAATTCAATTTTTTTTTTACAAAAACAAATGAGGAAAACAAAAAGGATATGAGTATTATTTTTCTTCTAGTATTCTTTATTCAGTAATGAAAGTAGGAAACTTGAAGAAACGAGGAAAATTTTGATCTTTGACAGACTGCCGTAAAAAAAGATGTCACATGGCTGTCCACTTAATATGTTTCAGTTTTTTCGCTGCGAAAGTTTACTGGAGAGATGGCTTTTTTAATGTTACGATCTTCTTCAGCAATAAATGTATGCTCAGACTTCAGTATGTAATGTATCCCTTGGAGAATGAAGAAGGATTTCAGAATTTTTATGTTAATAATCTTTTATAAACTACTATTGCAGGGTAAAAAAAAAAGACCTGTTTTGCAGCTACGTGTTGAAGTAGGTCTTAGGCCTAATTCACACCCAAAAGCTAGCTCAAAGAGAGGAAGATTGCCTAAGCCTTATAAGGAGACCACCCATTCCACTAACCACCAATGTGGGACTTTGTGTCTCAACACTACGAAGACTCACACCATGTAATCTCTGGCTAATAATAAAGAAGAAAATGAAAAGTGATATCATAGAATCAGTTTTTGCAAGCGAATCTCTTGAAAGAACTGATTCAAAGAAGATGAAATTGCAGTTACAGGGAACAATGTGGTAATAATAAAATTCAATAGCGATTTACTTCAAAAGAATATAGCGTGTAATAATTCTCACGCAGGTAGGAATGTTTGCATTGATTTTATCGTACAATAAATGTTATGAACATACCATATTTGATTATTCAAACCAGCTCTCAACTATGTACCTTGATCTGGTCTTGTGTGCCTCCATAATATCTAGGCATTCCATCAGTTCCTATCCTTGATGCATAAAACTTGTGCTCTAATTCAAATTATATTAATCTTCTGTTTCTTCTCTTTCTCGTGGAACTGCACCAAAGTTCTTAACTAGTAAGTCCACGATAAGTGGTACTAATTCATCACACGGGACTGCCTTCTTGTATACTTCTCCCAAATGTGAATCACTCCCTATTCTGCCTCCTAAGAAAACATCGGCGCCTTCCACAGTCTTTTTGTCCTTGTCTTTAGTCAGGCATCCCATGAATCCAATGTCTGCAACTTGAACTTGTCCACATGTATTCGGGCAGCCTGTCCAGTGCATCCTTACTGGCCTCGTCAGAGATACTTGCCTTTGAACCTCTTCAGTGATCTTCAGGGAACGAGCTTTTGTCTCAATTATGGCTTGTCCACAAAACTGGTTACCAGTACATGCCACTAAACCTTTCATGAGAATAGGTGGATCAGGTGAAAATCTGCTCAAAATAGGCTCTTTGAGCAGTGCCTCGATCTTTGAGTTCTCAATGTTGGGAACAATAATGTTCTGTTCCACAGTCAACCGGAGCTCTCCTGAGCCATACTCATCAGCCAAACGAGCTAGATCATCCATGTCGTCTGCTTGGACACGACCCACTGGAATGTGAAGACCAATAAAGCTATAGCCTTCCTGCTTCTGTGGATGCACACCAAGATAATCTCTTCTTTCCCATTGTTTGTTAACCAAGTCTTCCGGAGATGCTCTCTCTAGCACTTGTTGAGGCATCCTCTTTTCTACCTCTGCCCTGAATCCTTCTACGCCCTGCATTAGGTGAAATTGAAACGAGTTAGATAAGGTATGTAACAGATACCACTCTACATGAGAACCGATCCATCGATTTTCACCACTACATGAAGTAGGTCTTGATACATAACATTGGCCATCTTTAATCAAAACGTTATAAACAGTTCCAACTTATAAGACCTAGTTGAGGTTATTTGCTAAGACGGAAAACTCGTCAAAATGGTGGATGTATCACTCACCAATTCATCGATTAGCCACATCATTCTACATTTCTGCCTGTTCCCTCTGAAACCAAGATCTCTAAAAGCTTCCAGTATTGCTTTGCAAACCGGAACAACATCATCGGCTGGAACCCATGCATCAAGAGGAATTGCCTCATCGCATCGTTTTGCACTGAAGAACCCTCCCACAAGCAGGTTGAATCCAAATCGTCCATCTTTTGTAGCAGGCATATATGCAAGATCATTGATGTGGGGATGCTCATAAAGATCATGAGAGCCTACGACACACGGGTTCCACTTCCTTGGCCTACAATAATATTGCAAAACTCATGTTAATACAACTACTTCGATTTTCTCCCTCGCTAACAAGAAACATGAGGCGAATACACTTTCTTTATACAATGAAAGATCCCATTCTTCACAATTGTTATCATAAAAATTGCTACTCCTGGGCCGTTTAAAGGTAATCAAAAAATTGAACAGAACCCATATATCCATAGGCATGCTAAATCCATTAAGAACCAACGAAATGATCACAGCACGAAACAACGCATAGGACAACATACTGTATGGAAGACTTACAAGTTAGAAACTGCCGGATTGCCACGTGAATTACCAGTGATAAATTGGGAGAGCAAATTAGTGTAAGGCCTTGTGTCTACTATTTCTTCTGGATCAATTCCAGCCAGAGGATTTCCTACTGCATTCCTGACATTATCCATGCCACTCTGCAAACTGGTCAAGCCTACTTCTTGAAGTCCCTTTAGTATCTCAGGCACATCAGGCAACACAACTCCACGAATCTGCCAATTTTGCCTTGTCGTAATATCAGCACATCCTTCTTCTCCGTATTTCCTTATCACACTTGCCAAATATCGAGTCTGAGCACTACTTGTTACTCCATTTGGAAGTTTCAACCTCATCATGAATCTTCCATCTGGTCACAAGAATTTGGCCATGAAAATAACATCTTCTATTGAAAATTTGATTAATTCAATAGAGCAGATAAGCAAATATCTATCAAGTTCAGCCAAGAAAAGGATAAATTTTGGTGCATAGAAATCTGCCAACACAAGTTTTGGAAAATATACCCACTCCCAAATCTAGATAAAGGCAAATGTTGAGGTATATCACAAAAACTGTGAATTATTTGCGATTGAGACGTAGTTGCTAAGGTGGATGCAGCATACAAATGATGGATTCAACCGAATGCATCAGTTTTGACACGGAATATCGATATACATGTGAAAAAAACATTAAAATGCCAAACGAATACTCACTCTGTCCCAATTTGTATAATTACAGTTCGAGTTTCAAAAGTCAAACTTGTTGCATTTGACCGGGACCTTGGATATCAAATCTACTTAAGAAGTAGTATAATCTCAACAACTAATAATTAAAAGGCATATGAAAAATGGAGTCCTTAGTGGCATTACCATAACATATATTATATACGTTAAAAATTGAGTCTATCAAGTTTAAATCCTAAATCAGCTTTTAATAGTGGAGTTGAGGTTGAGTACTTACATTGATTCTTTCTCCTATGGAAGAGTCCAAGCCACTTAAGCCTTACATCAATGTCATCTTTAGAAATCTTGGATTGATCTATCTCTTCCATAGGTATTTTAGCTAGCTCTTCAATACCATTTTCCATGAACAACTTCATAGGTTCCTTCTCAAGCTTCACCTTCTCTTGAGGATTAATTCCTTGCCTAAACTGCTCTTTTAGTATCCAATATCCATCTTTTTCCTCAACTCTTGGCTCTAGTCTCTCAGCAGCAACCTCCGGAGGCGCCGCGGCCACCGCCTGTGGTGGAGTTGCATTGAGCTTGACAATAGTTGTACCCTTGGAAAATCTAGTAGGATTTGGCAATGAAGGTGCCAAAAATTTGATGGAGAAAGATGCCATTTTGGAAATTGGAAAATAGATGTCAGACCATTTTGTAGAGTTGTGAATGGATGTGTGGCAAAACTTTGGTGGACTCTTGATTGTTACAAAGGGTCGTTAACCTTGAGACTTGTTTGGACAAGAATGCCCCTTTTACCGTTAACTTTTCAAACTTGTAGGATATGATAGCAAGTTGTGTCAGGTTATAATAGAGTCCAATCACAATGGCCAAATTAAATAATTATATTTATGAGAGTACTACATTACCAGATTAAAGTTTACTACAATTTATCGATTATGATTTTGAACTTTCACAGAGAAAAAAAGACTAGAAACAACATTATATGTTATGGTAATGACGACATCAAAGGATATTAATTTAAGCATTGAGACATGAATGGAATTCAAAATAAAGCTACTTTGAGGTTTTCTTTGAAATGAGGAATGTAAAATAACCAGAGGTTCTGAGAATTACGAAGGAAACTTCGAGCTGATTTAGTAAGTCACGAGTACTTGATAATTGAAAGTGAACTCAATGAAATTAAATATGCCTTCTATAATTTTAATACTCTTTTGAATTTGAACTTTGAAGATAGAAAACCTTTAATAAATAAATAAGTGTTTTATCCAGAGGCGAAGCCATGATTTTAACTTTATGAGTTTTGAATTTTATAATGATGACTTTAAATGATAATGATTGAATATATTATTTAAACAAAGTTTATGAATTTTGATCAAACCCGCATGTGAATTACTAGCTCCGTCCCTTCTTAATAGTCTTTGAAAGAAAAAGTTGTGGCACGTGAAGCATGTTTGAGGGGAGTTTTTAGTAAATTTAAGGGTACCCTTTTGGGCGTATCAATGGGTAAGAGAGGCGTGTGGCTATTGGAGGTGATAAGATATTAACTGGTTGGCCGCAGTTTTCCTACTTGCCGGGGGAGTGGAACCCACACTTCCTTGTCCTCTAATTCTTGGAATTCTACATGATAAAATAATAATTCAACTATGTACTCGGTAATTTAGCCAAGAAAAAGGAGTACTTCTGGAAAAACAGCTAAATAGAAAGATGTTTCATGATCCATCTTTTTTTTTTTTTTTTTGCCCGAAAGAAAGAAAGCTTTTAAAAACTTCTCTTCAAACAAATTTCATTATTTTATGCCAACATTATTTTGTTTTAGGAATATATAGCGACATTTCGAATGTGACAAGGATAAAGTTTTACGTTTTAGATTTTACATGTGATAGTTCATTGAATTGAGTATGTTATTGTAATACTGAACGGAAAAATCTTTTTTTAATATATAAATTTAAGTTGAACTAGTGAGTAGTAACTGGAATTGTGTGAAAGAAGTTCTCATTCCCAGTCCTTCCCCTCCCAATGAAACAAAAACGAAAAATCAAGCGGAGTCGAAGCATTAGTTGTCCGTGCAACATCATGCCATAACAATTATGCCTCAATTCCAAATAAATTTATATCGTTTATATGAATTCTCATTTCATCATTTAAGCTCATATCATCATAAAATAGAAGTGAAACAACAATAACATACCCAGTGGAATCCCACCAGTGGGGTCTAGGGAGGGTAGAATATACGCAGATCTTACCACAACCTCATAGAAGTATAAAGATTGTTTCCCGTGAATCCTCGTTTAAAAATCTCATAAGCAGAATAAACTACATATGACAAAAAGAAAAGGAAAGAAAAAGGAATAGAAAGAGCGACTAATAACGAAAATTAATTACATTATATAAAACACGACTACTCCTGCTAATCTACTATATCCAAGGCTAGACAACCATCTAAATAAAATAAAAGTGAAAAATATACAAAAATAATACTAGTAATAATAGTAACAGCTTTCCCTTTTTATGGATTTTTTTCCTTTCAATTTCGTAAATGCAATATCCTCAGAAGTCTAAAGTGAAATTAGATTAATCCGGAATTTGTGAAAGGAATAATTTTGGCCACCAAGAAGATCCAAGAGTCCAACGTACAAAGACACCGACTAGCCCATTAGGCCAATTTGCCCACTGCCATATCGTGTGGCCTAAAGGCTTTTGTCATTGTCTTTGCCCACACTTATAATTATTTGTTGCCACCAGCTCATTCTATGTGATTGCTATTTACTGACTACGAATTTTCGAAAATAAAAGATTATCAAAACTTTTGACATAAAAGAAAAATAATGATTTTTGCGCAGGTTTTATTTATCTCATTGAAAATAAAATAAATATATGCCTTGGTGATTCTTTACAATTGAAAATAAAATAAATATATGCCTTGGTGATTCTTTACATACTTGAGACAGGAGGTGCCATGCAACTGCTACTCATCAACGGATATAAAGTAACCCTGCAGCATGCTCAATTGGTATTATCATTTTGCACCTTCCTGAAGTCTCAACTAACTAAAAAGGGAGGAAATGGTTTTCCGAGCTATAACAGAGTTCGAGAAAATTGCAAAAATTTACAGGTATCTACACAGTCAAGAGTACATAGCTGATCCAGGTCCATAATTATACAGCAAAGTTCTACAGGATTTATCTCATATGCTAACGAGTCTCCCGCAGAATAGATACGTTAAGTACATGTTACTGTACAATATAAACATCACGACTGGCAAAAGGCTCCCACACAGTAACAGCATATCCCCAGAAGCAAGTAAAAGTGCCTTATGTACATGTTACTGTACAATATATAACATCACCACGTAGCTAAAGGCTCCAAAATAGTTTATCTTCACCACATCACCTAAAGCAAGTCATGAGTTGCTCAAATGCTTCCCAGACCAATCAAATGGTACATGTTGCTTTCCATACATTAGCAGCTCTCACACACATCATGTCTGGCCATCCCATTAAGATAGTAGATGTGTTACTCATTTAACCTGTGCACTTCGTGCTAGCAGATCAGCCAAATTAGATCATCTAGTTAGTTTCACCTTGAAAAGTGACCTCCAATATTTCATCATAAATTTTTACATCAGAGGTAAAAATTCTGACATTAATCATACACTGCATCTCGAAGAAAAGCGAAAAGCCCAAGTAAGTTTCACAAGAAATGGCTTCATAACCGTGAACGACGGAAGTACTTGATGGCACTTAGTGGTGGATTCTTACGTGCTGAGGAAAATGGTTGGCCTTTTAAGGAAGAATTACACCTGACATCCCAACCTTCAACATTCTTAGGAACACAAGCATCAAAAAGTATTTGGCCAAGCACGGTGTGTGCACTTAAACTGGGATTTGGCCAAATAGGCAGATCTTTTCTTTCTTCAGAGGAAGAGCCAGAATCACTAACATTTTGACGGTCAGATGAACTTGGCAAGAAAAAGTGATCATTTGGTCCCCCTGCAATTCTTCTAAAACTTCCATTCGAGTCAGCTGCCGCATTTTGGAGGTCACATATTAAGTGAGATATCTCATCATGCATATCATCCAAGCCATTTCTCTCTCCTAGTTTCTTAATTCTGCAAGTGAAAACTGAAGTTGCACGAGCAAGTAGTTCATCTATAGCAACGCTGTACTGGATGGGATCACTCTTATACAGACCTGCAAGATGACAATAAAATGCCTGATGCACACGTTCAAAACATGGAACTCAGAGAAAATAGGAACCAACAGAATATCTGCACAGTAATAAGAGAACGCAAAAAGGGATTCAAGTGCTAGATATAGAAGACATTTGTCCAATAAACATACTCAAACACCCTAATGGTATGACAAGAAAAGAATATAGCAAGAGACTAGTATAGTATCAACTGACCTGCGTGACAGGAACTCTGCCACATTATCATTTTGATATCTGCCCCCATGTCTTGCAAGCCATGAGCAAATTTACATACAGATTGATATGGAGCAATATCATCATTTTCCGAGCACAAAATGAGAAAAGGAGCCCCAAAACTCTGCAGCGGAAGAGGATAAATCAACTAGGAGGACAACATATTGGGAATTTCGAAATGACTTCAGGATAGTTGAAACTTACAACTGAGGAGTAAAGAGTTCGCCAATATTCAGAACGCTGGAATCCAAACCTAGTAATAAATAAGGCATCTGATCCAGAAATAAAACCTTTGGCAACCAGAGACAGCAGCTTGGTGGAGCCAGGGATCTTAAGAACTGTGGGAGGCACAGCAAATTGGGTTCCAAACTCTGCAGTGAAATCAACAGGACAAGAATCATAAATTTGACCTGAGATGCAGTTAATGACCAATTGGCTATCCTCCTGCAAAAGAGTGAAAGATTCTATAAATATTCATATGCTATCAATAATTCATCACAGGGTAATATATGGATTTCTGGATTCCAACCTCACAGAAGATTCAAAGAAAGCGTACCAGACTAATTTGAGCTTCAGATCTCCCTTTAACAATCTGCATAAAGCTTTAAGTATTAAGCACATTGTCTCCAATAACCAAATACCAAGAACCTTATCCTTAAGTCAACATAATTTGCCAGTCGAGAAAATAATCAAAATAGTCCTTAACGTATACGTGTTGCTCTATTTTGGTCCTTAATGTATCACACATGATTGAATTGGTCTTTAATGTATTCAAATGGTGTTCATCATGGTCCTTCACCCTAAATCTAACAAATTTATCAAGAAAAGGTGTTATATTTAATGGTGGACCCCATGTGGCTAACAAATTATACCATTATTATCTTTCTTTGTTAGCTCCAAACAACAACAACATTACCCCAATGCCTCAAAGGCTCCCGCCTATTGCGGGGTAAGGGGAGGTCGGATGTACGCAGCCTGACCCCTATGTTTAAAAACATAGCGCGACTGTTTCCGGCTTTGTTAGCTCCAAAATAAAATATAATTTTGTCTCTCAATTTCTAAATCACAGTTCTCTATTCTCGTTTATACATATTGAAATTCATACGTAGATGATAGTAGCTTTGAGGAAATCACTTAGCTAAGACGTTGATGTCTTATCGGTCTTGAGATCATTTTATGGTGTTCTCTATTAGCTGATCTGGCGCTGAGGCTTTGATTTTTTTAAGAAAAATAAAATTTACCATGAAAAGATTGTTTTATCATTTTGATTCACTGATTTGGTGAAGTTATAATTTTGGGCTTATTTAAATCTTAAGACTTGAATAAACTATCGATGATAACATCACAGGGAATTAATTTAACAGCTAAATATTGCTTTGAAGATAAAATAATATTTTAGAAAAGAAAAAAAGTGAATTTTATTAGAGAAAGTAGAGGAAATGGTAGTAGTTATGGAGCTCCGTCTTGAAGCTATCAAAGAAAATCACAATGGTATTTTGTTAGTGATATGTGGGACCCACAGCTAAATATAACACCTTTTTGACATATTTATTAGGTTTAGGACAAAAGACCGAAATGAACACTTTTTGTAATACGTTAAGGACCATTTCAATCACGTGTGATACATTAAGGACCAAAATAAAGCAACACATATATATTAAGGACCATTTTGATAATTTTGTCCTTGCAGGTCAAACCCATAAGAGACCTCAACGAGGTGGCATAGGGTAGCAAACGCACAAAAAGAAATTATGCATTCAACCAAAAGTGAAACAGTGTACACCAAAACATTTTGTGAGTGATTGTTGAAGTCACATACTTGAAAAAACTTATACATGCAGGCCTTAGAACCACCAGAAAGAGCTGCAACAACAACTGGACAAGGCCGACATCGTAGTTCCTACATAGTTAAAGATAAGATATTAGGAAATGAAAGTGGGAATTGGGCCAAGAAATTACTAATCTACTGCATGTTATGACTATATCAGCATAATTCCATCATCGTTCATAAATTAGGTTTCACAGATTCTGTACCAATAGAGTCAGCAAAACCCCATCGGGCAAAGTATACTAGCATCAGCAAAAGCAAAGGTAAAAAGCTGACCTCAACGAGCTCTCTTAGAAGAGAATATGCCAGTGATGTAGCCTTCGCAGGTACGTATCTGCATAGATTATTCTTTGACTCAAACTTTTGAACTACAAAATTTTTGAACTACTCGCTAAAGAAACAGCAACAAAAAATATTCATTGTTGTACGCTGTGTGTGATGCAGTATTACAACAAGAGACAAAATCCAAATCTGCGATATATTTACAATATAGGAAAACAGAAAAGAAATCAATATATGATCAAAATCAGCTTGATTCCAATGGCTGTGAAAGCATCAAGAGCAGAGATGCATTACATTCAAATTTCCGCCTTCTTGATGCTTCAATTGTTAAAAGTTTCCATCACTACCAAATATACAGTGCCTCATACTAGTACGTTTAAATCATATTGCTTCCACTCAGGAATCAACTGACATCTTCACCATGCCCCATCCCCCTGACCCAGGGTTTTTCTATTGTCTCCTTCAATCACATAAAAAAGCAAGGTCATCCTTAGCCAAAACTAGCATTCCTGAAATCAATCTTTAGCAGTCCAATACCAAGTGCATCTAAACTTTCAAAGTTTTCAAACCATAGTAGTTTCAGGGGAAGCTAGAATGGTAATACAGACTACACTTGTACCTAAAGAACCTAAGCTTTCATCTGAACAAAGTTGCAAAAGATTAATCTACTATGTACATCACTGAGCTCTCTTTCCTATCCTTGGAAAAGGTGTAATGTGATTGCCATGCCACTAAACTATACCTACAACAGGAATTGCCAATGTCCCTTAAAACTCCAGAATGCTCCCTACATCACTGAGCTCTCTTTCTATCCTTGGAAAAGGTGTAATGTGATTGCCATGCCACTAAACTATAACAACAACAGGAATTGCCAATGTCCCTTAAAACTCCAGCATGCTCCCTTTGCACAAACACAAATTGTAATATCAAATCTAGATTCAGCCATTTGATAGTCTAAAGGAAAGATGAAAAGTCAAATACAAAATGTGCACAATTTTCCCTGTATCATCCAATTTATGCGAACTCACTACTAAACCATCAGATCTTGAACACCCTAATTTGAACAGTTAGACCAATTCAATCCAACACAAAATAAGACCACTAACACCAAATTCAATACTAAAATTACAACATGGTCCATAACAGATTTGCGTTAAGCCAGCTCTAGTCATTAGATAATTTAGCTTGAATTTAATTAGTAAAACCACAAAACAAATGGAATGATAAAAATTTCCAGATAGGTCAAAATTTGCGTAATCACACTCCCAATTCTTAAAATAAATTAAAAAATGAGTTCAATTGAGCTTACAGGGTGGCGAAATCGGCAAGGCATGCTATGGAGCTCCAACCAAGAGAAGCATAAAGATTAACATAACTCTTCAATTCAGTTTCCTGAATTGAAACCCAAGCGAAGATTACGACAATTCCTTTGACCTTATCATCGTAATTCCTCTTCTCCCAGTAAAATCTTCCACCGTCGATTGACATGACAGATACAACAAAAACTCCGATTACTAAATCCTAACGGAATTGAAGTTGATCAAAAACGATGAAGCTGAATCGGCAAGTAGAGAGAGGAAGGTAGAATGTGCGGGGGTGGGTGGGTTGGGTGCATATCGCATATGCGCCACCTCAGATTGTAAGCACGCGTTTAGGATGATTATCCTCCGCCACTACTGGAAAAAGTCCATAACGGCGTCGTATTTGAATAAACTTGTCCTAATTAAAGGGTGTGTTCGATAAGAAAAAAAATACTAGTCCTCCGTCCCAATTAATTTGGCACCCTTTAACTTGACATGATGCTTTAATCATTTCATTAAAGGTAAAAAAAAAATTTAAAAGGTAAATTATTTCTAATTTAAGTAAGGTGACATTCTTTTTGAGACAGACCGGGTTTCACATAACATGGGACGGAAGGAGTAGTAATTTCTTTCCAGAAAATAAGTGGGTCTGTTGTTTATTATTTTCTCAGTCTCAATTTATACGACACTTTTCATTTTTTAAGAGTTAAACAGTTTAAATTTGATTGAGAATTTGCATAGGGAATCTACAAATTTTTTGAAATGAAATTTATGTATTTCTAAACTACGTAAAATGTATTATATATCACAATAATTGATAATTCGAAATATTTAAAAAGTATATGAAAATTTTATGATCAAAAATAGATTGGTTTGAATCTCGGATTCTGTCACATAAATTGTGACAGAGAGAGTATCTAATATTTTCTCTATTTTATTTTAGTTGTCATCATTTTCTCTATTCTATTTTAGTTGCCATAATTTCTATTTTTAGAATCAAACTATGTAGACTTTGATTAATATTTTAAAATATATTTCTTTATCATATTGATATGAAAAAAATTGTAGCTAGTAATACATTACTTTTAATTTTTTATATCTAAATTTTTATTTTAAAATATATATCAAATTAATTTAATCTAATCTAATTTTAAAAAATAATCAAATTGACTTTCAAAAAATAAGACAAAACAACTAGATGGGACAGAGGAAATATTTAATAAGTAAAAAAAATATTCATATATTGTTTAGCAAACATTGTAGAGGTGGATAGGGATGAGATTAGATGGTCAAAATGAGGGGTTGGATGAATGAAGTGGTGATAATAAATTTGAAATATCACTTAGATAAAAAAAAATTATTTTCACTAAAAAAGCCATTTTCATCATCTTTTAAGAAGCTTGTTTTTTTTAAAAAAAAAAAACATAATTTTCAAATATATAAATCAAAATTGAATCCACCATACCAAACACATCCTAAGTGTATGATACGCTGACGTGGAGATTATGCTAACAGTATATACTCGGATTTGGATATGGTTCTCCTCCCTGAAAATGCGGCCGAAAAAACGAAGGGTCAAAAAGAATGCACTTTATTTAGTTCTATTAATTAAGAAAAATACGTATCAAATTGAGCATATTCTGTGTAAGAACTAGTTGACTAGTGATATTTTCACAATTCCAACTTAATTTTATGTGTGTCATTTAATTAGACACAGAATTTAAGGAAAAAATGATTTATAAACTACAAATAAATTAATATGTCACATCTAAATGTAGGTATCATAGTATATGTTATTTATCGATGACATGGTATTGATTGACGAGACATGTGATAAAATTAATGATAGTTTGGAGGTTCGAAGACAGACCCTAAAGTCTAAATGATTCAAATTGAGAAGTGTTGATTAGTCAAAACTCGCTCCTTCAGAAAAGGAAAGTGTCGAAAATGAGGATGTTAAGATATAGATATACGGATATACGAAGAAGGATAGGTTGAACGAAAGTATTCAAGACTAAGTGGAAGGTCTACGTGGTGGATAAGATGAGGGAAGCAAGCTAATATGGTTGGTCTTGTGAAAAGGAGATTCACAGATACCATAGTAAAGATATGCGAGAAGTTAAATATGGTGGGCATGAGAAAAGATAGAAATAGACCATAGAAGTATAAGGAAAAAATGATTAGACAGGATATGATACATCTACGTCTTACCGAAGACACGACTCTAGATATATAGAAGGATTTGAAGGTCCATGATTAGGGTAAAGTTATTCCTAGTAGATAGTCAATTGTTGTCTAATTATAATCTTATTTTTTGATTTTATTACTCACTCCGTTTAAAAAAAGAATGGCTTACTTTCCTTTTTAGTTTGTTTAAAAAAGAATGACTTTTTTTTACTAAACTTTAATTTCAATTTTCAACATGCATGTTTAAGACCATAAAATTAAAGGACATTTTGGTACATTTAATATAACTTTAATTTTAGACCACAAAATTGAAAATTCTTCTTTGTCCTCTTAAATTCTGTGTCAGGTTACTATTTTTTAAATAGAGAGAGTACTTTCAATTGTTTCCATACTTGTTCTTTAAGACAATATATATATTTTTGATTAAAGTCAAAATCTATCAAAAATATCATCTCTATCTTTATCTTTGGGGTAAAATTGCGAACACATTAAATTTTTGAGAAACACGTATGGAATCCATTGAATATTGTAATTACAATTTCTTAAACATTCGCTAACACTTAATAATGTTGAGGTCGACATTATTATGGGATCGAGAGAGTGACACATTAAAAATAGAGAAGAATTGTAGTCTAGTATTTTATAGAGTGAAGTAGTGCGACAGCAGAGAAAAGCCAAAAGAAAAACAAAAGTAATATATTTACTGCTCACTCAACTATATATATGGTCCCCAACCCCTATACTTTTGTCTGCTACTTACCAATTACACTGAAATCCATTTTTATGGAATGGATTGGGCATTGCAATCAGTGACAAATTCGAAACTAATCTGTTTAACCAACCTTCTTTGATCGATCCAATGTCCGTTATTATATGTACAACATTCCCTCTCTTTTATTTTGAATACATGCATCAGATCCAAAGCACATGGAAGTCAGCTGACCCCCACTCCTCTACGGCACGTGCACACCTCCTCCTACTTCTATACATCCATACATTGTAGCACAGAAGCAAGTAATAAGATGAATAAAATAATTACTAATTCAAATTTGTGATAATGTATTCAGATGGGGAGGTGTAATTAGCAACTAGAATGGCTCAGTTTCAAACCAAATGTAGTTTATACATGTGATTTGTGGAATTCTCTTGCTTGTCACAAGGGTCCCATGTGAAGGTACATGCATTTGCTTTGTGTACTTCTTCCCACATTTTACTTCCTTTTCCCTTTAAGAGGCTTCTTTTGAAAAAGTATCAAAAGATAAACTTTATGCCAAGAATCACACAGATCAGCAAGCCAAATTAGTTCTATGCCACCTTATTTCAAACTCTATTCTTGGAAAATTTGACTATCTTTTATCATTTCTGTTTGTACCTTAGCAGTTTTTATCATTTTATCTCCCAATGTTCAATAATATCAACAGTTGACTAATAATGTCCTTTTAACTGTCTTTTCCAAACCACTATTTTCTGGAGTAAAATATTTGATGAAACAAGATCATATATCCCCACCACATTACCAACTAACAAATTAAGCAAACCAGACATACTCATATTTTTGTGGCCGGTGGACAAATATCATTTACTTCTTTCCTTCAAAATAGTATGGCCATCTCTTCAGAAAAGCTAAATGACAAAAATCTTTAAATGGATCCTCTAAAGTCCTTTCACATGTCTGACGAAATAGTCATATGCATGCCCACATTTCCATGAAAGACGCGCTATTCCTTCTCCAACCCAAAAAAGATAAAAAAGACAATGGAATTGGCACTTCCAAATACAATCACCCTCCATATTATTCCAACCAGGAAAAAAATGTACAGCATTCAACATTTACACAAATTTGTTATCTTCTCCCCTTAGAAAAAGCCAAAACACAAGCTTTTATAAAACAAAGTGGGCACATAACACAAGAATGCTAATTACTAGTTAGTATTTTGAAATTAAAATTCCAGATCCGTCACCACCTTTTCATGCCCAAACAGATAGATAATCACTGGCTTGCACAGTCAGTCTCAGTGTACTTTTTGCCATCCAAAAACAGAACCAAACAGCACACATTTTCTAATGCAGATAGGTCCTACTCATGGAGAAGATTGCAAGATTGCAGAAACAAGGTTCAGTTATGGCACTTGTAAAACCAAGCAGGCTTCACATAAATAGCTTCTCTTTACACAAATATGGAAAGACA
Source organism: Solanum clarkiae (assembly GCA_011800125.2). Taxonomy (NCBI): domain Eukaryota; kingdom Viridiplantae; phylum Streptophyta; class Magnoliopsida; order Solanales; family Solanaceae; genus Solanum; species Solanum clarkiae. The sequence continues at coordinate 37,103,056 of JAABOM020000001.1, read as the reverse complement.
AATGGCTGTACACTGATAAAGCTAAACTAAGCTGAAACAGTAAATAGTAAATGCTGATCTAAAACTAGAAACGGAAAGATATTTAAAAGGATCAGAGTATTGGATTCCTTTTCTTGAAACTTGCTGTGTAAACCCACCCCTTTCAACATTCCTCTTTTTCTTCATTGATTCATTCCTCAAGGCTTCAAACTAACCCACTGGTAACGTCCCTCTAATGGCGTGTCTTTCACGATATCGTAGTTGTACCTGCAAGCACCATTACAAGGAAATCATTACCTACAAATCCTCTTTTTTTCACCTTTTTAGGGTCACACTAAAATGAGCTGGTGGGGTGTATGTTTTCTTATCATGCGCACCCGCAGCTTTTAGCACTTACTTTTCTGCGAATCTTTTTTGCTCGCGCTTTTCTGCTGCTGCAAAGAACTCTTCAATCTCCGCTTCTGGTGGAACCTTCGACGCAGGCGGCTGTTTCCGGTGAGCACTGGCAGCCGAAGATGATTTTTTGGTTGTCGTGGATGATGACTCCATATCTTCCGAGTCTCCGCAATGCTCACTAGGTGGATTCGGCTGATCAATTGGCTTGAAATTTTCACTGCTACAAAATAAAATTGAGAAACCAACGATAACAATAACAAAATTAGATAAATATAAACGATTTTCTCTACATCTATCCAAACACACGTAAAAACAGCAGTTATATAGCCAAAATTAGATGAAATGAACTCAAGCAGTAGAGAACATTTTTAGAGTTACGGTTGCCAGTTGGAGAATGAAGAGACACTCACAGACAAAAGAGAACCGAATTTGTCACTTTAAATTCTGAAAGAAGAAGAAACGTATAATAACAACGTAATGTTACCTGAAAGCGCCGTTAAAAGAAGCCGAATTGTCAGTTTCGAATTCCTCCGCCTGCTGCAATTCAAAATTTAAAACCGAAAAGAATTTGAATTTATTCAAGCAATTATGGCATATGAATGAGAAAACCATTATTAAAATAAACAATAAATTAGAAATAAATGCGTTCTTACATTTAACCTCACCTTCAGATCTAACGATTTCAAAACAGTCTTCGTTATAACTTCACCAGGCTCATTACAACTCGAACATTGCGAATTCGTCGGAATATGAACAGCTGGCGAAGTTGAATTCTCACTAAAATCTACATCAGTTACAGAATCATCAAATTTTCTTCTCTTAGTTGAAGAGGTCAAAGAACTCGTGACCTCCACATCATTATCTCTTACTCTCAAACCTCCATTTTCATCCTCCGTCACCTTCCTTCCAGCTCTAATTTTCTCGCATTTCTTAAGAAACTCTCCCATGGAAGCCTTCATGTATTTACAATGAATGAAAATATGAATTTACCTTGGCATATAAAAAAAAGTAAGTTTTCTCTTTCCGTCTCTCTCAAGTAGCAGTGACAGCTGAAATTAGTTAGAAAGCAGAGTAGGGGCAAATTAGGAATTTCACATGAGGGGATTTAATCGGAGGGTGGAGATTAAAGGAGTCGGTTACGGGAAGAGAAACATGTGGTCCTAGCTCCGTTAACGGTGCCAGCAGAGGCACATGGCAATGCCGTTAAGAAGATCTGGCCGTTTCGTCGGAGAATGATTACCGATGATTTGTCGAATCAGAGAGTGACACGTAAGGGAGTAAATTGACCGGGTAATGCCGGTCGAAATAACCGGGAGTAAAACCCAGTCGGGTTAGAAAGTTGGTTACAAGTAGGCAGAACCGAACCGTACTAAAAAATATTCATGCAGTTTGTTTCTAAAATGCCTTTCTGGTAAAAAGCAAACAGTGCTTTATCATCAACTATATTTTTTTGTTTTTTAAAAGAAAAATTAGTTTTCTTTCTTTTCAAACTTCTTGCTGCTACTTGTTTTGTGAGGAGATGAGAATGTGGAAGTACTATTAAAGTACTTGGTTATGTTTTCTCAAGTATATATTTTTCTTTATATTCTTCAATTTTCATAAATTATATAATATAGTTTAAATTTTGAAAGTTAAACGACTTATTTCATAAAAAAAAAATTTCACGTAATTAATTAAGACAGAACATGAAAAGTTTAAAAAAGAACTAAAAGCTTTCAATAACTTTTGGAACAGAGGTAATATTGATTAATGAGTATAACACTAAATGATGAATAATGATGTGAAATTAATATAACTACCACTTAAGTCTTAGAATTCACTTCGTCTCATATTAAATTTTAAAAATATTTATGAAAATTCATCCCGTCCTTCCCTTTCCCACCGTATCCTGCCCCACTCCATCTCGCCTTGCTCCATTATCATTTCTGTCAGTATAAAGAAGAGAGATTATTCTAAAGGATCTTCAATTCAAATATATAATTAACTAATTAATTATTGAAGATTACCATTATATCATTATTTTATGTTTAATTCTTGTTTGGTCTAAATAATAATACTACAATACATGCATGCCTTCACATTTTTGAAGAAAGAGAATTAATTTGGAAGTTGATGATACAAAAATCCAAAAATGTCTCTATCATGTAGTGCTAGGAAACATTTTTTTTTAAAAAATATGAATGTCATAGTCTAGGAATGAAATGGAAGAACACAAGCAGTGTCGATAAATGACAGTTTTTATTAATGGAGTTCTTTAGAATATATGTAAAAATTGGGAGAATGTTATTCAAAAATACAATAATACATCCAAAGAAATATTTTAAAAGATTTTAACATAACGACAAAAAGAATTATTTAAGCTCAAATACAGGGGAGCTATTGGACAATCAATATATATACACACTTAAAATACTAGAAAAGTTTTTCTTTATTTATTATCAGGACAAAAAGTCTCATTTAATATAATAATTAATTTGATATAATTGCATCGTTAGCTTATTATTTGATAGTTTTATTTTATTATCCTTTAACTATCATTTAGTTGATTCACGATCTTTTGATATATGCTCATAAATTATGATAATTTTCTTCACTATCCTTAGGCAATGACCACATAATTTGTAATACAGTGAAAATTATTTACCTCGTCTTTTTTTAATTATAATTCTATTTTTATCCTATAATAATATTAGAGTATAAAATATGATGCATATTGCTTAGTCGATTTGATATATCATTTGCTTAGTACATGCGTACGTTACAATAAGTTGAATTTATAATTGGCAATAGATTAGATCAAATAAGTTAGCTAAAAGTCTCCAAACTCGAATTCAAGTATATTTTCGGGATAACAATATTAGAGTGTAAAATATTATACATATTCCTTAGTTGATTCGCAATCTTTTGCTATATCATTTGCTTAGTACGAACGTACATTACAATAAGTTGAATTTATGATTGGTAATAGCTTAGATCAAATAGATTTGTCAAAAAAGTCTCCAAACTCGAATTCAAGTATATTTTTAGGATAACAATATTAAAGTGTAAAATATTATACATATTCCTTAGTTGATTCGCAATCTTTTGCTATATCATTTGCTTAGTACGTGCGTACATTATAATAAGTTGAATTTATGATTGGTAATAGCTTAGATCAAATAGATTTGTCAAAAAAGTCTCCAAACTCAAATTCAAGTATATTTTTGTACTTTTTGGGGGACCTCCCCCCATGCATGACTCATACGATATGGCACTTAATTAAATTTGGCATAGGACAATGTGTGTAAAATGCATGAATCAATTCCCTATATACTCTTACATAACCTTTGGCTTCCATTCCAAATGTACATTTGCCCTGCGCCAAACATTGCGGATAATGAAGCAATACCAGAATCTAAGTTACACAGACTCTTCATTTTCAATGTCGTACTCGTGTCAGATTCTCCAAAAATACACTAGTTTAACCGTACATGAAGAGTCCGAGCAACATAGACCAGAACTATTCTTGTCCCAGGGATGCCCATCAATATCAATGACACTAGATCTTCCGCTTGGAAAATTAGTTTCAACTTCAGCGGATTATTAAATTTACATGTCAAATTTTTAAAATCGTAATTAAGATTAGCTTGCACATTTTTAAACTAATTTATCGATTGCCTTCCACGATCATAGATACAGATAAAAGGGAGTGCCTAAAAATTCTTATAAGTATTTATTAGCAAAGTACTAAGTTTTTAAGTTATATTGCAACATGGATTGCCCATTTCAACATTACAGCTTTCCATAGTACTTCTTAAATAGTTGAGTAAAAGGTACTATAGAAGCAAGCCAAAAATAATTCAAACCAAAGTCTACTAATCAAAGAAGAGAATTTTTTTTCATGGAGATGTCATTTTCTAGTTTTTAATATACCACAGAAGTTATTCTTATGGGAAAAGAAAAAAGGAAAAAAAGTTTAAAATGTCCTCATAATATTAGAAATATTTTTAAAATGCACTCTTTTATTTATTGGATCAAATTTTCCTTTCCTTCCACCTATTGAATTAAAAATGTCTTTAATGTATACGTATTTAAAATAATTCAAAAATATTTTCTTTCTACCAATTAGATAAACAGTTCTCTTAACATATTAGAAATGATTCAAATTTGCTCTTCATTTTACCAATTAGATTAAAATTCTCTTACCATATTAAAAATGACTCACTTAACGTAATTTATACAAAAAAATCAGTAATTTTTAAAAACTGAAATTGTTAGATAATGAAAAAAAAAATTAATACAACTAGGATGCTAGCGAAAGTCAAACGAATTAAAAAATTGAGTTTTAATTTATTCAAATTTGAAGGCTGAAAATAATTTTTAAAAATATTTTGATGCTATAAAAATATCATATTTGTTAATAAAATATATTAAAATCGAGCGACATATTAAAAAGTATTTAATAGTCGATAAGCATATTTTTAGGTAGAAGGTGGGTAACTTTACACTATTTTTAATAGGTTAAGGATATTTTTGAATCATTTTCGTACGTTAAGGACATTTTTGACCTAATAGATGAAAGAAGTGCATTTCTAAATTATTTTTAATACGTTAAAAATATTTTTGAACCTTTTTCGAAAAAAAATCATTAAAAAAAAAAGGATGATGGTTGAACTTTTAACTTTATACTATATGTATTTACGCAACATCGATTGCCCATTTCAACCTTACAGCTTTCCATTAATACTTCTTAAATACTCTAGTTGAAGTTAGGCAAAAATAGTTCAAACCAAAGTCTACCAATAATTAAAGAAGAGAATTTTTCTTCATGGAGAAGTCATTTTCTAGTATTTAATATGCCAAAGAAGTTCATTCTTATGGGAAAAGGAAAAATCATCACAAGGAGGAAAATGTTACTTCCTTTGTCTATCTTTATTTGTCTCCAGTTGATCGAGGATTAAGAAGAAATAAATTATGAAAATAATTTTATCAAATTACCCTTTAAATATAATAAATATAATATCTTGAAAAATATACTTGAAAAATAATTATAATTAATGATAAGGATAAATTAGAAACTAAGTGTAAAATTATCTCTTGATTTCATAAATTGGACGAGTATTGTTGAACATCTCAAAATAGTATAGTGAACAAGTAATCATGGATGAATGGAGTAGTAAACTTTTACTCCATTTGGCCATTTTATTTATTCACCATACTAAAAATAGATATTCAATACTCACTCCGTTTACTATTAGATGCCAAAAATATCCTAATTTGGTTTTCATTTTTACTTGTTATTTTGGAGAAATCAAGATGATTTGGTAATATTATCCTATTATTTCCTGATTCTTACTCGAAATGTCAAATCAATAGTAGATAACTATTGTTGAACGGAAGGAGTAACTTTAAGTTACTGGCTTTAAACACTTACTAGTCTCTACTAATAGTCAAAAGTTCCATCGAAACACTTCCCAATTTGCTGATATTACTGTTATCTTTAACCTTTTGTGTATTTTTTGCCCCCAAGAATTAAATTTGATATAGATTGGAGGCACATAGGATTCCCCCCATATTGATAAGTTAAAAGAGTTGTGGCAAATATGAAAGAGTTATGTGCAGAGGCCAAGGCCCCCTAAAAACAAGGGCAAATGTCTTCTTATATCTGTTTTTCAAACTAATTGTCTCCACAAACCTTATGTGAAGGACCACATCATCTTATTTCTACCCAAGAATGGACGTAACATGAAATTTTATGCTTAAAACCACAATTGAAACAATATTTGAGTCTGTGAATTCATTAAAAAACTTGTTAAACAATTTAAATATTTATAGACTAAAATAAAGGAATTCCCTTGTTAAAGATTTTTGTCAAGAGTCCCTATTGATTGTTTAAAAAGAAGGAATGCGAGGCGACATACTACTTATTAGTTGTCCAAACAGTTGTAAATATAACAATGCAAAATCTCTTAAATGTGGCCCTTGCTTCTTCATGTGTTGCTGCAACTAAGCTCTACCTTATCAGAGTATGATCAACCTTTTGTATGTGCATTTGCCTATTTCGATAGTTTGTCTGGAGTAAAGAGTGTTTTGATTGGGGAAATACAATGTGGAAAATAAAATTCTGGGAATCTTCTTGAAAAAAGTCGATGGGAAAATAGCAATTAGAGATGTTTTATGGTAGCCTTCGCCAACCCATTTCCACCACAGGTAAAAAGATTGAAACGGGTCAAACCCATATGATCTATCAATATCCAGTTCACCAGTTGTGCTAAACTCAGCTGTATAACTCGTATTAAATAATGTTAGTCACATTATAATTTATCACACAGACGAAACAATGGCTACATCTAAAAAAGAAAAGAGAAAACTAGTTTATGTTAAAAGTTAATGAAAAATTCAAACTGGAATAGGACTATCTTGACATTTAAGAGACTTCTTTAACTTAAAAGCAGATAACTTAAGCTGTTAAATAACTATAATCTTGAAACTTCACAGTAAATAACATGTCAAGTTTAGGTGGCTACATTCTATGTTCTCAAGAAAAAAGAATTGGTATTTCTTCCCTATTCTATCATATCTTTTTCTTCTCCTTCTTGGGTTTCCTTTCCTTTACTCCAGGATTTGAAGATTCCAACATCAAAGAACATATACAAGCATTCTCCAAGAGAGACTTGTTCAGTATCAAAGTGCTCTCTTGGCTTCCAAGAAATTGGGACGCTCCTTGTTGGCTGCCTCGACATCATCTGGTGATGCAACAGCAACAACGACCCCTTTATCTTTAACTGCCTCCATGATGTCTCCAAATTTCTTGAAATCATCCAGCCTATGAAGGATAAGAAGAATGCTTAATAGTAGCTTTATACAACTAATATGGAGGAGTAAGAAGCTGCTGTCGGACAACAGGTTTATATTGCAAATTTGATTACTACTTTTGTACACACACCATATTGATCTTTCTTTGCATTGTACGCTGATCTAGCCTAAGAGTTGTCTTGCATTGCTGATCTATGCTTTTTTTATACTTCATTAATTTTTTACTAGTTATGTTATCTCATCCCTATCTTTAAAGCGGAACATTGAGTCATAAAGGAAAAGGGTTTTATCAGGTGAAAGTGGAATAACACAACAGCTTAGCCAATTGGGGAAAGTTTGCTCAAACAGCTAGCAAATAGTAACATTATCAAATATACCAACACCAGTTCATGATATAATAGATCATTTGCAGTAGCTCAGCTGTGCTGCATAAAATAGCAAAAGCTATATGTGTCATACTATATATGCAAATAAAATTCAGCTGATATTGATACTATGTTTAAATCTAAAATAGAAAAAGGAACGCATTCATATCAGCCAGAGAAACACCAGTTATATATACGTCTACCATATATGGAAACAAAATTACACTTAAGGGTCGTTTGGTAGAGTGTATTTGGGAAAACATTGCATGCATTAATTTTGTGTTAGTAATATCTTGTTTGGTACACTTTTTCATGTTATGTATAACTAATGTAAGACACTTTATTATGTATTATGATACCATAGGGTTTTAGATATTAGTAATGCAATGGTTTTAATGCATGCATTAGCATGATTAAATACCCAATTGCCCCTCAAAACCTTTTTTTATATCTTTTCCACCATAAATGTAGAGGGTCTCTTTGTAAATAAATTTTTAATGCAACGCATGCTATTTTCAATGCATTAAACCAAACAATGCATAAAAATATTCCATGTATAATTAATGCAAGCATAATTAATACATGCATTACTAATGCTAGCATTATTAATACACTCTATTTAGCATTATGCTTATACACTCTACCAAACACCCCTTAATGTAAAACTATGTTATATCTACAGAGAGAAAATTCATTTAATCAGCCAAGAGAACGGGATGGCCGTGATATTTGCTGTCGCGAAAAAATCATGTATTGACATTACTTGCACTCATTATTTAATATTTATTTTAAGCTAAATACAGAAAGCTTAAGACACTTTTACCTGGTTGATAATATTTCCTCTCGCCTCCTTTGTCTTTCTTCATCTGTTACTCCCAGTAAATATCGCAATAAACTGAGAACATGAGTACACATCATTAGCTTCGATACAAACCAGTGAGCATTCCATCATTACCATCGTCAAGAATTTCTCAATTAGCACACAGAATGGACAGAATATAAGGTCAAACTATTACTCTTTCCTCCAAAACTTACAGAATCACAAGCAGTTGAACATTGGCATATTAAAATTTTTTTTGTCAAATCCTTATACAAAAGAAAGAATTATTCTCAAACCAAAGCCAATTAATCACCATTTTGGCAGTTCGATTTCTTTTGCCTCTCTATTTTAACAGTTCTATAGACTGCAACAATTTCAAAACAGATCAACGCTTACTAATCTGAGAAAACACAGAATATGCAGCTTATAAGCACATTGTGTAGAAAAAACATCGACAGATATATTGAGTGCATTACCAAACTAAACATCTACCATTACAAAGCACTCCAACAGTACCAAGGTAAATACAGAATCAGGTTCAATATTGAAATGAAACAAGATAGAAATTTTAGTTGTAATAAACTATCCTAGAAAACTAATAGCTAGTTTACCAGATCGATTGATAAGTCGGCCATTCCCGGCCTACCAAGCGAAACCAGTGGTTTTTTGGTCAAAACCAGCTAAGGCTAAAGTTTCATTAAAGAGCGGCCACATGGTAGAACTTCCTTGAATGGAAAGATACGAACTTATTCTTGCAATTGGAGAGTAATCTGAGCGCATAGGACTGGTCATCCACTTACCTACTGTATCCTTTGGCATCAGGCAACTGGTAAGAATCTACATCTCCAATAGTCCCAATAATTGCCTTCGTGAGTGCGTCATCATCCATTTCAAGTTCTTTAAGGAAACTACTGGTTCCGTCATACACATCAAGTGTCTTCAATAAATTTGGGTCTCGGTAGGACAAAAATGAGAATACCCCTGATGAACCGAAATCTTAGATGTTAGCTAGAGAAACTATGGACCCAGAAGTGCCCCTTCAGATAAGATGAACACAACCGTACCTGAATGGGAGTCAAAACTACAAAATCCTCCATAAGCTCCACCACTAACACGTACACGATCCCACAGCCATGTATTACTTATATAATTAGAAATAACGTAAGCGCTGCCTTTAAGCTCATAACCAGCTTCATACAGATTAGCTGCTTTTCCAACATAATTCACCTATAAAGAAGGATCCCTCAAAATTATCAGCTGAATTTTGACAGTTAGATAGTGCAAAGTCAAAGAACAAAACTTTAGGAGACAGCCAACCTGAGTGGGAACAACAAAAGCTTCATTTGAGCGAGACAATTGTGCATTCCAAGCAGCTGGCTCCACTAGAGATGTGCTTGGAAGCAAATCAAGAAATTTGCTAATATGTTTCTCCGCGCTGCTGAGATTCTTCCCATCAGCTGTCAAATTTATTAGACACCCATTCTTGGAAAGTAAGGATTTTCGGATCTCCTCAAGGGATGAAGATATTTGAGGCCAATCCTTCTCAACTTGATCTTCAAGACCCTTCAGAAATTCCAAGTAGCTGCACGCACAGAAAAAGAAAAGAGGGAGGATTGTTTCAAATATTTACATTCTCCTTTTTCCCCTGGATGGAGGACGTTAAATCTCAAGTCAATCTAAAACATTAGAAATACAGCTACAGCATTAGAAAGATAAATTAAAATCAGCCAAAGCTGGCCAATCAGGATCAATACTATGTACCCAAAAGGATAGGCCCATTGAAGATTGAAAATGTTGGCCAACAACCATCATTCTGACAAAGTCATTCAATGTTAAAGGGATAAAGTCATACCTTACACCACCCATTTGTTCAGATATCCACCCAGCAATGTTAAGCTTCGCACCCATTCTTGCAGCAGCTATGCTATGACCACTGCCTCTGAGACGATTCTATAACCAAAAGTTCATGGGAAAAAGTTAGATAATACACCGTGCACATCCATTTACAACAGCTCTTACAGTTCCAGGACTTCACGTATACCTCCATTCTCGATCTGCTTTGAGAAACGAACTGCTTGAAACGCTTTTGATCATCAAGTTGGACATCTTGAAGAACACGGTTGATCTACAACAAACAAATTGACAAAGATTTTGTCTATAAAAATATGGCTAGACAAATTACGAGCTTCAAAGATATCTGCTACCACCAAGTTAGAGAATCAGCTAATAGCTAGAAAATGGTTCATACTACCTTACATTCAGTATACTTGGCATGATTGACACGGTCCATTAGTAGACCACGATCTAATTTTCTACCAAGTAAATTCATCTATACCAGATAACTATATGTCAAAGTAAACCATATAAACATGTTTGATACTTTATAAACATGATTAAGATGTCCAAATACAAACAAGATTTGCGTGAAATCTCCATCAAGATTGCAACTATGATTTTATGATATCGTCTTCCTTCCAATGTTTGTATGAGAAATATGGTGCTTTTCTCAAAATTGAGGTTTACTCTAAATATATTAGAAAAATGTAAAGGGATAAGTAGGGCTATATCATGCTGGAAAGATACATTTAGCTTCCATGAACGAAAGGAAATAAATTAGGGAATAGAGTCTGGAGTTTGTCAAAGGCCAATAGTTCCACATAGCAACATGCTTGGCACAGGTTTATGAACAGCATACACCATCATTATACAAGATAACTAGCACTCTCAATTTAAAATTAACCTGATACACTACCTAAATTAAAATTATAATCTGTACTCAGTTATACCACTAAATGGAAATCTACACAAACTTGATCATTTTGAGGAAATCCCACTTGCATGTCATAAATAGTAGAATGTAACAAACAACTTTTCCTGTTTAATTTTCAACACAACTTTGACAGGTCCTTAGCTCCAAATCATCACTACAAAGACCTTGAAATGCAAAATTACCACCCCACTGTTCACATACAATTACATTACATCACGTCCCCTACAGCTTGGAAGATATTACAGCTATCAATTACCAAAGAGACAGATTTACCAAGTTAAATAGATCTTCTGTACGTTGTGACATGGCTTTGCCTCGAACAATTATCTTACTACATGGCTCCACCTTGCCATGCACGGATGAGGTGAAAGGATAGACTGATATTCCTCCAGTTTTCCTTCCAATTAACTGGTTCAACTGCACAAAGTCTAAATCCTTTGTGCCCATCTCCAGCAGAGACTGACTGTTGAGAAATTTTGCAAATCAGAATCAAATAATCTTCAATTCATGAATTTACATATCACTATTAAAAAAGCAAGGAATGGTTTTCCAAATAAATATGTAGAAATCACAAACATATTTACACAACCCCGATGGTCAAAATAACACAGGTAAAAATTAGAGCCCACATGAACAAACAGGGACAGACAGAAGGATCAGGTAAACCACTACCGATCAACTAAACAAATTCTCTAGAAGAACGAAGGCAAATAACAGGACTTGGGTTATATTGGAACAAGGGCCACCATAATGCTTGAAGATGGCAACGGCTTCTGACAGAAACTTGATGCAGCAACAACAACATACCCAATGAAATTCCACAAAGTAGTGTCTAGGGAGTGTAGAGTATACACAGACCTTACCACTACCTCGTAGAGGTGAAGAGGTTGTTTCTGACGAAAGATCCTCAGCTCAAGTGTATCAACCCCAAATAAAGGAAGGGAAAAAAAAACAGTAGAGAAAGCAAAGATAATGGCTAATAGATAAAGCAGTATAAAGTCTACAAAGTCTGCAGGAGTAAAACAATAACAACCCAAAAATAGTGTGATAATCGAAATACAATAAACAATGTAAGTCCAGAACTACCGAACACGACCAATCCAACGGTCGGCACTAAACCTAGCAAGACAAGACAACACTCTACCCCTAGTACCTTTCAATCCTAATACGCAACCGCTATTCTTTCTTATATAAAGTCATGTCCTCAATAATACAAATGTGTCATGTCCTATCTAATCACCTCTCCCTAATACTTTTTAGGCCTATTGCTACCTCTCTGCATATCCTCTAGAATCAGCCTCTCACACCTCCTTACTGGGGTGACGATGCACTTCCTCTACACATGTCCAAACCATCTCAATCTCGGTTCCCTCGTCTTGTCCACCACAGAGGCCACTCCTACCTTCTCCCGAATAACCTCACTCCCCAAAAATTTTGGGGCCAAACAGCACCTTAATGGAGGTCTCGTCCACCGACACCTTCCTTGATGCACTTCATGATCCAAATTGTGAGCCTTTTTCTCTCTTGCTTTCATTAGCCTATACAATCTTTTATCCCCACCTTTGTCCCCTAGCTTGACATACAAGCATCTGAAAGTTGCCGTCTTAGCAGCGGTAACTGCCAACTTCACTTCAATCTTTGTCGTTTTATAGACCTCCTTAAGTGTGTTGCTCTTCCTCGTCCATGCACTCCACCCACTAAGTATAAGCAAACCTACTTTACTTCCACTTTACCCTAACAGAAAATTGCTGCATCTCCCTAAAACCCAAGGACCAAAGAAGGCTATACAACATCCAATCATCGAGTTCAAATAACATACAAAAAGAATATGAGACCACAACTACTGTTCCAGTGAGGGTGTTCATGAGTGTTAACTTTTATGTCCCATAGCCTATAGATTCTGAGTTCATTTAGTTCCACTTTGTTTGCTTCACTTCCCTGTAAGAAAATCCTCTTTCATCCTTCCCTTTTATGAGAAGCAGGAGCCGCCATTGCTAAAGAAACATTTATATCTAATTATTAGTTCAGGGCAATATATTACCAGAAAAGTGGGACCAACGGTAGCAGCTCTTGCTTCAATGAGCTCATGTTGAAGACAACTTCAGCGTAAAGAACATCATTTGTGAAGAGGTCGTGCTTCAAAACTTTTACCCCATTGATATCTCCAATCTACATAAATGGCCAAACAAGTTAAACTACAATGGAATCTATTTAACAGAATTAAAGCAAAGAAAAAGGTAACTTGTGATTACCTCAATTGGAACTAGTACAGGTTCTCGAGGAATATCTTGTAGAGAAAGGCTGGGCACACTCTTTAGAGCTTCTGGTGGGTCAGGAGTTTCTTGCTTTAACCGTAGCTCATGCGTTGCCCGAGCCAGCTCAGCAAGATCTTCTTGGGTCATGCTTGCTTTAACTTTATCCAATGTTTCTTTTTCTATTTGTTCCTCACGAGATGCCTTCTCTGGGTCAGGCTGAAGGAAACAACACCCATATTTAACAGACACCAAAAGTTCATATCTTCTCAAAGAAAGGAGATTAGAATTAATGACAAACCTGCATCTCAACCGTTACACGGTGTGGATTTCTCAAGATGTATTTGTCCATTAAAGGAGCAAAAACAGCTTTGGAGCCTTCGCTAGCTATTCTGGCTTTCAGGGCCTCCAAAGGTTTCTGATACTTCAGTGGTTCAAATGGATCCATGTCATAAACCCATTTCCCCTGAAGAAACATCAGAATGGAAATAAAACAACTCATTCATTACAAAGGCAAGGAAAAAAGAAAATGCAAGTGATGAGAATCAAGATAATGATAAGACTTATAAAAGTTTTTTCGTACAATGGAGCGGAGCATCAATGCTAAACCACGTGGGAATGAGCCAGTGTTATTTTCTCTAAGAGAAAATTCAATTGTGTTCATTGATGCCTCCACAGCATCTGAATCAAAACCTTTGTTGGCTAAATCTTCTAGGGTGCTCATGATCAATTCTTCAACCTTTTGAATGTTCTCTTCTGAGACACCCTTCAACCCAATGCTAAACTGAGGCTGAAGGAGCTCATCCTCAATTCCTCCACCAACAATAGCATCTCCTAAACCACTTTCTAGCAAGATCTTCCTCAAGGGAGAAGCTGGAGTCCCTAAAAGCAGATGATCCAAAAATCCTAGGGCAAGCTCAGTTTCCAAATCTAATGGCTTGTCAGATAACAGCCAATTAACACACACCATGTGCTTCTTTTTCAGGTCCCCATCTTCCCCAACAGGATATTTTTCTACGATCCTTACTGGCTCTGAAAATAGTGTCTGTGGTTCAACTCTTGATTCATGTGGAGCTGAACTGGCATCAAACATGTTCAAATACTCTGCACATAAATTACAAACATTGTGGGAACATGAGATGCACCAGTTTTTAAGACAAGCTTCGGGGTTCTACTATAAAACTGAAGTCATTACTGAAAAGAATGAACACAGATGATACTATGTAAATTTTCACAAATTTGTGCGACATTAATCAATATAATTGACATTTTAACTCCATTTTAGCAAGTTATACTTATTTATTTAAATTTCTATTTAATGTTCATTCTAACTTTTGGAGAACTCTTAGAATTTTTGATAGCCAGCATACTGTTCAATACCAACAGAGAACAAAGAATTGGACAAGGACACACACACACACACACACACACACACATATATATATATATATATATATATATATATATATGCTCCAGAAAAGGTAGATTGTCCATGTTCATTTGAAATTGTAAGATGTAAAAGAATTAAGTACCACTTAAGATCCGAAGACGTTCATTTGGGTCATCGTCTCCGTAAAACCATATTCTTGCATTGCTTGGATGGTAAAATTTTCTGTGGAACTCCTGCAAAAATATAGAACAGGAAACACAGTCAAACTAAGAGGATAAGGAATTAACTCTCAGTGGCATAATTCCAGACATATTAGTTAATCAGGCACGACTACTCTCCCTTTTGCCAGCATTACCACATAATAAGTGTAGTTTGAAACAAATTAAGTAGACATACTGATGCATCACCAACCTATACAGTAGATATGCATCATTTCAAATTGCAGTTGTCTCATCGTGCATCTTCTTTTCTTTTTGATTCCTTAATGTAACAATATATAAGGCCCAGTTACAATACAGGATATTTGTCCAATGTGTAACAACATCCAATTTAAGGACTTAATTCTTCCAATAATTTAACTTTTAAGATTTTAACAGGAACACCAAAAGAATTGCTGCAATAATTGCTGAGAACTTGTGTGAAAGTTACCATCAAAACCATCCAGGAAGAGCCCTGGTTGTCGAAATTTAATGCAAGGTTAATGTCTTAAAAATGATCGAAAAGAATAGACATGGGAGAAGAGGTAAGGTGCCACCAAATCAACCACCAGAAAGAGAAAGGGAAGTAAGGCTTTAGCCGGGAAGTGGCATAAGACCATTTACTGATAGCTGAAGCTACTTAAATCTCTACAAAGATTGAAGAAGTCCTAAAACTATGTGTACGAGAGAAAAAAGAAGTTTTTCATTGAATACAAGACATCAATGCATTTGTGTCAAACACAAAAATATATTGTCATCCATGTAGCACAATATCCAATTTAAGAACTTTTTTTTTTTTGGGATCCAATTTAAGAACTTAACTCTTCATATATATATAACTAAACAATCTAATATTAAAACTTAACATTTAGCAATCAACAAAACTTGTAACCATTCAAAAAAAAAGTCAAAAGCAAAGTGTAGAAGCATCAAGGTTAGTTAGGAGTATTTGCCAGGTAATTGGTAAAAATCGTGTTAGCGAAGAAAAGCCTACATGAAGAAAACACATACAACCACACACATAATGCTAAAATTAACCATGATAATAACAGTATCTTACCATTCTAAAAAGAAACTATAATGAATACAACTATATGGGCAAAAGAATTCACAAAGCTACTACTTGTGTAAAACATGTTTAATAAATCATGTTAATTAAACTCAAAACTACTTTACTTTTTGTAATTTAGATGGAAATAAATAGTTAAGTTTTAACCTATGTTCAAGCTAGATTTCTTAAGTTTTAACCTATGTTCAAGCTAGATTTCTTATATTTACTTTCAATATTTACAGCAATTCTTTTATAACTTCTTTTCCTTTTCTTTTTTCCAACAAGGTGAAGGAAAAATTGCCTCTTATCCTTGCTAGTTCAAATCAACATCCTTGGTCTGAAGGTGCCAACTTTCACCAATCTATCTCAACGCAGGTTCCATGGGTTAGTTAGCTAGCTTTTGTAGAGACACACCTACCTTAATGTTTGTATGAAACGCTAAGTTACAGGAGTAAAATGTCCAGATTTTACAATGCCTGATATCAAGGTTAGCGCACGCCTTTAGTCTTTAACAACAGCAATCCTTCTAACAGCCTCAACAAATATTTGCGTGATATCTCTACCATGTTTAGCCCAAAGCATGTTGCTAAGCACTTCATTTGAGAAGCTTATGGTTTCTCACCTTGAAGATTAAAGCACAGAGTCCCCTAGATTCTAATGTGTTTAGAACCCATGAAAACAAGATGACAACAATATGATGGAAGAGCAACCACACCTGCACAACTTGTTTATACAATGATGACAATTCACAAATATGATGGCCATTTAATTGTGCATTGAACATGTACAAGCTTTGGCATAACTTGTAAGCAAGAGCGAATCCTCGTCACTCTAAAATTCTAGCTTATAGGCTTTACTTCGGCAGCTACAAGATTATCAGTTAACCACATAAGAAAATGATTTATCAGTCACCAAAAGATAGCGGCTCAAGTTTTCTATTTGCACGTGAAAATGCAGGTACACTTATGATACATCAAAGGAGCATCTGTATACATGAAGCAAGCAATACACAACCATAAACAATTCTGGCCCACAATTTTCAATAACATCCAAATTCAACTAAACACCTCACAACAAGCATGACAAGAAACATTGGAAAATTATTATGAAACAATGATGGGAAGAATCCAAGAATTGACATAATTAAGTTATGAAGATTAGCATTGTATGATTACAATAACAAACAACAACAACATTACCCCAATGCCTCAAAGGCTCCCACCCATTGCGGGGTAAGGGGGGTCGGATGTACGCAGCCTG
>JAABOM020000001.1:37054889-37065691 GCA_011800125.2 Solanum clarkiae | reverse complement strand
GTAGCAGTTAGTCAATGCAACTTTCGACGCTCCTCATGGGTCATCTGAAAACAACCGCTTTATGTTTTTAAACATAGAGATTAGGTTGCGTACATCCGACCTCCCTCACCCCGCAATGAGCGGGAGCCTTTTGAGGCACTGGGGTATGTTGTTGTTGTTGATGTGAAATACTCTTATTTGGAACCAACAGTTCAGTAACTATCAACCATGCATAGGATTATTCTTGGTTTTAGATCGTTTGCTAAAGCTCAAATTTGGAACCACAAGAAAAAAGGAGATGCAAGTTTATTCAGAATATTATATCATATATTCATGTGTAATTAAAATAAGTCATAGTTCTATGTCTTTTTTTTTTCCAAGCTATTCCTAGCCCGACCTGACAATTAATCCCCAGCTGATTTGAGCTCCATTTAAGAGTTTATCGCTGATCAAGAAATTGTTGCACGTACAAGATGGAGATCGAATCCCAACACTTGCTTAAGCAACCTAGTGAACTAATCACTAGGCCAATTAAGCTTGGTTCATAGTTCTATGTCACGTATATATAAATACTTGTAATCTTTTTAAAATGACATAAGCGTAGCTTTTCCAAGAGAAACTACTTTAGGATTATTGTTCATAAATCTATTGGTAGAGCTCAGAATTTAAATTACAAGAAGCACAAAATCATAACTAATACACAAAGAAAACATGATGTTATTTATATATATATATACTCTAAAACAAACTTACTATTCTTGCTTCAAGAAATCAATTAGTTTATTCACGAGAGCAGCAGTTTTCTCTGATACAGGATTAAAGAAATGGAAACAATGGCCTTCTCCTTTCGTCTCCATTATGTTTATTTCTCCACTCCACTCACTCTTCTTCAACCCCTCATAGTAATTCATCGCCCCTTCTTTCAGAGGATCCTTCTCCGCTACCAAAAACAGAGCCTTCTTACATGCCATCGATTTCAACCTCGGATCTATCAAGGGATTTACCCTCGGATCTTTGAAGCATCCGCCGGTACTCGTCGGATTCAAAGTATTGTACAGTGCATCATTTTGAATCCCAAAATAAGGATGAACCAAATAAAGACCCAAAATATTGATTTTCGAATCGAGTTGAGTTACCCCTGCTCTAACAGCAACGTCATTAGCAATGTTTGCTCCAGCACTTTCTCCACCAATGAACACTTTAGTGAAATCAGCATGATTATTTAGCCATGAATCTGGGCCTTTTCCGTTAGCATGTGAAATTACCCATTGAAATGCTGCCCACGAATCATCGTAGGTAGTGGCAAAAGGCTTTTCAGGGGCAAGTCTGTAATCAACAGAAACAGCAATACAATTCGTCTTTTCGACTAATGAGCTGATGAAATTGTGGAATGCAGAGGAACGAGCTGATCCGATACAGAAAGCCCCGCCGTGGATGTAAATCACGAGGGGGATTTTCTGTTTCGCGTCGGTTATTTTGGGGAGAAATATCCGTACGGAAACCCCTGTTTCTGGCTGAATTACAACATCCTTGGATCGGACAGTGGCTTGTGGATCGTCACAAAGTGGAGCATCATTTGCTGGAATAAGTCTATTGATGCTGCCATCTTTGTAGAGGATGAAAAATGGGGTCATGTCAACTGCTACTTCTTTAGTGTTGGCAGCCATGGGAATTGAGTATTGAGTAAATTGTGAAGCGAGAGAAAATGGAGTGATGGAAAAACCATTAATGGTGGGAAGCAGATATAAATAGCTTGAATGGACCGGGCGCCTGTTCGCACGGTGTGGGGCCGGGGAAAATGGAAAATTTCTACGGTGCCGTTAACCGTTTCTTTGTACTAGTATTTCTCATTTTTGGAGGTAAGGCTCCCAATAAAATTATTTATATCTATATCAACTTTTGATTAATTTGATTTATTCATTGCAGATTATTATATTTCAAGAATTAAATATAAAATACTTCTTATATAATTTTATTTATAAAAAATATGGTACAAATCTGTTTCATTTAATTTTCATGAAAAGATTTGGTGTGAATGTTTTTGAAGCATTTGATTATAAAAAAGAGTTTGGTATATTATAATATCTTTATGAATATCCCCAAGATTTATGGGGTATTCGAGATATCTTATCCAGAGAATATAATACTCTTTATATAACCATGAATTGGGATATAGAATAGAGTAATGTCCAAGAAAGTTTAAAAGTAATCTTGCGGAGTCCTACAAAATTTTAGTGTGTACAATACTATTTGATTAATAAAAATAGATAAGTCTCAATCATGCTATGGCAATCACTCTGAATTATTCATGCATATTCGTTTTAATTAAGATGTGCTATGGTGTATATTTTTTAGAAAGAAATATTTTAATACATGCATTGTAGTAATAATAAGATGTGCTAATTATATAAATACGTGAATCACTAAATTCCATAATAATATTGAGTTGAACAAGAAAATTTTAAATTAAAAAAAGAAATGAAAAAATTAAATTTAACTCGACCAATTTACTAACTATATAAATACAAATCATTTTGGGTTCAAATTTAACTCCTCTAATTTACTGGCTGTAAATTTCCAAAGAATAGCATTGAATACTTTTTGTGCTTTGATATTGCTGTCCTACTGTTGATTTAGTCTATTTGAACAAATTAAATTATTAAAATTGTTGAATTTTTTTCTCTCTTGGTCTCATTCAAAGCATGACTTTATGATTATTTGAAAAATGGTTAACCTAACTTTCAAGTATGATTAATAGTCAAAAAGCCAATAGGAAAAAAGAAAAGCGAAGAAAAAGAAGTGGTAACAGCTAAGATTATTTACTAATTAATACTTTTTATGATATAATATCATTAAATGTATATATGTTGGATGATTCTGTATTAGTTGCTGTTTTTGGCATTATTTTATTTTCCAATTTATAAAAAAAAGTGGTCGAAACATCCATAATTAACAATGTAAAGAAATTCTAATCCATCACGATTTTATGATTAAATCAACTATGATGGAGTCATAAACTAGATCTAAGAAGTAAATTGGAATACTTCCTTTACATGCTCTTAAAAGAACACAAATATTAAGAATGGCCTTACTGATTTACCCTTACAACTTCACCAAACCTATTTAAACTTTCAAAGGAAAAAAGTTAATTGTGAAAGTAAATTAAAAAAATATATAATTAATTCTATTTTGATTTTAAAATTAATAAATGATTTGGAACAATTTTTTTGATAATGTGAATATTCAAAGTGATTATTTTTATTCTTAAAAAATGGATAAACAAGAAGATAGAACTACCATACATAACTTTTAAATTTGGTGTGATTAATTAACTCTCTTAAGAACGTGTCACATTTTAAAGATATCGGTTCAAAAAAATATACTAAGATCATTTTGCTTGAACCGAAAATAGTACTTCGCTTGGTTTCACGTAAAGATAAAATTGTCTGTTATTATTCTTTTTATTTATTAATTATTATAAAAGTAAAATTTTAATTCTATTTATTACTTTAATATATTAAAAGGAAAATAATTTTTGTTATATTCTAAATATTACTTATTTATTAATATTAAACATTACTCTGTTAAAATGAATTGTATGGTCAAACAATCGTAGCAATTATAATTTTTCAAATAAATATACTATATTGAAATATGACAAAATGAAAATAAACAAACAATTATATTGATTAGTTGGTGAACTAGCAGGACCAGTGGGGGCTATTGAACTTGTATTGTATTTATATTTATATTATTAAATAGATCCTTCATTTTTTCCTTTTATTAGCATGCGGAGGCATAAAAGAATGTTTGGCAACCAAATTAGCACAGACTTAACTACTAAGTTATAAAATATATGTGCATTTTTTTATCTACATTTTCTTCCTCACATGTGCAATTGAAAATTGAAAAACCATTAAATATTTGTGATTATCTTTTAATTAATTTCAGTTGAAGAAATTTGAATAACATTATTGTTAGGCTTTATTGAGCTTGTTTGTCAAAAGATAAGGTAGTGTATTTATTTTTGAAACTTTGAGTTAAAGATAATAATAAAACGCTATTGGTTTTAATTAAAATAAGTTATATTAACATTAAAATAAGAATAATTGGTCGACCCAATCGTCTAAGTTACAAATTTATTTTGACAAGTCATAGTGACCTTCATAATTTTAATAAAAAATATTGGCTTAAAAAAATTCTGTCTTATCACTGAAATCCTATGATTTCTCAGAATTTATGGCTAAATTCTGAACTATCAACATAAGATAAGTTTTGCTCGATATTAGATTACAAAATCTTGACGACTCTTTATGTCAAAATAGCTATTAGTACTATTATATTTTTTTAAACTTAAAATTTTATAATACAACAATACTAGAAATGACAACTAGATGAGTTAGATAATAAAATTTGGACGAATTATAATAAATTAAAATAATAAATGGATTAAGATCCAATTCAATTCAAATTTGCTCGATCAATATGGACTGGATCAAAATCGATAATAATGATCAGACTCAACCCAATTATTAGTGGATTATTAAATTTTATTTCACCTTTTTATAATATTTTAATATCTAATAAAATTATATTTTTCTTTATTATAATTATACATTACATATAAATTTTTTAAATAATATTTTTATAAGATTTCTTTAGAATTAAATTGAAATGAAATGAGAGGAATCGAATTTGATTTGGTTATCTCTGAAGCATCTGTCAAGCAGTGGACCAAAGTTCCAGAACATCAGCTGAACACGCATCCCAATGCCCTCAGAAATTTGAATATCCGTTAGATTGCTCCATTTAGTGCTAGACGTATAATCTTGAAAATCAAATTATATTATCAATTGAAAGGGAAATTTGATATTAAAAGTAAAATATTAAGACTATAATATTTTGAATTGATAAAGACAATTTTTTTGAATAATAATCTATTTAATTAACATATATTTTTTGATAAAGATTTTATTATATAAAGATTAATGGGAATGCTAGATAAATTTATGTTTTTAATTTTTTTTTTTACATTAGAAAATACTGAACAAAAAATCAAACAAAAAAAACTTACGCCGTCCCGCTGCAGTAAGTGGCACAAAAAAACAGTAAAAGGAGTAACTTTTTTAAGATAAAGAGGGGTGAAATTTGCAAGTAATAATGACTAAAAATCTGGTTGATAAAATCAACGGCCGGTCGAGACGGTGTCGTACAATATCATTTTTCTGTTTTCCTTCATTCGGATTCGGATTCGGATCCGGTTCGGATCGTACAGACATGAGACTCCACATGTTTGCATTTTGCAGAGAAGAAGAAGAAGTGGAGGTGCTGTAAATCACAATCCCAAAAAGGAGAAAGCGAAAAGTAGAAGCGTGATTATTGAACTAAACGGTCACTAAGGAACCCTTTCATCATAGTGTTTCTTCACGAGAAAAACCTCATCCTAGCTTTAGTTATTTTCTTTATCTTTTTTTTCCCTACAGAATTATGTGTGTCTGCATGTATTGGGAAGAAGAAGAGCTGAAGGAATAAGAATGAATAAAGCTAGAAAGAAAAAGGGGATCTTTTTTTGAATCTGGGTGTCCCCAAATGCCTTTTCTCTATCTTCCTTTTTGAGCATTTAAGCTATGGCTGACGATTTCTGTTTCTTCACCAAGGTATGTATTATCATTTTTCCCTAAAAGTTTCTTCTTTTGCCTATTAATATGACATATCGGTGCTTTTTTGATCTGGGTTTGCTCAAATTTGAGCTTTTTTGGGAAGACAGATTTTAGGATGTATCTATTCAGATAGTGGAATTTGGGAGGATACAGTCTGCACAGACACCTCGAGTAGGTAGAGAGTCTGTTTTCGATAGACCTCGGATGAGAGAACGATGAAGAGGCAGTAGTGACATGAAAGTAGGATCACTATTGACAAATATATATTACTCCTGTCAAGTTTATGAAGCCCTTGAGATATTATAGAGTTTACTGGATTCATTTTGAGAATTTCCTGCTTGAGCAAATACTTTTAGACTTGTACAGATTATAAGCATTCCCTCTTCCCATTCTTACTTCTGTAGGTTTCCCGGTAATAGGGATATCTGCGAGAACATCTAAATAAAACCATATTTTTTCTTAGATCCTGAATCTTGATTTCCTATTTGAGGAAACCTACCTAGATTCCTTTTTTGATTTGTTTGAATAACTTAGCAACCACTTTTATTTCCTGAAGGAAAGTTTGAATATTTAAAACGAGACTTATGATCCTAAGCATTTGAACTTCTGATTCAATTCCAGGATACTTTCATCATAAAGCCACCAAAAAAATCTCCACTGCTGCTGAGAATGGTGGTCTTACTATTTGCAATGATATGTGGAATTTATATATGTTCAATTTGTCTGAAACAAATTGGTTCGCGTTCCAGCAGACCGCTTGCGACTGTTCATATCGTTGATAGGCCATGTGAGACGACTAATGTTGACCCTTCCGAAAAACCTTACATTCACTTCCCCAAGCCAAAAACTTTTAGCCGGTGAGACATTGACAATTGTATGTTTTAGTATCTTATTATGGATAAAACTACTGACTAAATCCTGCTGTATCAGGGCTGAGTGTGCTTGCAATCCTGTAAGGTTTTTTGCAATTTTATCCACTCAGAGATCTGGCAGCGGATGGTTTGAAACGTTGTTGAACAGCCATATGAATATAAGCTCTAACGGGGAGATTTTTTCTGTTAAAGTCCGTAAAAGTAATGCATCAACAATTTTGGATACATTGGACAAACTTTATGACCTAGACTTTTTGACCAGTGCTTCCAAGAATGAATGTACAACTGCAGTTGGTCTGAAGTGGATGCTTAATCAGGTGAGTGCTATCTTCAGAATTTGAATTGTTGTTTCTGTTCCTAAGCATGTAATCAGAAAACATAACTACATAGTGTGAGTAGCTGGACTTTGTAGAAAACCTTTTGTAATCTCAATTCGTTTTATTAACATTGTGCGGCACTCGTGTAGTGATAATGTGATACACTTAATTTGTCATGTCGAGGTTGCTTCTTGATTTTTCTGATGTGAAATTTGCATGTTATGGTTAGCGTCCACATATTTGTCTGTCATTCGAATTTGCTGTTTTCATTAAACTTTCATTTCGGTCGTGATAAGAAAGTCTGATTGAGGAATTAAAAAAAGGGAAGATTGCTGGTGGAATTTCACAATGAACTATTTACTACCTGCTGGCTGTGTTAGCTTCTCTTGAAAAGCTGCTTAGATTTCTTTTCTCTTATTCAACATATTGGTTTATATGTGAAACATGTTAGCTTTGTTTTCAGAGTTTGGGACAATGTCATTTACTTATTCTTTTTATTCAACTTATTGCATGTATGTGTTTGAATATATTTTTATTATGTTACAATTACGACCTAGCATAATCAGTTAATTTGTGATGGTTTCTTATCACTTGACTGTTACTGTAATATGGTGTATAGTAGATGGGACACTAGTATTGGGATAACGAGTAAGATAGGGTCTTAGAATCAGTTACTTGAACAAGACATGATGTTATGGAATCATATTGAATTTTTTATGATACCTTCTGTTCCTCGCTGAAAACTGATCCCTGAAGAACCACATGCTTTATGATTTCAGGAAAATAAAAGTACGTGATGTGTAAATAGTGGAAAAATACTAAAAAGTTAACAGTGACGAAATGCTTGACTCCTTACTTCTCCCCCCATCTCACCTATTTCATTTGGTTGGTGAAGATGGTATTAAATCCGAAAATAATTGGCTAAAAAAGGACTAATTGTATGGATATGTAAAATGCAGAATTTCCATCCCAGAAAGAAAGATAGGGAAACATATATTCAATTTGAAAGTGAGTAAACAGAATTTTAAGTTCGATCTTGTAGGTACATCTAGTATTTTGCAGAAAGCCATATTTTATGTCACCACTGATCCACCCATGTACCATTGAAACTAGGTAGGAAGGAATTGTGAAAATTGGTCTGCAAGATACGTCACTTTATGAAGAACTAAATCATTAAAAAAAATCATCTACATGATGCATTACCTTGTGAAGAGCTCATATAAACTCTGTAAGCAGCTTATGCCTTGGTGAATTGGTTCATCTTGTCATGGTTATGGATCATGATGGATTGCATGGACATTTACATGCTATTACAGGGTCTATTGCAGCATCATGAAGAAATTGCTGAGTACTTCAAACGCAGAGGAGTTTCTATAATTTTTCTCTTCAGAAGAAATCTTTTGCGCAGAATGGTTTCAATGCTAGCAAATTCGTATGATCAAAATGCTAAGTTGTTAAACGGAACCCACAAGTCTCATGTGCATTCTCCCAAGGAGGTCAGTTGATAGATCCCTATGATTTAGAGACATATGCTTATGTTCCCATGCTGTCTTAAGCAATCACACTTTGCAGGCTGAGATTCTTGCGAGTTACAAGCCTACAATAAACACAACCACGCTGATTGCTAACCTAAAGCAAATGCAAGGCATGGCTGCTAACGCTTTGGAGTACTTCAAAAGCACTCGGCATATGATCTTGTTCTATGAGGACATAATAAAAAATCAGACTGTAAGATATTGCATATTCTAACCTGATATTTTATTTCTCTTGCGAGGAAGCTCGTTTTTTTAATGCCCCCTTCCTGCCATGTTTTCATAGATGCTAAATGATGTGCAAGATTTCTTAAAAGTTCCAAGGATGGATCTCCATAGTCGTCAAGTGAAGATACACAAGGCGCCATTGTCTTTGCAAGTTGAAAATTGGAGTGATGTTGAAAAGGCACTCAAGGGAACACCTTACGAAAGCTTCCTACACGCAGATTACAAAATATAAATATGCAGTCCTGGTGTATATGTAGCTTGTGTTGTTTAACTCTATTCTTTCATTATTTATGTGCAAGTAGAAGCTAGCAGGATTCGGCTTCAGCATGTTGTCATCGAGTTCCCGTCGTTTCAGGTTAATCAATTTTGGGTCTTGTTAAATAGGTTTTTGTAGCTGACTTGAGAATGAAATTAAACAATTTTGACATCGAACCATTCCCCAATCACTGCTGAAATTAAGCAAATTGTGACGGTCCGTAATTTTAACCAAATTAAGTGAATTGTGAGGCTAACTTGATGTAGACAATGAGTGAATTAAGCCGGTGAAATATGTATTAGGAGAGACGCAATAAATCAACACAACCAAATGTTTAAGCATTCATTGCCTTCATTTGATGCTAGTGCCTATTGTACTATATCATAACTTTTTTGGCATCCACCTTCCATTTGGTGTTCGATACTTGCATTAGAGTTTGATTATTTCAAATTTGTGCCGCATGAGGATCCGAAAACTATTGTTCAATTAATCCCAATACCATTAGTTTTTAGCAAGAAATGTCAATTTTAACAAAAGTATGAATTATTATTCCATACAGACGACAACAATTTGACAGAATTATTGGTGTAGTTAAATGTGAATTGGTTTCCAAAGTAAGAAAAGTTAGAAGTGGATCAACATGCAGACACTGAAGTCATGTGCATATTTATTTTTTCCTCTCAGTTTTGTCGCCAAAATCAGTTAGAAAGAAAGTGGACTACTTGCGTCTGCATTTTTTGTCCAATATTAGGCACGCCATGTGTTCGAGAAAATACCTAGTTGTCCATATCAAGAATGTTTTTACTAGTACTGGTCCCCTTTTGACGTATGTTTTTACTGCTTCGTACTACCTCAATTTAGTGAGTAAAATGTAAAACCGCAATTTGATCCAAATTGCTCCATGGAGCTAACGTATTCTAATGTAATCAGTAGCCTTTTGTTGTCTAGGACAACAATTAAGTTTATGCTACTTCCAAGTTGCAATTAATAATTCAAGTATGTTGAAAAAAAAGAATTCTAAAATTAGAAATGTGTTCCCACCGTTTAAATGTAACAACATCTTCACACATTAATGTGCGTGCTCATACGAGACGACATGTTGTCCATGAACCAACATGATACGCTGATTGCCCAATTAATTGAAGATGATACGTAATAAATAATAATTCGTTTCAAATTATTTGTCATAATTATTAAAAATAGTTATATCAAATTATTTATCACTTTAAAAGCTTAAAATGCAATTTATTATTCCCCTTTTATTTTACCTTAATAGATCATAATATTTAACGAAGACTATACGTAAATAAATAAACATTTAATAAAGATATTTTAATTTAAACATAAATAAATGTAACATTGTCAAATGTTCTTCCTAATTAATACAATAAACGTGTTAAAAACAACATATAATCTATTATATGTTGTTTAATAGATTGATATCAACATGTAAAATAAACCCCACATACAATTTGAATGGAAGCAGTACTCCATAGTTTAATTTGAACAGTGCATTTGAAAGCACATTTTAAATGTATTTATTGGGGATGCGCATTCATCGATTTGATTCGATTTTATAAATTATTGATTTAATTTATTAATTTTAATTTATAAATATGCTAAATCGATAACCAAATGAATAAGAAATTCATTACTGATTTTTTATCCTTTGATTTTTGATTTAACATAAAAGAAAATGTTCATAAAATAGAAGTAGTAGCAAAAAGAAAAATGCATCATAAATTTTTACATTGATCATAAAATTATGAAAATTCCTCTTATAATCTCATGAAACAAATTGCGGGAAGAATATTAATTATTTATACTTATTACAATCAAGTTCAAAATTGTAAATAGAGAAACTAATACTCCCTCCGTCTTAATATAACTGAATTTTTAGAGTATTTTTTAGTGTTCAAAATATTTGAATTGTTCAAACTTCAAGGTAGATATTTGAA
>JAABOM020000001.1:37041264-37054789 GCA_011800125.2 Solanum clarkiae | reverse complement strand
TATTAATTAATAACTTAAGAATAAACAAAAGGATAGTAATGGAAAATTTGATTAAAATTTTGTCTTAAAATATATTTTTTAATCTGTATATATTATTTTAAAAATTCAATTAATATGAGATAGAGGGAGTACACTACTTAATTACTAGTTTGCGTTGAGAATAGATAAAGAGGTCCTAATATAAAAACAAAAAGATGCTAATTTTGTATTACCTACATATGAAAATAATATTAATATAATTAAAAAATCATAAAAAATCGCTAACTCAATATCGATAAACCAATTTATTTTTTCAGTTAAAACTGATTTTTACAGGACCGGAGTCTTTTACTCCCTCCGACAAATTAACGGTAACTCGAAGTGTACACGGTCGCCGCCGATAAATGTTTTGACTTCAAAGACAAGGAGAAGGGACCCATGTTCTCCACCGCGTACCAGTGGGTCCCACAACCAACTTGTCTCTAAACGTATATATTCATCGACGGCTTCTATCAAATTAATCAGACGGTCAAGATTGAACGTCGTTACACACGAGATAGACAGAGACCCTAGATCCTCTCTACTGTATCTTCTCGTTATATATAACTAGTAAGCCGACTTCCATCAACTCCCCTTCTTTCCTTCTTCCTCTCTCTCTCATTAACCAGCTACTTCTTTTACTCATTCCATTCTCTCTCTAAAACTCCATAACTAGAGAGAGAAAGTGAGTGTGTGTGTGAGAGAGAGAGAGGAAGAAGAGATATAGTTTGAGTTGGTAAAATGAACGGTGGAGATATGAATCAGCAACAGCAACAACAACAGCAGCAGCAACAGCAACATCAGCAGTGGGTGGCGATGCAGCAGTATCAGCAGCAATGGATGGCGATGCAGTATCCAGCAGCAGCAATGGCGATGCAGCAACAGATGATGTATGGTCATCATCAATACATGCCTTACTATCATCAACAACAGCAGAAGATGCAGCCGCCGACTCAGATTCAGAACTCATCTGAAGATAACAAAACTATCTGGATTGGTGATCTTCAACAATGGATGGATGAGAATTATCTTCATTCTTGCTTTTCTCACGCTGGAGAGGTTTGATTTATCTATTCATTTGACTCTACTTACTACTTGTATTTGATTCGACTTTAATTGCTGATCTCATTGCTCTTAATTAATCGAGTTGTTAAAAGATAGAACTTGTAGTATCATAGATGTGAATAAGATTTGACCTTATTTAGATTCCATTTAATGCATCCATCTGAGATTCAGAGGAGAAAATTTTGGGATCTTAGTCTCCTCTATTTTGACTAGGGGATTTCCTTATGGCCATCTGAATGCTGGGGATAAGAAGGATTTTATATGCATTTGATTGTACAGAAAATACAGTTTTCATGCTTTAACTTCTCATTCTTACATACCAAAAAGAACTCGACTTCAGGTTGTCGCAGTCACAGAGATTCACCTTGGTCTCAAATTTGGGGAGTTGAGTTTGTAGAAATGATAAAATTTTAACTAGAATGAGACGAAGTATTGTTAGCTTCATGAGAATTCTCATGACTAGAAGAAAAAATTGCCAGCCATGTGTAAGCGGTGACACCTAGGAAACATTTATGTGGTCAAGAAGTTAGAACTGCAGTGGATGAGTCCCGGTCCTAGTTGCGATACCCAGATGGGCTTCCAATCCCTGATTTCATGAAAAAAGAAGCCCATCCCATGTCCTGAGGCATCTAAATGTCTGTCTCCACTCTCCGTTACATGGCTTCAGATTTAATGTTGGTGCTTCATAAGTTTTTTTTTACTCAGCCGAATTGGAGAACACTCGTCTTGCTTCAGTTTCCTTTTCATTTGAACCTCTATTTCTAGTAAAACTTTGATATCAATTGGTTTC
The DNA here is from genome assembly GCA_011800125.2 of Solanum clarkiae. Classification (NCBI taxonomy): domain Eukaryota; kingdom Viridiplantae; phylum Streptophyta; class Magnoliopsida; order Solanales; family Solanaceae; genus Solanum; species Solanum clarkiae. Next base: position 37,052,916 of record JAABOM020000001.1, on the reverse strand, counting down.
TACATATGAGGAATAGCATGCCTTTTTTTCTTTTGGAGCACCCATATTAGATTCCAATATAGAAGATTGTGTGTATCTTTCATAAAGAATCACATTTCTCCATAGATTCTCTGGGTTTTTGTATATCAGTTGTACTTGTATACTAGAAATTTTCTTTCCCGTCATCAATAATACATCCTCCATCCCATTTTATGGGGCACCATTTGACTTGACATGATGTTCACGAAAAAAAGAAAAGACTTTTAAAACTTGTGGTCTAAAATTATTCATAAAAATTTGTGTGGTCGAAAAATCATTTCATTAAGGGTAAAATAGGCATTTTAAAGTTTTGTTTCCAATTCTAGTAAAGTGACATTCTTTTTGGACCGGGCTAAAAAGGAAAGGGTGCTACATGAAATGGAGCGAAGGGAGCATTATTTTACCTTACCCTCCCAAAAGAAATGCTTTGACACAAACTTCCACTTAGATTGTAGTATTAGAAGGTTATGACCACCAAAGAACCAAAAAGATGTGCGGGCTGTTAAGTAATTGCTCAGGAAAAAAGAGTGAATTTGCTTGTCCTCCAATAAAAGAATTAATTAATGAATATTCGAGGAAACATTATTTCTGACAGATGTTAATGATATTTCTACGGATAGTAAACTTGAAGCAAGATATGTTGATATGACAGTTTGTTCAATGAAAAAACACTAGAGAATGGAATGGCGAGTATAGAGAAATGATTTTCCATCCTCAAAACGGAGAGTAGAGCTGGAATCCCAAGTTGGACAGATTGCATATTTTTTTAAATCATAGCTTTTCTTTCTTGGAATTCCTTTGCGTTACCTATGACTGTAAAAGTTGAGGGACCCTTCCTTTTGTGGTTGAACATTGAAATAAAATCATCTCAAGAATATCTTTTTCAGGCATCTACATCGGACAAGTATAGTCTACAAGAATTGATTATTTGGTTTCCAATTTAAGCGTGTACTCTGTGATAGCACTTGCCCATGAAATCATGTAGGTTGTTTCTGTGAAAATTATTCGAAACAAGCAAACTGGTCAGTCAGAGCGATACGGATTTGTTGAGTTCAACACTCACGCAGCGGCGGAGAAAGTGCTACAGAGCTACAATGGCACAATGATGCCAAATGCCGAGCAGCCTTTCCGTTTAAATTGGGCAGCCTTTAGCTCTGGTGAAAAGCGTGCAGAAACTGGTGCAGATTTCTCAATTTTTGTAGGAGATTTGGCTTCTGATGTTACTGACACAATGTTACGTGACACATTTGCTAGTAGATATCCATCTGTTAAAGGTGCTAAAGTAGTAGTAGATGCAAACACAGGCCACTCAAAAGGCTATGGCTTTGTAAGGTTTGGTGATGAAAGCGAGAGGTCTCGCGCCATGACTGAAATGAATGGTATATATTGTTCCAGCAGGCCCATGCGTGTTGGTGTTGCTACGCCAAAAAAACCATCAGCACAGCAACAATTTTCTTCCCAGGGTATGTGATATTGCATCTTGTTGACTTGTTCTGCTGCAAATCATTTACTAGTAAACTAAATATACTGGCGTCAGATGACCATCAGTATATGTTGCTTATGCTCTCGTCTTTCATACCCATGACTTCTGCTTATTTTATTTGTTTTTAAGCACTTTTATAGTGTCCGGGTAAAAAAGTGTTTACAGTCCAAAAGTCATTAGTATTCCTAACTTCTGACTTTTGGCTTATAAGCCCATCCAAAGGGGCTCTTATTTTTAGAATCCGTTGCTTACTTCCTAACTGTTCAAATTTTATCTTCCGAAAAAACAAACAACCAACAAAAAGGACAAATAAAAAAGAATAAAACAATTAATCATTTTCTATTTAAATCCAGAATTTAGTCAAATTGGAGCTTGACAAACGTAGTGGATGTGTTGTTTAGAGAAAGGTAGTATTATTTTACCTGATTGAACAAGTTATTGGTGCAGAGCATGCTGCTGTATGCACCAAATTTTGCTAAATTTTTGAGCTTGGTTTTCTTCTTTTGGTTTATTGTGACCAGTTATTTCTTACCTTTGTGCTAGTAGTACCGTATTTGCATCAAATTTTAGATGTCATGTTCAGCTTTTTTATTGAGGCCAGAACTGTTTACTCTATTCAGCTTTGGTATTATCTGGTGGATATGCATCAAATGGTGCTGCATCCCATGGACCCCAGTCTGATGGTGATTCATCAAACACGACAGTAAGTGCTCCTTTTTCTTGTGGAAGTTGGTCATAATTTAGTTAATTAGAATGACTACCAATTCAACTTATACTTACAGAAAAATAGTTATTTGGTCTAACTTTCTCTTTATGGTAGATTTTTGTTGGAGGACTTGATCCTGATGTCACTGACGAGGAACTGAGGCAGCCTTTTAATCAGTTTGGGGAAGTGGTCTCTGTGAAAATACCTGCCGGAAAAGGATGTGGTTTTGTACAATTTTCTGACAGGTAAAAATATCTAATGCTTGACTTGAAATGCAATGTGGTTAGTAGTAGTGAATTGTTTTGTGCATCATTCTCTGAGAAACTTAGAGAAGTGATGTTAATTGTCTTGAGGCTTGGACATTGATTGGTAGATAACTTCAGTATTTTTTGTCATTTAATCTCATTTGGTAGTGTAACATTTCATAGAAATTGAGTTAAAATATGAGTTCTTTACGTTAAGGATCTCTGTTGTATGGATTGGTTTCTGATTCTTGAGAAATTGTCCAAGACTGAACAAATGCTGATTTGAGGATAAAATGTTGTGTATATTGTGCAACAATTACTGTTTATGGGCGGAGTATTAATCTAATATTTTTGATAAGTTGATAACTAATAAGACAGTGAAGTTTAGACTTTATTTCCTTTTAGTCCATTGTTTTAACCTATCATACTGCCAATTTATTCTTTTTAAAGCTGTGCGTTTAGTCTACCATTTTTTTCCCCAGAACTACCCTATAGTATGTTGGTTCTTCCTTGCTTTTAGCAGTTATCAACTCAGCTTCATTTTTGTTCTCTAAACCGTATGTTTGCACTTTTTTTTTTCCTTCCTTAAGTATTCTATTATGTTCTTTTTTGAATTTAACTTTGACACTGCAAATCATCGCAATCTTCTGTTGCTAACTATAGTGTGTCAGCAACAATAGACCTTGTAGAAACTGGACTTTTTATTTCTTATCAAGATGAAAAAGTTTTTGGGTGTTGGGCCTTGAGGTTCAGTGCTAGATGGTAAATTTTCTTTTGGCTTCCAAGTGAAAGTAGAATTTTGTATGTGAGCTAAAGGAAATTTCTGAACCGTGGGATATCTTTCCTTTTCGGGTTATGGAATGAACTTTGAGCGCTACCAAGTGTCGTGTGTGACCTGCTTGAAGTGGTAGTAAAAAATTAGTAAATCTTATCAACTAATAAAACTGAACTTATGCTAGAGTACTAAAGTAAGCCGGAGCAGTTAAATTGGAAAAGGGTACAAAGTTTTTGCACTTGAGAGTGTGGCTTAGCAATGAAGCGTGTTGAGAGCTATGAGGTCTCAAGTTCAATTCTTGGTGGAGGCAAATAACACTAGGTGGTTTCTTCTCATTTTGTTATAGAGTTATCTGGTACCTAGGCTGGTGAGAGGTAGCTCGGGTATCCTATGGAATTAGTCGAGGTGTGCGCAAGAGATAGTTTTAGGTTATTGCTATTGTATAAAATAGTGTAGTCTTATTCTGTAGCTTCTAAATGCAGCATGAAGAATATGGTATATTTTCTTGGTACAAGTTAGAGTACAATCAAGATGTAAATACCTTTTTGCTGAATTCCAAAGATGTTAATGGATTAAAGGTCTTTTTGCTGTGTACTTATCAGTACCTTGGTGCAACTATTCAAATGAATCTTACTTGTCCCGAAAAAACAAAAATAGAAAAAAAGGCAGCTTGCTTGACAACTTTCTGGGTTTTTATGTTTTGTAGGAGCTCCGCTGAGGATGCGATACAAAAATTAAGTGGAGCTGTAATTGGCAAGCAAGCAGTTCGTCTTTCCTGGGGGCGAACTCCAGCAAACAAGCAGGTATTTCCCACCTCATATTCTGTACACCTCATATTCTGTACAAACAATATCAACTGTCTGATAAAAAAGTTTTATCTTTAAATATTAAAAAAAAGGAAAAAAGATATTAGCTGGCTTCTCAATAAAACAATTAAATGTTAGCTGGTGATCAGTTCAGTCTGCAGCCTTTTGAAAGTTGCCCCTTCGCAAAAATGATTGAATCTTCTGCAATGCTACCTTTCAAGTGTTTGACCTTTGTTCTATGCCGAATGTTCAACAAAAGCTTTTCACCTTCACATATTTAATCCCTTGTTTGAAGTCTGTAAATGGGTTTGCTTTACATGTTGATTTAGAAGTCGCCCCCTTTCTAAAATGATATGATCAAATCTTTTACATTGGGGCTTGATACTACTATTAAATATTTGTAATGGTAAATTTTTTGAGAATATTAAATTTTGGCCGATCTGAATCGTTAGGCTGCACTTGATAATTTTTTATCTCTACTCCCAATTCATATGTCTCAGTCCTGATTTTCTTTTGGGCGATTGAAACTTAAAGAGTCCAATGGCGAAGTTCATCTTCATGCATCTTTCTGTATGCTCTCCTAGTTAGTTATCTTTTGCAGGCTGCAGCATCTTCGGTCTTATGTTCTGTTCTTGTGGTAAACTATCTTCTTCTACAACCTGTTTACTTGTCTCTACTTTTGCAGATGAGAAATGATTCTGGTAATCAGTGGAATGGGGGCGGCTATCATGGAAGGCAAAATTATGGAGGATATGGATATGGCGCATCACAAAATCAGGATTCTGGCATGTATGCTGCTGGAGCATCCTCTAATGGCTACGGGAATCAGCAGCCTGTTAGCTGAACTCTATTCAACTGCTGCTAAATTAGACATGGCCAAAATACTCTTTTCCCTTTGGAGGATTCAATCTAAATAGACTTGAAAGATTAAAGCATATAGTGTTTGATGAGAATTTTGTAGCTGGATTTGTTTTTATGACTTAGCGAGTCTTAAGATATGTGAAACGTTATACCTAGAGATGTGAGCTCTGATGATTGCTGAAACTTATTTCGGTTTCTTCTGCCTTTTAAACTTATCCTGATGTCTGACTCTGTGTCTTTCTTATAGACTTCACAGATAAACTGCCTAGGATCAAGAAATGAGGAGACTTTGATTCTGCATAAGCTGTAAGTTCTCCAATGTATCAATCCTAGTATTTGATATACTTGTGTGACTGGAAATGGTTTTGCAATGAACTTCTATCTGTTTGGTCCTTATAGAGATTTAGTTAAGAAACATGTTTTTGACCTTAACCAAGTAAGCACAGTTCAAGATCAGTATGTAAAACATAGAAATGGTGATGAAGACGAGACTTCATAAAATCAATATTTTATCTTACACATGATTTTTCAATTTGCTTTTGAGATGAGAGTTTCTTAGAAACAACTTATATTTTACCCTCTCCAGACTCCACCGGATATGTTGTTGTTTGTTGTCTTTTAAAAAATCGCTGTTTTATGGGGAGTGCCTTAATCCAAACTGATTCTAGAAAGGCTGTTGTGGCAGGTGTTAAGTAGTCGTCTTTTTATAAAGCACGTTTTACCTCAAAATGAGACTTCATGAATCTGAACGAAATTGACTCTAAAGTAGGTATAGAAGAACACATGTATCATTTTTTTTTTCACTTCTCTGTTTCAACGCGTGGAAGAATCAAGAGGCAAAAAAGAAAACGAAGAATGAGAAGAAAAAGAAAAATATAGGAAGAGAAAATATCTATGATAAAAAGTATCTACTAGAATTGCAATTTTAGTAAGCACACTCTTTATCCTAAAAGAAAAAGAAAAAAAATGCATTCCACAAAAGGACACTCTTTGATAGAAAAATTGGAGTATTTTTCTTTGACGATGTTGTACTCTCTCCGTTTTAAAAAAAATGGTCTATTTTGATTCGACACGAAGTTTAAGAGAATAGAGGAAATTTTTTGATCTTGTAACCCTAAATTAAAGTTATGCCAAATCTATTAAAATGTCATTTTTATTTTATGGTCTTAAATATGTCATGTCAATTTTAAGCTACTTTTATTTTAAAAAAAAATATTATTTTTTTAAAAGGTCCATTAATTTTGTGGAGCAATAATTGCTCAAGTGTCCATCAATCGCCAAGTACGACTAAGTAGTCCCAGTATGTTGCATGGGTCAAAATTGGACTAATAGAAATAATTTGAAATTCTTTTGGATGGTCTACTTATGTTTCTTGCTACCCCACACACAAAAAGCAAAAGTTGATGTCCAAAATCACACTCGTGTGTCACATTTCCCTCCCGTTTACCTATGGATAGTCCACTTTTTACAGAATTTTACTCCACAAAACCGATTTGACATTCAAAATCACTCAAAAATTCAAAAAATAATTCAATTTATATGCACGTGAAAATACAATTACACTTTTTTCAACTTGAATATGAATATGTATTAAGATCCATGTTTCATTATTCGTATGTCCAAACGCCTACTTAATGCATTCAGTTTTAAACATATAAATAGAGATGATCAAGTTTTCATTTTTACCCCCTATCGTGCGTTTCTTTTTTAAAATATTTGCAAATGTATTATACAAAAGATTTGTGGATTATGCGTAGTTTGCAGGTGATTAAATGAAAAATCTAAGTTGAACAAATTAACTCTTTGATTAGTCATCCTTTCTCCCAGATTTCGCAATATCTTGGAATTTAGTGATAAAAGAGACGTGACAAATATTTTAAGGCAATTTTATTTGAGTTGAGAATCTATAAAGTTTAATAAGGGTTTTTGATTAGGGTTGAAAACCAGTGAAGTTATTGCTACTTCTCACAATTCTACCATTTATGAGAGTATTTATTCTCTCATTCACTTTTACTTGTCAAATTCATTAAGAAAATAATGATTGATATAATTATTTTATCATATTACTCCTGTTTATTATTAAATTTTGAAAAATAATTTAGGAAATAAGTAATTGATGCTAATTGTAAAATATGAAAAAAAAAATATATATAATTTTAGTAAAAAATGAAAATTTATTTTTGAAATAATGAACTTAACATGGCGATTAACTTATAAGACACTAAACCTTACAATATATTTTTTTTACAATATAAAAAAGGTTCAAATATGTTGCATCTAATAACAGTTTATTTTTACATTTAAATTTTACTTTTTAGGAATAATTAGTTGTAATTTTGGTCGATGTATAAATGTTAAACTCGATCTATTGCAATATAGAAGAGCATATTTCAGATACTTTTAGAAAACATTTTCAGCAAGCTGAGTTGCATTATGACGTAGATACTAGTATGAGTTTTTTGGAATTAGCAACAAATATTATTTATTTACATAGAAGTGGCAACGAAGCTGCTCTAGTAGACAGCAGATCGACATCCTTCTTTGAACAACTTAATGGTATATTCGTAATTTTTAGTGATTTTTCTGTTTTAATTTATTTGTCTTATTTTAGTGTTTTATATATTTCAAAATTGTGTAAAAGATACTACTAATAATGATAATTAATAACTTAAAATTGTTATAAAAAACATATTGCATAAGGGTATGAAAGCTAGCATAAATCGTGATAACTGACAACTTAAAATATTTTAAAGGGGAGTTTCACCTGCTCAAGTAGGCAGCAGGTCGACATGTCTGTTTGACAGTCTGAGGGTATATGTGTAATTTTCTTATAGTTCTTTCATTTTAATTTGTTTTTGTCTTATTTTTAGTGTTTTATGCATTTGAAAATGGTGTAAAAAATACTACTAAACATGCTAATTAATGACTTAAAATAGTTCTGAAATAAAAGAAGTAATATTTATTATTAAATTCAGCTGCTTAAGTAGACAACATAAATTTATTTGATTAATGAAACAAAGCAGCTTCGTTGCCACTTCTATATATAGTTCATTAATAATTAAAAAATCACATAGAAGGTATTGTAAATCTAGATATTTAACAGTAGAAATATATCTACATATAAAAATAAATATAAAAAATAAATAAATTCTATCTATATCACATAAATCAAGATAAGAAAATAACATATATTGGATCGTGCTAACAGGGGCACCAATATCTAGTTTACATATATATGAGATTGCAATGAAGAGCATCTTTGAATAATAATTGAGTTAAAGATGAGATATGATTACCCATTTTTATAAAGTTTCCGTCAAAAAAAAAAAAAAAAAAACACAAACTTAGCATCAAACCACATATACTTGTCCAAATATCCCCTCTCTCTTTTTTCTATATATTTAACCTTAGTGTCACTAAATACATTAAACACAAAATAATGGAGAAGCAACACATGAAATACATGTCCCTCACAAAATTGAGTTCATTTTTTCTTGTAACATTAATTCTTCATGGTCTAATTGTCCATGGCTTCCAAATGGATAATCAGGCACGTACGTTAATGTCGTGGCGTCGTTCAAAATTACAGACTGGTCAGGATGAGACATGGTCCATAGAAGAAAATAATTTGGTATTTGATTCTGATGAAGTACAACATGTTGGAAATATGGAGGATGATTTGATAAAAGATGGTCTTCCAGGACAGCCAAAAACAAAATTGAAGTTTAAACAGTATGCAGGTTATGTTAATGTTGATGAAAAAAATGGAAGAAGCCTTTTTTATTACTTGGCTGAATCTGCTTCTGGAAATGCTTCTTCTAAACCACTTGTTCTTTGGCTAAATGGAGGTGATGTCTTCGTCATTTTACCTTCCTCGCTAAATTACTCGTAGCTAACATAATTTCATGATTAGTCTGTTCCCAATTCATCGCTAAATAAGATTAACAACACATTTAATTTGCTATTTAGCTATAAAATTTGTCTGTCGCTAGCAATGGAACTTCTAGTTCTTTTATGTTTCTTTTTGTTTCAATTTCTGTATTGTGCACATATATCTGCTGTATTAAAGTTGACTATTAGCTAGTATTAAGGATTTAACTTATATATAAAGTTGACTGTTAGATAGTATTAAGGATTTAACACATATATATCGTGGGTAATTTTTTAAATACCGTCATTATATTTTAATCTGTTTAATTATCAGGTGAAATACCTTATTTTCAACTGCCTAATACATTCTTACGGATAATTATTTGTAACTAATTTTTCAATTTTTTTAAAACATTTTTTTGTAAATTATTTTTTGTATGATTTGATTCTTCTATAAAGTGCATAGAAACTAAATCTGAATATTATTACTTCATTTTTTCCCTTCAAGCTCATATTTTCTTGATAGTGATGCGCACTTTCTATCCCGTTCACTACTAAGAGCATGATAATTGACTTAAAATATTAAAAAAAAATTACACGTAACATTAATTACTTATTTTTTGATAATAAAATCTAATATTTTAAATGTCAATATAAAATAACTATATTAATAATTAATTTTTTAATAAGCTTATCAATTCAAACGTGACAAGTAAAAATAAACAGAGAATAGATATAAATTTTAAAAAATAATTCATTTGGATCAAGTTTGTAAGATTATAGAAAATAATTTATTGATATGACCATTTAATTTTGGAAAAGGTATTTAATGGTCCGAGGAACATTTCTACTGAGATTGGAGTAAATAAGTGGGGACGTATAAATTGAGAATTATTGGTCACTTTATTCGTATTGTTTCTTTTTTTAAAGTAAAAGTAAATGGAAGTTTTAAAAAGATTATTGGTGAAGATAAGAGTTGTCATTTTGTATGGCTGAATTTGCAAGGCACTTGCAGGTCCAGGATGTTCATCATTTGGAATTGGGGCCCTGCTAGAGCTTGGCCCTTTTGGTGTAAATCCTGATGCCAAAACCCTTTATTCCAGAACATTTGCTTGGAACATAGGTAATTTTTATTTAGATTCAATCTTATATATTTTAATATGTCTCAATAATTATGTTTTGTAATAGTTCATTAAGATGTATGTTCGAAAGATAGTAGTCCATTAATAATTTCATCTATTTGCCCCTATCGCTATTGCCCACCTTTATCGGTTGTTGTCAATATCGCTTATCATTATTAATTATCACGAACCATATATAAACTCACCCACCACAATCATCTCAATCACTACAATGAGTTGTCACCATCGATCACCACTAGTTTAGGATGACCATTTGTGGATTGAGACAAATTTGAGCGGATCATAATGGGTCAAAATCACAAGCGGAACGAAAATTAGCTTGGATTGAAATGGATTGGATCAAAATGGATTGAGTGATGGGTTATAGAGCGGGTACCTAATCCAACTTTTACTAAGTTGTACTTATTTTATTTGTTTTTTTAAATATTTTTTATTCTGACTATATAAAACATATCAAATTAAAAAAAAATATTTAAAAAATATTTTTATAAGATCTCTCTCTGGTCTACTTGGGTTGCATATCAACCCAATTTTAAATGGGTTGGCTGAGATGAGTTGAGCTAATAGTTTAATTTTGTCATCTCTATCACTAGTACAACTACCGCCAAATGCCAATCGCTATTAGTCATCACTATATAATCAACCATGGTCGTTATTCACCACCAGTATTAGATTTCACTATCAACCACTACTTTCAGCTGCTATCACCATTAGCCACTATAATATAATATCTTCATTAACCAACAACATCCTCAAAAGCGATACCATTAACAATTACACTACATAATTTTTTAAAAAGTATTTAGTATTTTATTGAATTTATATTTATTAATTCTTAAATATGTGTATTTTATACAGTTGCAAATATAATGTTCCTGGAGTCACCAGCAGGGGTTGGTTTCTCCTATTCCAACACTAGTTCAGATTATGCACTCTCAGGCGACAAGAGGACTGGTAACACTATTAATCTCCAAATAATACTAATTGGCAGATTTTTTATTTTTTAAAAATCAATCTGACAATCTAAATCATTAAACTTTCACCCTCAAATTACTTTTAATTAGTTTCAACAAATCATAACTTACAAACTGTGTTATTGGGTGACAGCTCAAGATGCATATAGGTTTCTAGTGAATTGGTTCAACAGATTTCCACATTACATAGATAGGGATTTCTACATCATGGGAGAAAGCTATGCAGGTATATTTACTGCTACAGTATTTATTATTATTCCTCGTTTCTATTTATTTGTCTTATTTTTCATTTAGTTTATTTTAAAAGAATGTCTCAACTTTTTTTTTGATAAGTTTTAGTTTTAACTTTTATGTGACATATTTAAAATTAAATGATTTAAAAATCTTCTTTATTTTTTAAAATGGTATTAAATTAAAAGTGGACAAATTACAAATTGCAATGGAGGGAGTACGTACAAATATAGAAAATTGTAGAAGCAGAAGATATTTGTTGGATCCATCTATCTTTCTAGTAGTGAGAGCCCATGATTGGGTTCTGTCAAATAAGATGTTAAATTTGTAAGAATTAAGGACCACTTTTAGTACGACAAGTGTCTGATCATACAATACAATAAAATTATGTCCTCTTCTCAAAGCAGAAATAAATTGACACTTCGATTGAAAATTTTGGCTATATGTCATATACTCTTCGACTTATTTATGAGTATATTAAAAATAAATATTATATTTAAATTTTTTAAATTATTTATGTTATTAATTTTAATTATTTTTT